>OAMR01000640.1:638767-684484 GCA_900205405.1 Echinochloa crus-galli
CGGCCTGGAGATCCTCCACTTCTTGTTGTTTGGCTTGTTGTCCCGCTAAGGCTCTGGCGCAAGCTTGTTCCATGTCAACACGGATCTGATGCTCCTTGGCAAATTTTCCATTCAGATCCTCGAGCTCTTTCTCCAAGCGGGCACAATCTTCGGTTTTGGATTGCGCCAAGTTATACCACGATGTGCTGTTGCTTTGTTCTTCAACCAATTCTTTTTTCAATCCTGCAGAGACAAGACAAGTCTATGATTACACTTCATACGACTAAATTAAAGATCCATTATTCGGTTTACTTACTATTGTTGTCTCGGATCAATGCCCGGTTACGAGTATCCAATCGAGATTTTTCATCTCCCATTCCCTCGAGTTGTTTGTGTAATCGAGAAACCAAGTCTTGATTATCAACTCGAGCTTTTTCCCGCGCCTCATAGGCAGCCGCAAGATCTTCTTCGAGTTCTTTTATTCGAGATTCCAGACTTGCATCTTTGTTCTTCTCCAATTTATCTACCAAAGCCTGCATTTGATGTTAGTTAATAACTACTATATTAACTATTTTCTATTAAGCTTTCCTCTTAGCAGAACGACTTGCAAGTGTTGCTTCAGCTGCATTACTTCATTGTCAGTACCCCTCCCTTGTGGCGGTGGAGTACTTTGTTTGATAACAATGTTGGCGACTTCCTCAGCCTCCAAACCAACGTTCATGATTTTACAGGCATTGTTCATATAAAATTCCGGGAAATATACAGAGCAAAGGCTAGATGATTTACCTCCACAATTGACGGCGGCCTTTCGGCATCTCCCTGGTTTGTGGTTTCTATGGGGTTTGCCTCTGAAGCTAGATTGGCATCAGATGCCTTTTTCTCTGGTGATTGGTTCAATCTTGAAACCCCGCCACTCTCATCGACAGCACCAGGGATGACTTCTTCTTCATCATGCTCTGTTTCTTCAGCCTTTTTCAATTGTTCTTGTTGCGCTTGCAGCGCGCTCGCAAGTGCGCCAAATGGAACCCTTCACAAAGAATGCAAGATTCAACAACTGAATGATGGCTCAATTGAAAGGATATTCGATTTAACAAACTTACTTTGTCAGCGCGGTGGTTTTTGGCTTAAAGTTGAACTTCTTCAACTTCAGCACGCCCACTTTTGAGCTGGTTGTGCTCCCTGTGGTACCACTCGCCATGGCCCTTGTGGTTGAGGAGCTTTGAACAGCGGTGATAAATTTGGAAAGCTTGATACGCTGACCTTCTTCTGCTCCAGGCACATATGCTCCTGAAGGGGTATCTGATCGAGACCGAGTTGTTCTCTTCCGTTTTACCCCTGCGGGAACTTTTGGCACTATTTCTATATCCTCTGTTTTTCGGAAATAGTACATCCAAATTTAATGGCGGAACGGATAAAGTATTCGAATTTTATTATGAAGACTTCTCTTACCTTGAAGATTAACTTGCTTGTCATCCGAGTCAGCTGTCTTCTCTTCGGATATTACTTCAAGTTCTACTACACTGTCAGCAGTCGCCTCAATTTTCTCATTGGATGGCTTTGACTTGTCTGAAGAACTCTTTCCGAACTTCTCCCAATCTTGCAGAGACAGGCCACCAACTAGCCCGTCAGAATCAGTGGCCGACTACACGAGAAGAATCAGCATTGAGACGCATGTTCAGAATAACTGAAATTTAAAGGCTGCGAGTACTTACAGAACTTGGAGATTGGCCTTTACAGAATTCCTTGGTGATGTATGGCTTCTTGTTGTTCACATTACTAAACATGCGCGACAAGGGCATTAGCACGGTCTCATCTGAGAGCTCTTCTGACACCATGCGGGAAGGATCTGTATTTCCCTCATACTTGTATCCAAGATTGATACGCTCTTGGAGTGGTTGGATTCTTCTCTTGAGAAAACTGAATGCTATCCCCACTCTAGTCAAGCCTTTATTCTTCAGAGATTGAACTCGCTTTAGCAAAGCGGGCACATCCTTGGCCTCTTCAGTGGTTGGCTTGGTGTTCCAATTGGATAGATCCCTGGGATACCATCCATCTTTGACAGGATAGCTTTTTCCATGATTCCTTGCTGTATTACAATTACACAGGAACAAGATTAGTGTATAACAAATTGCATTGATCGCAAGTACTATAGAAAGAGTACTCGTTTTTGACTACTCACCGATTATGAACCACTCGGACTTCCAGTCTCCACACGATTCCTTAAGGGGCATGGAGAACCACTGTTCTTTCACCCTTTGTCGGAATTGAATTCCCGCTCCTCCAACCACTTCCATCCTTTGGAAATTTGGATGGGGCTTTACATGATACAAAGTGTGGAATAAAGCGAGATTCGGGTTGATGCCAAGGAATGTTTCACAAGCGTGCACAAAGAGAGCAATATTCAGAATCCCATTAGGATTCAGATGATGGAGTTGAAGTTTGTAAAAGTCAAGGAGCTCGCGGAAAAAAGATGAGATTGGAAGGCTAACTCCGCGCTCACAAAAAGACACGAACAAAGGAATTTCATTTGTGTTTTCAGTGGGAAATTGTGCATTGAAGCAAGCCCTCCACTCAAGAGTTTCTTGGGATAAGAGCAAACCTTGCTCCACCGGGTCATGGAGATCTCCTTCCTTCGCAGTGCAATACTTCCAAGCATCAGCGGGATAAGGATGAGTTTTGCAATCCGGCTTTGTGTTTGGATCTACCAAGGGAACCCTTTTCCTTGGTGCCTTCTTCTCCGCAGGCTTAGCAGCAGCGGCTTTCTCTATGTTTTTGGCATCTGCATTCTTTTGGCTCATGGTTGCAGATCGAGTTAAGACTTTACTTTTCTCTCGCATTCACAAGAGAAGAAAGCACGAAAAGTTCTAAATGACAAGGAATCTACGATGAGGAGACAAAAGGCTATAGCGCTGCACTCAAGGTTAACGAAACAAATGAAGGTCTCACTTCAGATTTATAACTTTCAGTTAGGGTTACTGTTTTGAACAGTATCTACAGCGTATCGCATTCTGTTACAGGGAAAGACTTGGTTTTTCGTAAGTTAGTTTTTCCCGGCGTAAATTTCGGATTCCATTACAACAGAATCCTAGTGATTAATCAGATCTTCAAATCAAAGATATTCTTTTGATTCAAAGCTCGGGGGCTGCTGACGCATAATCTGGATTTGATTTCCCTCCGAGATTTAAGGCGGAAAACTGTAGAAAAAGATTTTTGACTGGTTTTAACAAAACCACTCGTAGATACGGAATTACAATTGATCAATTCTTACATTTGAAGACAACTCAAAAGTTGTTATGATTACATGGATGCTCGAAAAAGCACGCGGATTCTTGTGAAAATAATTATCGAGTATGTATTGGTATCCATGGCTTGGAGTAAATAAAGGGAGCAGAGCTTGATCCAAGGACTATTTAAAAGTACTCGTGGATTTAGAAGTTGCATTTGAAAGATACGATTTAAAAGTATTCAAGATTTTTGACTAGTTTTAACAAAACTACTCGAAAATTCGTTGGATGCGTCTACTGAAGTGCACCATTAGACTGCTCAGATGAAATTCAAGATTAGGTTTTTACCTTCAATTACTTAATGAGTACTTGGAGGCTTGGGGGCTATTCCTATTCGGTGTTTCAAAGGAGGCGCTTTAAAGAAACTGTTCGTTAGAAGAGATTTGAGAGTCTTGGGCTTAGCTCTAACTACTTGAAAATGTTAAAAAGATTCAAGAGTTGAAACAAAGGCGCAAGATGCTGCGCAAGATGCTCGTTGGCTTATGGGGCCAGGATCCCTAGGGCCACTCATCTAAAGGAATTAAACTACTCGATATGGAGAGTTATGATCCGACTGCTTTGACTAGCCAGATAAGGTATAAGACGATGTAGTCAAGTAGTAAAACTACTCGTATTCGAATAGTATACGTGATAGATTACCTTGATGTAACCCTTCAGGTCGGATACGAGTAGGCTTTGTAATCGGTTTGTAACTCTGCTCCCCCGGTATATAAGGAGGAGCAGGGACCCCTCGAAACAACTCAACTCACATACAATACAATCAAGCACACATGACGTAGGGTATTACGCTACTCGCGGCCCGAACCTGTCAAAATGTTTGTGTTGTTCGTGCACTGTCGTTCCTAGAACTCGGCGAGACCCACTAATCTACTCTCTGGGGTACCCCCAGATAGACGTGCTCGACATAAATCGTCGACAAACTGTTTCCACGAGTTTTGGTGTTTCCAAAGTGTTTTGTAGAATTAAACCCAAAATGGCATTATATGGACGATCCGCCGTTTGGGCTAGAAATAGACTATAAATTATCACGAGCACAAACGATCTCAAATGACCAATTGGAGTACACCATTGCGAAGTGCTCGTCGAGACGATTTCAACGGATATATTGTTCGCATTATCGGGAGCTCCGGAGGGGAAAGATATCAAAGCCAAATAAAATATGCATGTAACCACCTGACGCCAGCAGTACCAGCCGGTCCCATCACTGGCCCACAAGAACAGCGCAGGCAGCACAGCAGCAGTGGCAGAGGGGCAAGCGGCCAAGGCGCCAGGCGCGCATGCAGGTGGGCTAGTGTGCTGCAGTGCGCATGCGCAAGGCAGGCAGTTCCCTTGCGCGGAAGCAGCTGGGCCCAGCAGAATAGCAGCGGCAGCAGGGAGCAGTCCGGGCCCGCTGGGCGGGCGCGCACAACGCGCTCGCGCGGGAAGCAACCGAGCCAGCGGCAGCGCGCATCCAGTAGGAGCGGGGCCCACGCGTAGCGTAGGAGCAGGAGCGGGGCCCCACACGGCTAGAGACCCAGCGCGCAGGCGGTGCTCTCACCAAGTGCAGTAGCGCCGATCCCACACGCGCATGCAGGGAAGCGGTGAGCGTAGGACTGCATGCAGCAAGGCGGTGCGCATGTGGACACGCGGCCAGCTCCTGTTGGCTGTCAAGCTCTTCACGCGGATCAGCACGAGAAGGAAAGCACAGCGCATGCAACTCGTCTCCTCTCATCGCGACACTTGGCGTAAATAGAGAAACTTTTAGGGAATATTCCTGCAGCATCTCCGCATCCTGAAGTCATCTCTCTACTATAAATAGAGTCCCTCTCCTCACTTGTAACACAAATCACTTGGGAGCAAGTCTCCATTACTCTCTTTCAAGATGTAGAATTAGGCTAGTCTAGTTGGGAGGAGTTAGAGTCAGGGTCGAGCTTCGCTCGGGGTTCTGGAGTCGTCTTCTGCGGTTCTGGTAAAGCTTTGATATCTTTTACTTTTCTTTTCCTTTTCTTTATGCAAGACTCTGAGTATTCAATATATTATCTTCCGCATTTACTTGAGTTATTTCTTCTGCATTTATATCGTGATTAAGTGTAGAATGTCTGGTCTTGGTTATAAGCTGTTGTAGCCTGGCTCTAGAAGTTCTCTCCTAATGCTTTATCTTAGTTGGTTCCTCATTTCTGCTCAATACTTGCGGTGAATTGTCCCTGGAGTATTGACATGATTGCTTGTTTTTTCTAGGAGAGTGAGTAGTTATTGTCTAGCGTAGGTGTGGTGCCTAGTCTGGATAGTAACATTGGTTTGCATCTGAGTTGGCACGGAGGTGGTAGCCGTTAAGTGGTGACAGCCCTATACGGCCTACGTAGTCCATCACGCCCGGCTCGACCCGTAGGAGCCTCCTGTGGTTGTTCATCAACACCTCTTCTCATCCCTTTGGGAGTGTTGGGTGCTCCACTTCCGGATGCTGAGATAATAGAAATAGGAAGAGAACCATAGATGCCATTCTTCTTGCTACCGTAACCCTTGCTGGAGATAACTCTAAGTCATCAGAAGTATATAGGAATCATTTCCTGTCTCATTGTCTTCCCACTAGCTAGACTGCTCTTCTATCTATATTATTTATCCTGGACTTCTCCTTGTGTGTGTCAAATGCATATCACTCCTATTTTATCTTTTACCCCCGCCTTGTTTGCCGGTACTTTAATTAGTAGTTACAACCTTGTTAATAGTCAATAGTCTTTATCCAATGCTTCCCTGAGGAAATAAATACGATACCTTGGAATACTCCTGGGTGAAATGCTACATCGGTATCCGTGTGCTTGCGGATTTATATCTATGTCGTAAGTATACCAATAAACACTCCTTGCACAATTATCGTGATTGGCAATCCTGATAGTGGACTGTAAGAAGTGTCAACACTCGGCATAGTGTTGCAGGCGAAGGACCATTCACCCGGGGACAAGCCAGGCGTGATGTCGGGCTCTTCACCGCACAGGAACCAGCAACTTCACCAACACAGCCACACCGACATACGTCTGCGTTCGAGGTGGCCTTCGGTGAATACATCATTTTTGGGACGTCAGGAGCAGGAGGCTCTGGACAATCCCAGGACCCAGACTACTTCGCCCCGAGCCACTGGGACTACGCCTAGAGTACAGACTCTGAGTACTCCCAGGGGTGGTATGCAGGGGGTACGATAGTACCTCCTAGTCGTACTTCCCTGGGCACTCTCAGTCCGCACGCTTCTCCACACCCAGTGGCTACGACATCGGTAGGGAGTTATCTTACATCTCCGACCGAGTCGACCTCCTCGATGACCGTACCCGAAACATGGAAGGCACTCTGGCACGCCATTCTAAGTGCCATCAAGAGAATAGTGGCGTGCTAGAATCTATAAGGTACAATGTCCAGCGATAGACGGACCAAATGACAGAATATTTTTCAAGGTTTCGACCCTATCAATGAAAGATCCAAGCTTGGGGGAGGACCCCCACTAGGTATGTTCCATGTTCCTCTCAACACTTTGATTTTGCATTTTCCATTTCCCTTTCTATTTTATTTCCACCTTAAAATGAAAAGACCAAAAATATTTTCTTTGAATAAAATAGTTGTTGTAAGGAATGATACAGTGAGATTGTGGTTAAGTTATACTTTTGCTCTTTGTATGGTGAAAATCTCCGATGCTTTGTGCTTTCAAAAATAAAACAAGTTCATCATTGGTCAGAAATTCCTACCAAAGCCATATATTTAGTTTAGTTGAAACCTTCCACTCATATGCTGCTTGTTGTCTTATTGAGTTTTGTCAAATTGTTGTGACCTTTGGGTGAAACTTTCATGCTTGTAAAATCGAGATTCACGTACACACCACCTCTCACTTGCAATTCCTACACTGGGAGTTAGCAAACATTGCAATCATCCATCCACAAAACAAATGCTCCATGTTCTATGATCTCCTCTCCAAATATCCTTGAATAGAGACATGGGCTATGTAAAAAGAAAAGCATGCCAAAGAGCATGGCAAAATGAAAGAGAAAAAGAAAAGCATGCCAAAGAGTATGGCAACAATAAGAAATAAGAAAAGCATGCCAAATGGCATGGCAAAAATATGAGCAAAAAGAGATAGCCCATGTTCTCGAAAATAAGTCAAGGAGAGGAAGAATCATCCCAAGGAGTTCCACCATATTCCACTCCATTACATTCCACCATATTCCACTCCATTCCACTTCACATATTCCACACACTTGCACTTCTTGATCTAATGGTGTGATTTGGTTCCCCAAAGGTCCGGTCTTTGACTTAGCAAAATATAAGATACATGAATGCCTTCATCCATTGTCCCTGAGCCACACAAAAGCCATATTAGATTTTAGGATGAAAAGAAGGCACAAGCCTTTGGTGAGGATTCAAATACCACTTGAGTGATTGAGTGTGCCAAATTAGGAACAACTTACATTTTTCACAAAATTATGGAAACTCCGAGATAGGATCCTGAAAGGAGTAGAGTGGAATAAAACTAAATCAAACTGTTCAACCTTTCAACCGCCCAAGACAAGGAGATTGCTATAAGCCCCATAGGTAAAATGGTGATTTAATACTTTGCTAATGATTTGAGTAATTTTGAGCACTAGTCGTTTATAAAGATTACCTATAAGATATTGACATTGTAGCAACTCCTGATCCACCGAGCCTAAGTTTTTATCTTTGCTCAGGACGAGCAAAGGTCTAAGCTTGGGGGAGCTTGTTGGCGGTCGTTATGGCACGTTTTCGACCACCAATACTCGGGAATAAAAGAGGATATATGTGACATTCCATGTACTTAGGTTTACTTCTAATAAAGTTCCATGAGTTTTGGTGAGTTTCACTTGTGCAGGTACAACAATGAGAAATACGTGCTATAGGGATCGGAAATGACTGATTCGGCCGAACGACTCCGTTCGGCCGGTTACCCCCCTTAGCCGTACACGACATAAAGCACAACCGGGAGTCGTCCACATCAATGATGACCAAGCGATGACGACACATGACACGTGGGTGACCGCCACCTCATCCTTGTGCCAACACAACACGAAGTACATCACCAGAAGCCAGCCCAGGAAGGTCCAAGACCAAGGCGGTGCTGGGGAGGCCGGTAATGGGCCAAGCCCAATTCGTCCGATGCCTGGCCTTCAGCCGAACCGAACCTATCACCAAGAACCGACCCCAGGAGTGCATCCAGGCCGTGGGAGCAAATAGCGATGCATCCCATGGTTCGGCCGAACTGGGCAGTTCAGTCGAGCCGGGCAATTTGCCCGAATCACCAGGGGGCACGCCCCTGGCTCCCTTGGCCGCCACTCCTCTCCACCGCATTGGGACACCTATAAATGCAGTAGCACTTCACTTGCTTCACACACACCATGCCAATGAGCTCTCATTTCCACTTCTCTCTAGTAGAGTTAGGATAGTTTAGTTGGGAGTTAGAGTTGAGTCGAGCTGTGCCTCGGAGGTTCCGGAGTCGTCTTCAGAAGCTCTGATATAATCTCTTGTATCTTTTCCTTTCCTTTTATAGACTTTGAGTTATCAATATAGTTATCTTTATCACTTTGCCTCTGTCATTTATAGCTTGCATCTACTTTATTCGAGTTGCATCTATATCGTGTTTAGACTATAGTTGGTTCTAGTTCTGGTGCTTCTAGATCTTGTTGAAGTCTTTGTCTTAGCTGGTTCTTCGATCTTGCTTGATACTTGAGGTGAATTGTCACTAAGAGTATTGACAAGGTTGCTTGCTCTTGCTAGTGGAGTAAGTAGTTATTGACTAGTGTAGGAGTGGTTCCTAGGCTAGCCAGTAACCTTAGTTTGCCCCTGAGTCTGCAGAGGTGGTAGTCGTTAGGTGGTGACATCCCTATACGGCCTTTGTAGCCCATCACGTTTGTCTCGGCTTGTAGGATCCCCCAGCGCAAGGTAGATGCCACCCCTTCTCATCCCTTTCTGTGTGGCATAGGCTCTGCTGTCCCGAAGTTAAGACATAGGCTTGACCTTGACCTCTAAGTGCTGGCTCTACAGCCTCTGTATCTCTAACCCTGAGTGACATTTACAGATAAAGTACATTGGAATCCTCTATCTCTTCTCATTGTCGTCCCAACTATTTGTTCCTTCTCTTTCCTATCTGAGCCTACCTTGAGCAGCGTGTTACAGTATATCCACTCATATCCAATACCGTTATCCCCTGTCTTGCTAGTCGTGTACCCCTCTCTGATAGTCTCAAATATAGGTTTGCTAATACTCTTGCCATAAGCTTCCCCGCGGAAATATAAATTACGATACCTCGGAATACTCCCTGGTGAAGTGCTACAGCGGTAATTCTGTGCGCTTGCAGAATATTTATATATTTTACTGAGCCATAAGAAAAACCACTGAAACACTCCTTACCCTAGTATCGGGATTCACAATCCTGATATTGGATCGTAAGAAGTACCAACATGGGTTAAGGAGTGTCTTAGTGGTTTTCCTTATGGCTTAGTAAAATATGTGAATATTCTAGAAGCACACAAAATTACCGTTGTAGCACTTCACCAGGGAGTAATCTGAGGTATCGTAATTTATATTTCCGTAGGGAAGCTTTGGCAAGAATACTAGTAAACGAGTATTTGGGACTATCAGAGAGGAATACACTACTTAACAAGATAGGGGATAATGGTATTGGATAGGAGTGGTTATACCACGAAACACAGCTTAAGGGTGGCTCAGATAAGAGAGGGAAGAAGTAGCTAGTTGGGAGGACAACGAAATGAGATAAAGGATTCCTAGGTATTTGTCTATCTGGGTTACTCGAGTCTAGATATATAGTAGCTGGGAAACAGCTCTTACAGGTCAAGGATAACTCTAATACCTTAGCTTCGGGACAACGGGGCTAGCAACACGTAGAAAGGGATGAGAAGGCGTGCCACCAACCCCGCACTCTGGGATCCTGTGGCACCGAGCCAGGTGTGATGGACTACATAGGCCGTATAGGGCTGTCAGCACCTAACGGCTACCACCTCCGAGCCAACTCAGGTACAACCTAAGGTCACTACCTAGTCTAGGTACCACACCTACACTACATAATGACTACTTACTCCGCTAGCAAAATCAAGCAATCCTGTCAATACCCCAGTGACAATTCACCACATGTATTGAATAGAAACGAAGAACCCACTAAGGTAAAGACATAAGCAAGAACGGGAAGAACTAAGATCACAATGACTATAGTCTAAACATGAAATACTTGCAACTAGAATAAAATAGAAGCAGAGTATAAATAACTCAGACAAGATGAAAAAGATAAATTATATTGATAACTCAAAGCAAATAAAAGAAAAGGAAAAGATACAAGAGCTTATACCAGAGCTTCTAAAGACGACTCCAAAACCTCCGAGGCACAGCTCGACTCGACTCTAACTCCCGACTAAACTATCCTAACTCTACTAGAATGAGAAGTGGAGCTCCTTGGCTTCAGTGTGTGTGAAATCGGGCCTTGGGCACCTCCATTTATAGCAGCTCATGGCGGTTGAGCTTGGGTAACTGCCAAGGCAGCCTAGGGTCGGTTCCGGCCAGTTTGACTGAACTCTACGGGTTCGGGTGAACTGGATGAGTTCGGCCGAACTAGGTCGGTTTGGCCGAACCCTAGGATTCCACCGCCTTGCTCTTGGACACTTGAGATTCATCCCTGGAGGCGGTTTGTGTACTCGGGGCGGTTCGGCCGAACTGGAGAATTCGGCCGAGCTGGGCTTTCAGCCTAGTTCGCCCCCCATGCACCGCCTTAGGTGACGGGCTGTCCTGGATGACTTGTTTCTGGTGGACTTCTATTGTTTTGGATCAGAGATGATGTGGCGGTGTGATGGGAACTAGGGTGGCCCAATCTTCCGTCAGGTGAAGGGTAACTGGTTTTGGGCAGAACGCAACACACCGATCCGGCTTCAAGTTAGCAAACTCGAAACCTGCAGTCTTAGCACCACGACTCCTCTGGTTATCAACCATGTCACAACCCGGCTGACCTCACCAAGAAGGCTAATCCCTACCTATGAAACGAAGAACACAAGCAAGAACTCGAAAGAACGCAACTCTCGATATGAAGTGACACTGGCAGATTCTGGATGTCTACTTGTTTCGACGATTCCAGATGACTCAGAAGGAATTTTGAGGTGGTACCAGTGCCATTGGAAAGATTATCTCCTTACCTTTCCAAGCATATGTAGAACGTCGAAAACCAAGCAAGTATGCGACCTGGGCGATGAATTTAGTGCGGGCTGCTCCTAGACTCCGAGGTGGACTCGAACTTGAGTTTCTTTGGTCCTCCACCTTGGGGACTCAAACTGGATTAGCCTCGGGCCTTCTTCTTGACTTGGAAAACCTTGTTGGTCTCCTTATTCTCCACCCCATGCACCACTCATGGACATATGCATGGGTGTCATGTCCTCATCACGGTGGTCCACGTGGCCTGCATGGTCGTCGCTTGGTCGTTGCTGACGTGGATGTTGGCACTCCTTACTGCCTATAGATAAATCTGCAAGTGGATGGATACCGATGTAGCTTTCACCCAGGAGTATTCCAGAGTTCGATTTCCACAAGGAACGATAAGTGAACTAATTCTAATTTAAGTTGTCCAAGGGTGACGGAACGGAGTGGATGACGACGAAGAGAAGGAGAGAAAAGCAGTAGGAGGGTAGAGAGGGCACGAGTCTGATAGTATCGTCCTTCTGACTAACTGAGCAAGAGGTGAAATAAATAAATGCTAGTGTTGGGACACGGAACCAGCAACACATAGAAAGGGATAAGAACGGGTGTTGCCAATACCCGCTTTAAGGATGCTACGGTTCTGAGTCAGACGTGGTGGATTACGTAGGCCGTATAGGGCTGTCACCACCTAACGGCTACCACACAACCATGGACTCGGATGTAACCCAAGCTAACCTCATGTATAGGCACCACACCTACACTAGTCAGTTAATACTTATCTACTGCTCAAAGATAAGCACGCAAGCCAAGCAACCAGTATACAGTTATACCAGTCAACTAAGCATTGAACGAGGAACCAGCAAGCATATAAAAGTAAGAACTGATGCTCAATTAATCAGAGAGGGATACAAGAGTTACAAGACACGACCCGGATGTTACTCGATGCAAAGCCGCATACGTAGAGGTATAGGTGGAAGAGGGGCCGACACTCTGGCTCCTCTCCGGCACACTCACCTCTCCTCTCTCCCTGTCTTCTAAGTATGGCAGTGGCAACACTTTGCTAGGGAGCTTTTCTTCTCTTCACTCTTTTAAGGACGGTTTGAAGTGTAACAGCGGCCACGACACCTCAGGGGCGGTTCCGGGCACTTCGATCGAACTAGGCGTTTTCGGCTGAAGTGGGTCGGTTCGGCCGAACTGCCCAGTTCGGCTGAACCACCCATTTTGCACCGCCTCTGCCTCCTACGGTCAAGATTGCATCCCAAGGTCAATTGTGAGGGGGTGGGCTTGATTTGGGCGAACTGAGGGTTTGGCCGAACGCCACGTGTTCGGCCGAACTGCCTCCTGCACCACCTCTTCCTCCAATGTGCTGGATCACTCCCTGAGGTGGTTCATAGGTCAGTTCTCTGGTTTGGATAAAGTGAAGGCCTTCGGGTGCACTGGGCCTGGGCCTCTGTTGCATTCCGGCCCACCTCCTTCGTGTTGTGGCACGCTCCGGGTTCGCGAACGGAGTTCGGTCGAATCTCAGGATTCGGCCGAACCCATCAGTTTGAATGGTTTTCCCTTGCCTTTAGTAGTTTTCCTCCTGGAATCAAATAAACACCAAAACTTGTGGAATTGATTAGAACTAAACCCTATAGCTATGGTGCATTGTTCCATTGTATTCATTTTATGCTCGGTTGGAGGTCAGAAATCAAGCCGTAACGACCGCCAACAGGCTCCCCCAAACTTAGATCTTTGCTCGTCCCGAGTAAAGAATTGAAATAAGAGCAAGACCAAGATAAGGGTTCTTTCATGAAATGAATGAATGCATATTGAGTATTTCAAACCTTTCTCCATACCTATGAATTTGAAGTGGCTACTCCCTAGATCTTGGGAGGTTGATGAAAGGAACGGCTCTTACAACAAAGTCCATCTTGGTCATCCTGCACTCGGTGTTTTCTAATGTTTTCACAAATAAATGACCCTTGTCCTTTCATCCTTGATACTCCCATGCTCTCTGGAGTCACTCTCTCTTTTCACTCACTATTTTTTTTTGTATGTCTCCTTTTGTCTCTCAAGTGGTGATCTTGTCAAGACACATATTTCTGTCAAGTCGAAGACTGGTTCCTGGAGATTATGTTGATTGCCTTTTAACAAGTTGCAAGTCCGGGATGAAGAGTTCATTGTTGATCCTCAGCCTCATCACCCCTTTCCTTTTTGCTTTCCATTTTTGGGAATTTTTTCATTCTTCTTTTTCTCTCTTTTCTTTTTGCATACTTGGACTTTCATGAGTTCTTTATTTTTTTCTCATCATTTTTTTTTCATGGTATCACCAAGGCATGGGGACTTCTAATGTGACTCTGATGATACATTTTCTTACAATTGATCTGAGGCAACATGACTATCTCCAGGGACTCAAAATTCGACAAGACATTATACTAATCATGACAAGTTTTTATAAGTGATCTCTCAAGCAAATATGTCAAGTGGATGTAGGGGTATATGGAAAGGATGAAATGATAGGGTATGATTTATATTTTCAAAATAAATTCACTCGGATACTTGAATGAACAAGAGGTTTGTTTTATCAAGTCATATCACATTTATCAACAACTTAGACCAAGGGATCCTAACATGAAAGATTTCACAGGCATGTGGTTACTTAGTTTGAAATAAACAATAGACACAATTCATGGCATGAAAGATAACCGAGAACATTTCATTTAAATGGTTTGTGCAAGGTTCACGTATTGAAACGTGGCAACACAGGAAAAGCCAAAATTGAACAGGAGTAAGGAGTGCAAACCAGCGCGCATATGCGTGAAGTGGATGAGCCAGGCTGGTTCGGCCGAACCAACCAATTCACCCGAACCAAATGGTTTCACCGAACGGGTTGTTCTGCGCGTTCTCGTCCCATTCCTCTCTTGTGTCATCCCTGTACTCGTGTAACATCTGTTAAATTGGGCATTCTCTGAGTGGCTCAACTGCACCAGTCAGAGCTTTATTTTAGACAATTCCAACTAAGATTTTATTTTATTAATCAAGCTAAATTTGGGAAAAACAAATATTGGAAGGGAAATAAAGAGAGCACCTCCTAAATAATGATCTAAAAAAGGGAAATTGAATTGGGAAATAAATTTAAACTAATGGTGCACAAAATGACACAACCACAAGACATCTAACCTGTAAGTGGATCACGCCAGACTTCGGGGTTTATGTTGTCAAAGTGGATTTGCCCAGAAAGATTGCTTTGTTGAAAATTACGGGCAAAGGTTTAGGGCTAGCTTTAGATTTCTAAAAACTCGATGACATCTAAGTCCTCGAGTGGTGGCGGTTCTGGTTCTAAGAAGATATTCAAGCGTTGTCCATTGGCCTTGAAAATGTTTCCATCTTCATTTTGTAAGGTAATGGCTCCATGGGATGATGTGTTTATCACAGTGAACGGGCCATCCCACTTACTCCTGAGCTTGCCTCGACCAAAAAGCTTCATGTGAGAGTTGAAAACTAAGACCTTATCTCCCGGCTTGAACGTCTTGATCTTGATCCATTTGTCATGCCATCTCTTTGTTCGTTCCTTATATAGCTAAGAGTTGTGATATGCTCTTTCTCTCATTTCATCTAGCTCGGCCAGCTGAATTCATCTCCTAAGGCTGGCTGCCGGGAGATCCATGCCCCATTTCTTAATGGCCCAATGAGCCTTGAACTCCATCTCTACTGGTAAGTGGCATGTTTTGCCATAGACCAATTGATATGGGGTCATCCCAATGGTTGTCTTATAGGCTGTGCGGTATGCACAGAGTGCATTCGAGAGTTTCCCTCTCCAGTGCTTACCCATCTCGTTGACGGTCTTTTGCAGGATGTTTTTGATTTGTTTGTTGGATGTTTTTGCCTGACCGCTGGTTTGAGGGTGATATGGTGTAGCTACATTGTGTTGCACCCCCAAACTGGATAGGTAATTACGGAAAACAAGGTCAATGAAATGTGAACCTCCATCACTGATGACTATGCTAGGAACACCGAAGCGCAGGAATATTATTTCGTGGAACATTGGCCTAGCGTTCTTGGAGTCCGCGGCAATGCAGGCAAGGCCTCTACCCATTTAGAAACGTAATCTACGGCCACCAGGATGAACTTACAGCCCTCTGAGTTGGGGAAAGGACCCATGAAGTCGATCCCCCAAACATCAAAGATTGCTACTTCAAGGTTACTGGTGAGTGGCATGGCATCTCTAGTATTTATATTTCCATGCTTCTGGCAACGCTGGCATCTTCTAACAAACTCCTTAGCATCTCCGTACATGTTAGGCCAATAAAATCCACATTGCTAGACTTTAGCATTGGTCCTGAATGCTCCATAGTGACCTTCGTAAGGTGCTGCATCGCATCTCTCTAGGATTATGTATGCCTCATGTGCGGGTACACACCGTCTGAGGAGTCCATCACTGCATATCCGGAAGAGATACGGGTCGTCCCAAAGGTGAATTCTACTCTCATATGCCAATCTTTTCCTATTTTCTCCCGGTGGGACATACCCTGACACCATGTAGTTCACTATATTGGCATACCACGGATCTGAAGTAGTGACCTTAAGGAGCGTGTCGTCCCGTAGATAGTTGTCAATTGGAAGATCCGACGGGACTTGCATCCGAGATAGATGGTCTGCTACTGATTTTTCTACTGAGTAGAAGGACCCAGCGAATGAGTCTCAGTTTCGCATCCTTTTTGGTCAGAAGGTACTTCAGAGCAACATGGTCTGAATAGACTATGACCTTTGCTCCAACTAGGTAGGACCGGAATTTGTCTATAGCAAACACAATTGCTAAGAGTTTCTTCTCCGTAGTTGCGTAGTTAGGCTGAGGGCCAGTGAGCATTTTGCTAGCATATGAGATAGCATAGTGCTTCTTGTCCTTGGTTTGGCCTAAAACAGCTCCTACGGCATAATCGCTTGCATAGCACATGATTTCAAATGGGATGCTCTAGTCGGGTGGATGGATGATGGGAGCAGAAATGAGTGCTTTCTTAAAGGTATGAAAGGCTGCATAGCACTCTTCATCAAAAACGAAAGGGACGTCCTTGGCTAAAAGATTGGTTAAAGGCCGCGATATCTGAGAAAATTTTTTGATAAAGCGCCACTAGAATCCGGCATGGCCAAGGAAACTACGAATCCCCTTAACGTTGGTGGGAGGTGGAAGTTGCTCAATCACTTCTATCTTTGCTCTGTCTACCTCGATTCCAAGTTCCGACACCCTATGTCCTAGGACAATCCCTTCTTGCACCATAAAATGACACTTTTCCCAGTTAAGGACAAGGTGTTTTTCTTGACATCTCTGGAGGACCTTGTCAAGGTTTTTTAGACACTCGGTAAAGGTCTTCCCATAAACTGAGAAATCATCCATGAACACTTCCATAATCTCCTCAATCATATCGGAGAAGATGGACATTATGCAACGTTGAAAGGAGGCAGGTGCGTTACACAACCCAAAGGACATCCGCCGATAGGCATAGGTCTCCTAGGGGCATGCGAACGTGGTTGTACTCTGGTCATCAGGATGGATTGGAATTTGGTGGTATCCAGAGTAACCATCAAGGAAGGAGAAGAAAGAGTGTTTGGCTAGGTTCAAGCATTTCGTCAATGAACGAAAGGGGGAAATGATCCTTTTTGGTGGCTTTATTGAGTCTATGATAGTCGATACACATACGCCAACCAGTGACGGTGCACTAAGGGATGAGCTCATTCTTGTCATTGTGCACAACCGTTATTTCTCCCTTCTTAGGAACGACATGAACCGGGCTAACCCATTCACTATTGGGAACCAGATAGATAATCCCAGCATGAAGGAGTTTGAGAACTTCCTTTTTAATGACCTCTCTCATGGCATTATTCAACCATCGTTGAGGTTCCCGAGATGGTGTTGCTTCAGAATCGATCGGGATACGATGAGTGCAGAAATTTGGACTGATCCCTTTCAGATCTTGGAGTGAATATCCTAAGGCTTATCGATTCTTCTCCAGGATAGTGAGCAACTGTTGGGTTTCTACATCAGATAGCTTATGACTAATGATCATCTGAGTCTGTTTGTCCTTAAAGGGGAAGGCATACTTTAATCTAGGTGGAAGAGGTTTAAGCTCGATTGGTGATGGTTTGGGTGTTTCGTTTGGATCGAGGTTAATTGGAGGATGAATTGCTTCTTCCTCCAAAAAGAATGGGAGGTCTTCCTCTGGAATGGGTTGCTCTAAGTCAGCAAACGAAGTCGACATGACTTCCTCTATGGGATCAGGATCGGGGTCTGCCTCTACTGGGGAATTCAAGGAATAAGAGTAAGAGATAGGGACAAGTTCTTTACCAACCCTAAGCTCTACTAGCTGGTTCGTTGGTGTGTTTTCTAGGATTTTCATGATCGGCCTACCGATAAAGATGGAACGTGTGGAATCATTGGGCAGGTCGAAGATATGAAAATTCAGGAAAAGTTTAGGGTCATTAATCTTAACGGGTGTGACCCGCAAGATCCCTAAACAATCGAGGATCCTCCCCGACGTGAACCTTAGACGTTTTTGAGATGAGGACCAGGGTTCATCGGGGAGTTAGGCTCGCACCAGAGAGCTAGAGATGATGTTGATTCTGAGGCTCGGGTCATACCCGATTTCTTTATCATTGCCCATAACTTCACAAAATATCCTTCGGATCCTTTTGGGCATTTTGATGACCTCAGTTGAGGCTTCAGCTTCGTCTAGCCATTCTCAACTCATCACAGTAGAGAGAGGTCCTATATACTTCCTCTGATATTCTAGTTCTTCCCTGCCGGGCGGTTGATCCTTATACCCGACACGTTGTTCCAATGAGAAACTTGTTGCACTCCCGATGTCATTGAATAGATCATCGTCAAAATCATAGGGAGTGGTGCAGAGGGGATAACCATACTGGCTAAAATAAGGTTGTGGTTCAAAATGAGCATCGGGTTCTAATGGAATGGAAGAGCTGATAGATTTGGATTGTAAGCTTGTAGGCTCTTCAGGTTCAGGCTGCTTCTCTTCTTCATCGGGGAAGTAGATTCCAGTTTAAGGAGTGTCGTCCAGGATACGATCCAGGATTACCCTCGCTTCACTGGGGATCAAATGAGAGAACAACCCTCCTAAAGTGGAGTTCACGAAAGTGGTAGCTATGGGACAAAGGCCAAGGTTGAAATGTTGTAGAATTATAGGTTCGGATAAGCCTAGGTCTGGTCCGGATGCCAAAATTTCCTTGAAATGAGCCCAGGCAGCTCCTAACGACTCACCCTCTAATTGCTTAAAGGTAAGGATTTCAATTTGGAGCCTAGCTACCTTGTAAATTGGGAAGAAATTTAAGCAGAATTTCTCTCTTGAGGATTTCCCAGCTCCTTTCCATATTACCGACTGACAGAGAGTACCATTTCTTTGCTCTTCCCTTTTATGAAAACGGGAATAGCTTCCATTTGAGCGTCTCTTGTGTCATGCCCGCTATGGTGAGGCAGGAACAGAGTTGCTCAAACTCTCATAAATGCGCGTAGGGACTCTCAGCATTTCTTCCTGAGAATGTTTGCTCTCGAACCATGGCTATGAAGACGGGACGCAGCTCATAGCCGGGTGTGTGGATAGGATGTGATGATGGTGGTGGCTCCAAACAATCGCTCTTTGGAGCCGAATGTTGACGTAAGGTAAGAGTGAAATCCATATGAATGGTGATGGGATACACAGACAACTTGGGTTCGGAATCAGAACAGCTACCGTTCCCCGATGGCGCCAGAAAGCTTGTTGGCACTCCTTACGACCTATAGATAAATCCGCAAGCGGACGGATACCGATGTAGCTTTCACCCAGGAGTTATCGATTTCCATGAGGAACGAGAAGTGAACTAATTCTAATCTAAGTTGTCCAAGGGTGATGGAATGGAGTGGATGACGACGAAGAGAAGGAGAGAAATGCAGTAGGAGGGTAGAGAGGGCACAAGACTGATAGTATTGTCCTTCTGACTTACTGAGCAAGAGGTGAAATAGATAAATGCTAGCGTTAGGACACGGAACTAGCAACACATAGAAAGGGATGAGAAGGGGTGTTGCCATTACCCGCTTTAAGGATCCTACGGTTCTGAGTCAGACGTGTTGGACTACATAGGCCGTATAGGTCTGTCACCACCTAACGGCTACCACACAACCGTGGACTCGAATGTAACCCAAGCTAACCTCAAGTATAGGCACCATGCCTACACTAGTCAATTAATATTTATCTGCTGCTCAAAGATAAGCACCCAAACCAAGCAACCAGTATACAGTTATACCAATCGACTAAGCATTGAATGAGGAACCAGCAAGTATATAAAAGTAAGAATTGGTGCTCAATTAATCAGAGAGGGATACAAGAGTTACCAGACACCACCCAGATGTCACTCGAAGCAGAGACGCATCTGTAGAGGTACAGGAGTAAGACGGGCCGACACTCCGGCTCCTCTCTGACACGCTCACCTCTCCTCTCTCCCCATCTTCTAAGTATGGCAGTGGCAGCGCTTCGCTAGGGAGCTTTTCTTCACTTCACTCTTGTGTGTTGATACAGGTGCTGGAGGGTTCTATTTATAGTGGATAAGGGTGGTTTGAAGTGGAGCAGCGGCCACGGCACCTATGGGGTGGTTCCGGACACTTCGGCCGAACTAGGCGGGTTCGGCCGAAGTGGGTCGGTTCGGCCGAACTGCTCAGTTTGGCCGAACCACCCATTTTGCACCGCCTCTGCTCCTACGGTCAAGATTGAATCCCAGGGTCAGTTGTGAGGGGGTGGGCTTGATTCGGGCGAACTGAGGGGTTCGGCCGAACGCCACGTGTTCGGCCGAACCGCCTCCTGCACCACCTCTTGCCTCCAATGTGCTGGATCACTCCCAGAGGCGGTTCATAGGTCGGTTCTCTGGTTTGGATAAATTGGAGGCCTTTGGGTGCACTAGTCTTGGGCCTCTGTTGCATTCTGGCCCACATCCTTCGTGTTGTGGCACGCTCCAGGTTCGTGGACGCAGTTTGGTCGAATCTCAGCATTCGGCTGAACCCATCATTTTGAATTGTTTTCTCTTGACTTGAATAGTTCGCCTCCAGGAATCAAATAAACACCAAAACTTGTGGAATTGATTAGAAATAAAACCCATAGCTATGGTGCATTGTTCCATTGTATTCATTTTATGCTTGATTGGAGGTCGGAAATCAAGCCGTAACGACCGCCAACAGTGGACGACCTCCCGGTTGTGCTTCGCTTCGTGTACGGCTAAAGGGGGTAACCAGCCGAAACGTGCCGTTCGGCCGAATCGGTCAATTCCGACCCCTGTAGCGCATATATATCGTTATTGTAACTGCACAGGTGATACACACCAAAACTCATGGAACTTTATTACAAATAAACCTAAGTAATTGGAATGTCACATATAACCTGTTTTATTCCTGAGTATTGGTGGTCGAAAATGGGTTGTAACGACTGCCAACAAGCTCCCCCAAGCTTAGCCCTTTGCTCGTCCTCGAGCAAAGATAAATACTTAGGCTTGGTGGATCAGGAGTTGCTACAATGTTATTATCTTGCAGGTAATCTTTATAAACAACTAGTACTCTAAAATACTTGAATCATTGGCAAAGTTTATTACTCACCTTTTACATATGGAGCGTAGAGCAATCTCCTTGTCTTGGGCGGTTGAAAGGTTGAACCATTTTGATTTATTTTTATTCGACTCCTACTCTTTTCAGGATCCCATCTCGGAGTTTTCCACAATTTTTGAAAATTTAAATTTGTTCCTCAATTGGCACACTCAATCACTCAAGTGGTATTTGGATACTCACCAAAGGCTTGTGCCTTCTTTCATCCTAAAATCTAATAAAGCTTTTGTGTGGCTCAGGAACACTGGATGAAGGCATGCACACATCTTATATTTTGCTAAGTCAAAAACCGGATCTTAGGAGGCTCAAATCATACCTTTAGATCGAGAAGTGCAATTGTGTGGGATATGTGGAGTGGAATATGGTGGAACTCCTTGGGATGATTCTTTCTCTCCTTGATTTATTTTCGAGAACATGAGCTATCTCTTTTTGCTCATGTTTTTGCCATGCCATTCGTCATGCTTTTATTATTTCTTATTTTTGCCATGATCATTGGCTTGCTTTTCTTTTTCTCTTTATTTTTCCATGCTCTTTGGCATGCTTTTTTTTTTTTGCGTAACCCCATGTCTCTATTCAAGGATATTTGGAGAGGGAATCATAGAATATGGAGCATTTACTTTGTGGATGGATGATGGAAATATTTGCTAAATCCCAGTGTAGGAATTGAAGTAAAAGGTTGTGTGTATGTGAATCTTGATCTTGAAAGCATGAAAGGTTCCTCACAATGGTCACAACAATTTGACAAAGCTCACTAAGATAACAAGCAACATATGTGTGGAAGGTTTTCAACTAATCTTAACATATGGCTTTGGTAGGAATTTTGAACCAATGAGGAACTTTATTTTATTTTTGAAAGCACAAAACATCCGAGATTTTCACCATACTAAGATCAAAAGCAGAACTTAACCACAATCTCACTATATCATTCCTCACAACAACTTAGACTTGGAATAAAGCTTGTGCTCCCACAAGGTTTTCAGGTTCATTTTTACTCATGCCAGTTAACTCAAGTACTATCGAGCAACTAGTTGAGACAAAGCACATCCAAGATTAATGACATAGCAACTATTCATCATTTCCATGAGTGAGGGGCATATGGTTCATTCCATGCATAGTTGGGAGTTGATTTTATTCAAAGTAAATATTTTTGGTCTTTTCACTTTTTAGATGGAAATAAAATTGGAAGGGAAATAAAAAGAAAATGTGAAATCAAAGTGCTGATGGGAACGTGGGACATACCCGGTGGTGGTCCTCCCCCCAAGCTTGGGTCTTTCCGTCACTGGTAGGGCTGAAACCTTGAGATGAATTCAGTCATCTGGTCTGTCTGCTGCTAGGTATCATACCTTAGGGAATCCAGCACACTGCTATTCTCTTGGTGGTACTGAGAATGACGTGCCAGAGTGCTCTCTATGTTGTGGGTACGGTTGTCGAGGACACCAACTCGCAACTCGGTCTAAGATGTATGACAACTCTCGACCGATGTCGTAACCGCTCGGCATCAGGAAGCGTGTGGACTGAGAGTGCCTAGGGTAGTAAGGATGCGATGTACCGTCGTACCCCTCCGTACCATCCCTGGGAATACTCCGAGTTTGTACTCTGAGCATAATCCTAGCGGCCCGAGGCAAAGTAATCAGGATCCTGGGAGTGTCTAGAGCCTCCTGCTCCAGATGTCCCAGCACCGGTATACTCCCCATATGCTGCCTCGAAGGCAGACGTATGTCGGTGCGGCTGTGATGGTGGACTTGCTGGCTCCTGTGAGGTGGTGAGCCCAGCATCTCTCCTGGCTCACCCTCGTGTAACTGGCCCTGTGCCTGCAACGCTGTGCCGGGCTGGCTCTCTCCGAGGAGGAGAGTCGTCCGCACTAGAACTCAATTGAAGGCTCATTTTCTGGGCAGCATACAACCTAAGTTCTGCACAAGGCAGGGGGACTTCGGTTCTATAGCCGCAATAAATCATGACCAAGTTCCCATCAAACCCCCATCATATCATGCCACCTTGCATGAAGTGCTCGGTATCTACAACAGGGCATGATGTCTCAATGTAATTCAGTTGGGCTCCCTTGAGAACGCCCAACTGGGTAGCGAGGCGAGTGACTAGAGAAGTCATCGCCACAATACCTACACGAGAGGGATAAGACAACCAATGGGCAACCATGTCTTGAACAGGTGAAACAACAACTTTCTTAACCATAGCATAAAGCCAACACAACTCAACTACATTAACTGGACGCAAATCAGATCGTGGGAACACTGTCATGGCCATCCATCGATGCATGAAACACAAGGTGCGGTTATGGATGTTGTTCGTATGGGAAGCCGCACAACTAGTGCTCCGAGAGATCTTATGCCAAAAACAATCTCGACCAAACTTTCTTAAAGCTTTAGAGGGCTCTAAAGAACATCGGCGATCAAAACCCAAAGCCACACTGAAATCCCTCCAAGAGTAGGAATACTCTTGGTTGAAAAACTGAAAGTGAATACCCTCTCTTTCAAATGAAAGCATTGTAAGAAAATTTGAGGGTAAGGAGATATGAACCTGGTTCATCAATGCTCCAGAAATTGTTCCAGCCAACGGCTTCGAACACATCTGGGAATTCTTCGATCATTCCTGTTCTTCTGAGCAGGGCATGCTTGAAGACACGGGTGAGCTTGAACTCCTTTAAGCGCATCATGTTGAAATCTTCACGCTCCTGGTCCGTCCGGAGGATGATGTCATCCTCGCTCAGAAATCACCGAATTGGGGTTGAGGCAGAGCCTCTGCCCAAGCTGGCTGCTTCTGGCTTGTCCACCTCCATCCGGCTAGAGCCGCGAGACGGTGCTGGGTAGCTCCTAGCATCCTCCTTGCCCGAGCGCTTGCTCAGCCGGGCGGAGCGTTGGCAAGCAGAAAATAGCTTTGACGTTCTTCTTGCAAAAGGTTAGCGTAACGGATACCTGAAGGTCTGAAAATATCGGGTTAGCACAAACAAAACAAGTCAGTCATTCGAGGGTCAGTTGTTCTTGCGGGGATGAAGAACCACCACAAATGGTTAATCGTCCTTGTGGGTGTCGGGAACCACCATAAACACGTTCAAGTTGCAGCATAAAGATCAAACAAAGCAAAGTATTTTTGTGATTTTTATCAATGCAAATGAACCAAACTTGGGCAAGAACTAGAGAAGAACTTGAGCAAGAACGAGAGAGAGAGAGATAGAGCTTCTGGGCAAAAATTTTTAGAACTGAATGGTGTAAGTCTCATACAAGAAAGGGCCAGCATTTATAGTCAAAGGGGAGGGCACCCCCTGGTTCGGCCGAACCAGGCTCGTTTGCCCGTACTAGGCATGTGGGTGCTGCCCACTTTGCCTCCTGCCAGCACAAAAATTTGGCCTAGGTCCATGCAAAAGTAAGAAAAAGAAAAGCATGCCAAAGAGCATGGCAAAAATAAATGAAAAAGAAAGAAAAAGCGTGCCAAAGTCATGGCAAAAGGCAAGATAGACCATGATCTAAAAAATTAAATTAAGGAGAGGAAGAATCATCGCAAGGAGTTCCACCATATTCCAGTCCACATATCCCACACACTTGCACTTCTTGATCTAAAGGTGTGATTTGGTTCCCCAAAGATCCGGTCTTTAACTTAGCAAAATATAAGATGCAAATATGCCTTCATCCATTGTCCCTGAGCCACATAAAAGCTTTATTAGATTTTATGATGAAAGAAGGGCACAAGCCTTTGGTGATGATTCAAATACCACTTGAGTGATTGAGTGTGCCAATTGAGGAACAAAATTAACTTTCCAAATTATGAAAACTCCAAAATGGGATCCTCAAAAGAGTAGGAGTGGAATAAAACTAAGTCAAGCTGTTCTATATTTCAACTGCCCAAGACAAGGAGGTTGCTATACACCCCATGGGTAAAAGGGTAAGTAATAAACTTTGCCAATGATTACAGTATTATAGAGTACTAGTTAAAAATAAATGTTACCTGCAAGATAATGATATTGTAGCAACACCTGATCAACCGAGCCTAAGTCTTTACCTTTCCTCGAGGATGAGCAACTGTCTAAGCTTGGGGGAGCTGCGGTCGTTACTGCACGTTTTTGACCACCAATACTCGAGAATAAAAGCGGTTTTATGTGACATTCCATGCACTTTGGTTTATTTCTAATACAGTTCCATGAGTTTTGGTGTGAATCCCTTGTGCAGGTATAATATCGACAAATACATGCTATGGGGGTCGGAATTGATCAATTCGGCCGAACGACACGATTCAGCCAGCTACCTCCCTTAGTCGTACATGAAGAGAAGCACAACCAGAGGCCGCAAGCACTCGTCCACATCAGCGGTGACAAAGCAATGATGGTGCAGGATACGCATGCCAATGCCACATCATCCCTCGGCCAAAAATACACGAAGTATAGCAAGGAATGGAGGCCTGAGACATCCAGGTGCAAGAAGCGGTGCAGGGGAGCGCAACTGGGCTGAAAGCCCAGTTCGGCCGAACCATGTCGGTTCGGCCGAACTGCCCCCAGCACGAAACCGCCTCCCAGAGCGAATCCAGGCTGTGGGGAGCAAGGGCGGTGCATCCCACGGTTAGGCTGGACCGGGGGAGTTCGGCCGAACCGACCCAGTTCGCCCGAATCCACTGGATTCGGCCAAACTGGCCAGGCACCGCCTCTCGGTCCCTTGGCTGCCACTCAAGCTCCACCGCCTTCACTTCACTTTTATACTTGGAAGATAGGGAGAGAGGAAAGGTGAGTGTCACGGAGAGGAGCCAGAGTGTCGGTCCCTCTTCCAGCTGTACCTCTACGGATGCGGCTCAACTTTCAGTGACATTCAGGTCATGTCTGGTAACTCTTGTATCTCTCTCTAATTAATTGAGCATTCATTTCTTACTTATATATGCTTGCTGGTTCTTCATTCGATGCTTTGTTGATTGGTATTATACTGGTTCCTTGGCTTGGGTGCTTATCTTTCTATAGGAGATTAGTATTAACTGACTAGTATAGGCATGGTGCCTAGACTTGAGGTTAACTTAGTTTGCCCCCGTTGCAATAGAGGTGGTAGCCGTTAGGTGGTGACAGCCCTATACGGTCTTCGTAGTCCATCACGTTAGTCCCGACCTGCAAGAGCCTCCAACGGTTATTGACAACACGCCTTCTCATCCCTTTCTACGTGTTATTGGTTCCGTTTCCCAATGCAAGTATCTAGCTGTACCTTCTGATCTGCTCGATTAGTCATTAGAGTTCACCTACCAGATTCATACCTTCTCCACTCTCTTATCACTTATTTTCCCTCTTTGTTATTGTCATCCACTTCCCCATACATTTCTTGGACAACTTAGTTTAGAATCTGTTCACTTCTCGTTCCCTGTGGAAATCGGTACCTTGGAATACAACCGGGTGTCACACCCGGATTTTCACAAAAACCCGAATGCGGCCATATGTCTGCCTAGGAAGTCATAGTACACATATAGCGAACAAATATGATAAACATAGAACATATGCTTGAATAAATTCTTCATTAAATAAAGTTTTACATCAGAGTGCTTCATAAATAAACTAACCAATAACAACGGAAGACTAATAAACTCTCAAACTAATGCAGCCGCAATCCACAGGGACTCTGACTGGGAGACCACAGCTCAGTAGTACGATAAATCTTCGGGACACTCAGCAGGAGACTCTTGCCCATCCCAATCTGTTTACCCATCCGGGATTTTGTTGAATAAAATGACAAGTGTAAGTAAACAATTACTTAGCAAGTATAGCACGGGTATGAAGGCTCAAAATAGGGCTAGACACAGCTTAACTGCATTAACATTTTTAGTTGGTTCATTTTAACAATTAACCAAATTACTACAAGTGGATAAAACCTAGTTGCAACCCAATTAAATAAGAATAAGTGACATTAAGCATAAATAAACATCATCTTCTAATCAAAAAGGATCCAGGCCGCTCGTGACCCTGGGTAAGGCTATCATGATAGATTTACACTCTGCAGAGGTTTCGCCCTTTACCCACCAGTCGCGTAAAAGTTCAAAAGAACTTTGCACCCAACCACGCACATCAACACTTCCAAGGTGAGATTGCATAGGGATGCTACGAGGCTTTTCACAAGACACCCTAACAAGGGGCTTTCACAAGACACCCTAACAAGTCAGTAGCCGCTAAGGTACAATAAGGTGGTGAGACTCTAGGCACCGAGATTGACTGACCCTCAGGGCGCAACGTGAGGGGGTCAATGGCGTCCATGCGCGGGCAACTCATGCCAACAACAAAAATAAAGAGTGCAACGTGCGGAGCTCCCATACCATAGGGGCTCCCAACACGGGACTGTGCCGACGGGGCTACTGTCCTCGGTGGAATCAAGAAACACCCCGTGCCTTACTTCCCATAACGCCGTCGACCACTCCGGTAACCACTGGCAAGCTAGAGACGTACAAGTTACTTGACCAAGACCAGAGCCATAATAGTTCTAGCGGGGGGGACAGGCTCCTGGGTTGCCGCTTTAAGAACCGGACCTTAGGGAGAGACACTAGAGCAAAACACACAGCACATGCTCTAGTTCCCTAAACTATGTTGCTAAAAAGCAAGTTTTATCATTAATATTGAAGTGAACCATTATGTCATAATTAACAATTAAATAATAGTGATAGTAGCTACACATAGCAAAGATTCTACGCATATGCAATAATCCCAAGGTAACAAGGACACGAGTATACAAACTAGGTACAACCTTAATAGGACATCAATTTAGACACATGCATATAAACGTAAATGAATGTATAAAGTGTGTTTAGGTAGCAATGATTGTCCATGCTATAACTTGCCTTCCTCAAAAGGAGGCTGCTGCTGCTATGAGTCCTGCTCCGGAAAGTCCTCATACTCGAAGTCCAAAGCGAACGGCTCACCGACTGGACACGAATCACCACGCAAACATGCACGCAAACCAATACATGCAAACAAATAATATTCTATTAGAATAGTACACCAAAAAGTAGAAACAATACAAATAAAGGTTATAGAAATATTCTATGCTTCACTAAGAACACATGAGCACGAAAATCACACTAATCGGAGCTAAAATGGAAAAGATATGGGTTTTCTAAGTTCTAGGGACCTACTGGCAAGTTTTAAATGTTTCCAGGGGCTTATTTGAAATAAAATAGGGACCTATGCGTAATTATGCTTTAAAACTTGAGGGCTAACGCGCAAAAATTACTAAATGGGACCGCGAGTTCTATTCTTTAAAAGCTCAGGGGGTTTTCTGTTAAATTCGGACCTAAGCGCAAATACTTTTGAACTGCTGCGGACTGCAGGTTGAATCAAGAAAAAGGCAGGGGGTGTTACGCAAATGTGCCAGCGCTGACCGTTAAGGGGGGAGTTTGACTCGAGGCTGGAGGCGCTGATGACCGTCGGATCTTGATCTGGTGGCTAGGGTTGATTGGGGAGGTTGGGTCACCGGAGGGAACGGGGGTGCAGCGGCGCCGCCACGAGTTGCAGCGGAGGCTCGCTGGAGCGGGGCCTAGAAGGCGCTAGGGACCTCTGTTTGGGATGGGGCCGGGTCCGAGGGCATCAGGGTGCCATGGCGAGTTGGCCCGAGAGGTTCTAGTCAGGGGGCCACGTGATGATAGTGGCTGGCGACGGTGATCGGCGGAAACAAACGACGGCGAGCGGCGGAGACCGAGCTACGGGACGGGAAGGCAAGCAAGAAGAGGCGCAGGAGCTTCGTTACCTCGGCGCGAAGCTTCCTGCGCAGCTAGACGAGGCAGATCGGTGACGACTCAGCGGGTCGATGATGCGGCGGTGCTCGGAGAGGGACGGCGGTGCTCGGAGAGGGACGGCGGCGCTTAGCGAGTAGACGAGGCGCTTCGGGGCTCAGGAGGGAAGCTTGGGTCGGTGGTGAGGGCGTAGGGGGGCGGAGGCCTCCTTTTATAGCCCTGGGGAAGCTACTTCGGCGGGCGCGCCAAGGATTTCGGGCGGCGGCCGGCGATCCGCGCCTTCCAAGCGGGGAGCAATCCTTCCATGTGGGGAGCACGGCAAAAATAGGAAGGCTAGCGTGGGGAAGGTTCTGCATAGCTTCGCGTGGTCCACGGGCGCGGAGCGGGCCAGGATGGCCGGGCAAGGCGGTGGTGACTGCGCGCCGGGGAAGGGGAAGCTCGGGCGGGAGGAGGAAGGGGAATTTGATAGGCGGGTCCCCCTACACGGTGAGAGGGAGAGAGGGGGGATGTTGGTTCGTTGGGCCGGGGAGAGGGAAGTGGGCCGGCTCGGGGGGGAGGAAAGAGGGCCCAGGTGGGGGTGTGGCGATTCGGGCCGAAGGAAGAGGCAAAGGGTGATGGGCTGCGCTCGGGAAAGAGTAGAGGGTGCAAATGCGAACCACAGAAGAATGTTCAGGGGGTGAAAGTGAACTCGGCTGATTTAACTTTTTCTAAGGGTCAAACAAATGCAAATTAAATTTGAATTTAAACAGAATTTAAATTCCAACTTAACTTACTATCAAACAAAACACAGTGCAGCAACATGAATGCAACAAAAATATTTCTACAACTTATATTTGATTTTAATATTCATAAATAATTCATTTAACCTATATTAAATATGAACAATTAAAATAAAAGCCAATAAATTACTAAAAATTTTAAATAGGCTATTTTTGGGTGTTACACCGGGTGAAAGCTACATCGGTATCCATCCCACTTGCAGATTTATCTGTAAGCCATAAGCAGCGCAAACAATATACAACTAGCACTCTAAGGTACTCAAATCATTGGAAAACTATTAACTTGAAAGGTTTAACACTTTGATTCAGTCTCATTCCACTCCTACTCTTTTTAGGTTCCTGTGGGACCAGGATCCCTAGGGCCACTAAACCACCGGATTAAACTACTCGATAGGGAAGGTTTGACTCCGATCGGGACACCTCAAGACAAGACCGGGTATAAGTCGCTTCCAATTATGGATGGAGCCAGGAACTCCGAGCTGGCTACGCCATCGGACAACCCCCCGAACCGATTCCCGCTCGGATTCACCAATGTCGCGGCTACATATCAACAAATCTACACCACGGAGGACAACAAGCCCACACCTAAAGTCGATAGTCCAACTGTGGAATGCTGCAAGGACTGTGAACCAGCCTCTAAGCCATTAGAGGACAATGAAGATGACGACTTCACGGTTCTACTAAGCGACAGCCCCAACAACGTTGCACGCTTAACCTGTCGTGCCCACTTCAAGACTGACTTCGAGCTTGAAGAACCACTCGTCTATCTCCCGTCAGGACTAGTCGTGACCAACACACCAAGAGGACTTGTTGTTCACTAGCCTGGCGCGATTCCTACTGACACTTGTCGGGACAACGAGTCAAGATTAGCCGCAGTGATCTTGGAAGAATTACCCTACTAGGACGGCAAGACTGCTTCCATCACCACCTCCTCCGACAGCACATGAGACAACTTCTCCAACGCTCCGACCATACAACTACCGACCTCGACAGATAAGTCTTCATGGCCGGCTCTGGCGACCAAGGCACCCAATACGATCGCGAGTGGTCCGCGACATCTCCGATGAGGAACACACCGCCAAAGGAGAAACTGAGGAACAGAGAACCTCAAGACAAGCAAGGAACGCCAAGCGCAAGCAAAGGCGTATGAACGCAGCCATACATGCAACCGCGACCCGAAACCTTACACGGGACTTCGCGATGGTTGGTGACCAGCCGGTACTCTAGGATGCCCCAATGAACATCTCTGTTGCAGCGGAGATCGTCACATCTATGCCTGAAACACCACAAATCAGGCAGGTCCTGACTCTCCTAGAGACAACTCGCGAGAACATCAACACCGGTCCTGCATCAAGCCAGCATGCTTCGAGCGGTAGACGCCCTGGAGGCAGGCGCTCGCAAGTCGAACCAACAGCATCTGCTCACCCGAGTCGTGCTCCTCGAGAGTCATCGGGTGGAACAGCTGGAAGACAAGCTAACGAGCAAGTCCCCAACGCAAAACAACAAGAAGGCAACAGGCCACGTGACGGAGCTAACCGCAATGGCGATCTTCGCGACCACATCAACGCCAATCGAGATGCTCGTTCTGTAATCTAGTCGAGTAGAGCAAACCACATCAACTCGGAGCTTCGCCGGCGTGAAGAATTCAACCATCGCTACGGACCACTACCTTGTGACCAAGATCATCCACCACGGGACAACAGCCCTCCCCGCGACAACAACCGCGACTACGACTGCCCTCCATGCAGACGCGATCGCGACCACCTACGCGGTGAAGATCGTCAACCACGCAAAAAACGACCCCCCTCATGACGACGACTGCAACGGTGATCGTCCTCCACGTGGACGCGACCGCGACCACAACCGTGGACGGCCAAGACCTGACAACTCACCAAGCCACAATTTAGACAATCATGGCCACCACTACGACTTCGATCGCAACGACGGCCACCATGGACGTAACCGTTCGCCAGCAGACAAGTATGACGGCTTCCCAGCCTTCTCTAGCCGCATCAAGAAGATCAAGCTTCCAAGAAAGTTCAAGACAACCGGAATCGAGAAGTTCACGGGCAAACAAGACCCTGAACAGTGGATGAGAGTCTACTCGACTGCAATCCAGATGGCGGGAGGATCTAATGACGTAAAAGTCAGCTACTTCCCCAACATGATGGATACTACCCCGCTTACATGGCTCGAGGGCCTCCCCCCCGGGTCCATCGACTCCTGGAAGATCTCACCAAGAAGTTCACCGCCAACTTCCAGTGAACCTGGGCACGGCCCGGAACCCGATTTGAATTGGCAGCCTGTAAATAGGATAAAAGTGAAACCCTACGCAAGTTCATCAAGAGGTTCTTTGAAAAAAGAGACACAATTGCTTCCACGACGGACTCTACGCTAGAGAGCTACATCGCGAGTTCAGCAGAAGACGCCCAACAACCATCCCCGAGCTACGGCGTATGGCGGCCGAGTGTGCCGATCAAGACGACTGCGAGCGCGAGCGCTTTGATAGGCACCGCGAAAATAGCAACAACGACAATAACTACAACAAAGACGGTAAAGATCACTGCAACAACAACAAATGTGACTTCAACCATGACAATAAAAAGCGCAAGCCAGACAACATAGTTGCGGTAGTCGAGCACCCTACGCAGAAGAAGAACACGGTCTCCATCGACAAAGTGATGAACGGACCATGCCCATATCATCCGAACGACCGGCACAAGATGGCAAACTGCTTTCACCTTAAACATAAATTCGACAAACAAGGACCAGCAAAGGCAGACAAAGAGGATGACAAGAAGGATGACAAGGACGATAAAGACTACGGAAATGGCTATCCCCAGGTCAAGAATGTCATAGCAGTCCTATTCAGCGGTGAGTCCTTAAACCAGTCGAAGCGGGCAAAGAAACTATCGCACCACGAAATCATCGCAATACAACCAGCCACCCCGATGTACCTCAAGTGGTCCGAGGTCCCCATCACCTTCTGTATGAAAGATCAGTGGACCAACTTCACCAACCCAGGAAGATATCCGCTAGTCGTGAACCCAGTCATGGCACAAGCCAGACTGACCAAAGTACTCATTGACAGAGGCAGTGGGCTCAACGTCATCTTCGCGAAGACCTTCACCAAAATGGGACTTGATATCACCAATTACCTAAGGCCCACGGAGTCCCCGTTCTACGGCATCGTACCTGGCAATGCGGCAACTCCCCTGGGACAATTCATGCTCCCAGTAACCTTTGGGATAGAAGCCACCTTCAGGATAGAGTACATCAAGTTCGAAGTGGCAGATTTTGAGACCTCGTATCATACGATCCTTGGGCGTCCAGCCCTCACCAAATTCATGGCGATCCCGCACTACGTGTATCTTGTTCTCAAGATGCCTGCTCCTAAAGGAGTACTTTCCCTAAAGGTTGATCTGAAAATCGCTTACAACTGTGATGTGGAAACAGTGGAGTTCGCTGCCACCTCGCAAGTCCCCATCCAGATGCTGGAAGTACTCGCCCTGGCAAAAAGTCGAACGAAGAAGACCTCGAGGTCCCCAGCAAGAAGCCCGCAAGCACAAGCTTCAAGCCCTCTGAATAAGTATAGCTTAAAACTGTAGACCTTGAGACGGGCGACCCATCGAAAACTGCCCTTATAGGGGCGGATTTAGATTGTAAATAGGAAGACGCGCTCGTCAAGTTCCTTCCTGATAATAAAGATATATTTTCCTATAAACCATCCAATATGCCTGGTGTTCCCAGGGAGCTTGTTGAGCACAAATTAAACATTGACGAGAAGGCGAAGCCTAAAAGGCAACGCCTACGCCGTTTCGCTCAAGACAGGCGTGATGCAATCAAGGCAGAGATCGCCAAACTACTCGCGGTCGGCTTCATCAAAGAAGTCTTTCATCCAGAGTGGTTGGCCAATCCAGTCCTGGTCAAAAAGAAAAACAACAACGAGTGACAGATGTGTGTTGACTACACAGATCTCAAAAAGCATTGCCCTCCAGACCCCATGGGTCTCCCGCGCATTGATGAAGTCGTGGACTCTACGGCCGGATGCGCACTACTCTGCTTCCTTGACTGCTACTCGGGATAACATCATATAGCCCTGAAGAAGGAGGATCAGATCAAGACTACTACATGACAATATCGTTTGGATTGAAGAACGCCGGAGCCACATACCAACGAGCCATATAGAAGTGCTTATCATCCCAGATTGGCATCAATGTAGGATGATGTGGTTATAAAAACAAGAGAACCACGAAAACTCATCGCTAACTTACAGGAAACGACTGATAACCTCAGAACGTTCCGCTGGAAGTTAAACCCGACTAAGTGGGTCTTTGGTGTTCCCTCAGGGAAACTACTCGGGTTCGTTGTCAATCACAGAGGCATCAACGCTAACCCCTCCAAAATCACAGCTGTCCTTAACATGGAAGCCCCGAGAAGCATCAAGGATGTACAAAAACTCACAGGCTGCATAGCAGCTCTCAACAGATTCATCTCAAGACTTGGAGAGAAGGGACTCCCTTTCTTCAAGCTGCTCAAGAAGTGAGACCAATTCAACTGGACAGAAGAAGCAAATCAAGCCTTTGAACAACTCAAATCCTACCTGTCTATCCCCCCAGTGCTTGTCGCTCCCGTCAAAGATGACCACCTCTATTTATACATTGCGGCCACAACACATGTGGTCAGCATGGTCATCGTGGTCGAGCACAAAGAGGAAGGCCACGTATTCCCGGTACAACGGCTAGTATATTATATCAGCGAAGTACTCTCTGACTCCAAGATATGCTACCCTCAAGTACAGAAGTTACTATACAAGATCTTTATCACCTCAAGGAAGATAAGGCATTATTTTTTTGAGGCCTTCCACATAATTATGGTGACTAAGTTTCCCTTAGGCAAAATCCTTAACAATCCTGACGCGACTGGACGCATATGCAAATGGAAGGTGGACATAGCTGCGTACAACCTCGACTTTGCTCCCCAGACGACCATCAAGTCACAGGCCCTTGCAGACTTCACGGTCGAGTGGATGGAGATTCAGTATTCCAGGGAAACTACTCGTCCAGAGCATTGGATCATGTATTTTGACGGATCGCTGAAGCTGGATGGTGGTGGAGCGGGTGTGTTACTAATATCTGTCACACCCGGTTTTATAGGCAAAACCAGGTGCATCTCATATGTGCGCCAGGATAAGTTTACACACATATGGTAGACGTCACAAGTGAATATCCATAACCATGCATAACGAAAGAGTATTATAGTGCATTTATTACAATCTCAGAGTTGACTCAAATGTCATAGCGGAAGACTTAAATAAACGTTCATCTAACGAAGCAAAAGTGACTCCAACTCCACAGGCATTGACTTTAAACCCAACCATGCCGAGGGGGCCAATCCTCTTAAATCACACTACTGAGGTGTGACCGCATAGAGACGCTACGAGGCCTTTACAAAGATTCCTTAGTAAATAGTAACCCGCTAAGGTTTTTAGTTCAGAAGCAAAGCATAACCCTCCCTAATGAGATCTGTCTCTTACCAAAGCCCACAACTCAAGAGGACCGAGCTATACCCCGTCAACCGCCGCCCCCATGCCCCTTTCGAGTAAAGCCACCATAAACTAGAGCACCTAATTAGTCAGTCAAAGCCAGAGCCACATGGCACTCATGGTTGTACTGTTTTCCTGGGTGGTTCTCCATGAGACTTGCCTAATAACTGTTGTTATATGATCTTGTCAATTAATTATTTAAAAGAGTATATGGAACATAGAGTAGGGGTTCATTTAACCAATCCCAGTTGAGCAAACTAAGCATCATCTACCATCAAAGTTAATTAAGTAACACAGTTTCATGGACAGGAAAATATAGTGGCTAGGCAAATCCTTAAATAGGAACCCATCAAATTAAGACACATGCATGGGTGGTGAAATTAATAATTAGTAGGACATTTGCATAACATAATACACTTGCCTTCTTCCCAACTCTGTTGCTGCTCAAATCCTTCTCCAACAGTTGGTTCTTCAGAGAAATCCTCGAACTGGTCGTTTCCTAATCGCATCACACATTCACATACAAGGAAACAATACAACAAATAAGAAACAGTACACCAAACAATTCCAACAGAAGAAAACAACAGCACAAAACTAATCTACACGTTACAACGAACGCGTGAGCGCGAGAATCACTAAAATCGGAGTGATTCCGTACGTGCAGCACACAGCACACGGACTGAGGCATGTACAGCGCGTCTAGAAGACTCGTCTGTATAATAGCGTTTTTGCGAAAACCCCCCGCGGCTACCTGTTGACGGGCTTCGCGTGGCGAGGCCTCTGTCCCGTTGCCCGAGGCGGAGCCGACAAGGCCCATGCGTTGGTGTCGTCTACACGAGACGACGGCGGGCTGGGATCCCACGCGGGCGAGTTCTTCGCGCCAAATCACGGATGCAGAGGAGAACGACAAGCTCGGAGGGGAGGGCGGAGGCAGGACAGAGGGACCTCTTGCTTGGCTGCTTGCTAGCTGCTCGGATCCCGGGCGACCGGGGGCGCAAGCGAAATGAAGCGACCGCCAGTAGCCCAGTACAGCACGGTGCACCGTGCGCGCTCGGATTTTTCCCGTGCGCGCCCTGTGCCAATGAATCGGCGACGGCGGCGCGAAGCTTCAACGGCGGCGGCGCGGGCGCTAGGGTTGGCGGCTCGGTTGGATTGGAGGGGAACAACGAGGGCGGCGGCGGTTTTATAGGTGCGGAGCGGGGGCTCGGGCCCACGCGTCTAGGCGTGCGTGCCCGGGACGGACGTGGCGGCGCGGCCAAGTCGGACTCGGGCAGAGTCCTGCTCGGCGATGAAGGGGAGAAGAAGAAGCTGACGCGTGGGCCCTACGCGTCAGTGAGAGAAGGTGGGGGAGAAAAAGAATGGGCCGAAGCTGGGCCGAAAGTGGAGAAGCAGGCCGGGAAAAGGAATCGGGCCGGGGAAAAGAAAAGAAATAGAGCGGCAAAGCCGAGCTGGGCCAAGAATTGGAGGGGCAAAAACAAACTCTGCCTATTTAACTTTTCTAAAACTCAAACAAAAGCAAATCAAATTCGAATTTAAACAGAATTTAAATTCCAACTTGATTTACTAGCAACCAAAAATATATGCAACAGCATGAATGCAACAAAAACTTATTTTGACTAATAATTTTTTAAACATTAAGGTTCTTATTTTAGCAAAAATTGTTAAAAGGCTAGAAATTCCAATTAAATCCTAGAAAATTTATTTAAGCCTTAATAAATCCTAGAAAAATTCAAGGGTTGCTATAATTTTATTGTGATGAATTTTAGGGTGTTACAAACCTACCCCCCTTAAAGAGAATCTCGTCCTCGAGATTTGGATGGATTACAGAAAATCTGAGGGAACTCTGCCATCAACTCATCCTCTCTTTCCCAAGTTGCCTCGCTTTCCGCTTGATGACTCCACTGAACTTTGCACATCTTAATCACCTTACTCCAAGTAACTCTTTCAGCAGTTTCCAAAATCTTAACTGGATATTCCATATAAGTCAGATCATCTTGCACATTCAACTCATCCATAGACAATTCTTCCTCAGGAACTCGAAGACACTTTTTCAACTTAGAGATATGGAACACTTCATGCACATCTGACAGTCTGGCTGGCAACTCCAATTGATAAGCAACCTCACCTTTTCTATCAACAACCTTGAAAGGTCCAATGAAACGAGGAGATAATTTACCTTTCACCTTAAACCTTCTCAAGCCTCGAATAGGAGATACTTTCAGATACACATAATCACCCACCTCAAAGGTTAGCTCTCTCCTTCTTGTATCTGCATAGCTCCTCTGCCTGGACTGAGCCGTTCTCAAATTCTCTCTAATAATCTGAACCTGTCTCTCAGCTTCCTGCAAAATCTCTGGCCCAAACAACTGACTTTCACCTGTTTCACTCCAATACAAAGGTGTTCTGCACTTTCTACCATAAAGCATCACACATTCACATACAAGGAAACAATACAACAAATCTTATAATGCATTTCGGGGACTCCAAGCTTATCATGTACCGCCAATGACACTACTTTTTTTTATTCGGAAGATACTCTAGGATAAGTTTGGGGAATAAAAATGTGTTTTGTGAGTTTATAAATTCAAATGACATATCGAGACAAATTTGGTGTCCCAAAATGTATTTTTAGAGTTTAGGAAACTACTAGGCCTGAGGCATACAGGACCTTCTCTCTGTCATTGCACTGAGCCATATCCAGCTTCTTCTCAACAGTCTTCAGCCAATCATCAGCATCAAGTGGATCTGCAGAGTGGGAGTAGGTAGGAGGTTTGTGACTCATGAACTCCCGGTGCTTGTCTCTCGGATTTACTTGTGACTTCCTACTCAACGCATCAGCAACCAAATTAGCCTTGCCAGGATGATAGTTGATCCCCAGATCATAATCCTTGATCAGCTCCAACCATCTTCTCTGCCTCAAATTCAGATCCTTCTGAGTAAATATGTACTTCAGGCTTTTGTGATCAGTATACAGTTCACATCTGTTACCTAGAATATAGTGCCTCCAGATCTTCAAGGCATGGACAACAGCTGCAAGCTCCAGATCATGAGTAGGATAGTTTAGCTCGTGCTTCCTCAACTGCCTGGATGCATAGGCTATAACTCTGCCTTCCTACATGAGAACACACCCAAGACCTCTACGAGAAGCATCACAATATATATCAAAGTTCTTGTGAATATCTGGCATAGAGCACTGGGGCTGTAGTCAACTTCTTTCTCAATTCTTCAAAGCTGGCCTGACACGCTTCTGACCAAACAAACTCCTTGCCCTTCTCTAATAGCGAAGTAAGAGGTTTCGCTATTTTAGAAAAGCCTTCAATGAATCTCCTGTAATATCCAGCCAATCCCAGAAAGCTTCTGATCTCAGAGACTGTGGTAGGAGGTTCCCAATCCAACACATCCTTGACTTTACTTGGATCCACTGCAATACCTCCATCAGTAACAACATGACCAAGAAAAGACACTTGATTCAACCAAAACTCACATTTACTAATCTTGGCATACAACTAGTTCAAGGATGCTCCTCCTCATTCTTAGAGTAAACCAGAATATCATTAATAAACACCACCACAAACTTATCTAAGTACTCCATGAACACCTTATTCATCAGGTACATAAAGTAGGCAAGTGCATTTGTCAATCCAAACGACATCACAATATACTCATACAACCCATATCTGGTGGTGAATGCTGTTTTAGGAATGTCGGAACGCCTGATCCTCAACTGATGGTAGCCAGATCTCAAGTCAATCTTGGAGAAAACCTTAGCTCCTCTCAACTGATCAAATAAGTCTTCAATTCTGGGCAATGGATACTTATTCTTGATGGTTACCTCATTCAATGAACGATAATCCACACACATCCTCAGAGTACCATCCTTTTTACCCACAAAAATTACAGGTGCTCCCCAAGGTGCAGAACTAGGACGAATGTAACCTTTATCCAGCAATTCCTTAAGTTGTTTCTTAAGTTCTTCTAGTTCATTAACAGCCATTCTATAGGGTCTTTTAGAAATAGGAGCAGTACCAGGTAAAAGCTCAATAATAAACTCAATGTCTCGTTCGGGTGGCATACCTGGCAAATCATCTGGGAAGACATCCGGAAACTCACAAACAACTCTGATATCCTCCAAAGGAACACCACTGGCCTGATTCACTGAGTAAGTTGAAGCTGAGGGTTGAGTGGCTCCGAATTCAATCTTCTCTCCCTGAGGGCTAGTCAACAACACGGACCTCTTGGCACACTGAATCACCGCATTAAAAGCAGCTAACCATCCCATTCCAAGTATGACATCAATTCCCTCAGAGTTCAGAACTATCAAATCAGCAGGAAAATCTACCCCAACTATTTTCAGATTAACTCGGGGACAAATAAAATTAGCTTTCATGTTTCCACCGGGAGAGCTAACTAACATGGAATTTCTCATAGGGACCATAGATATATTATACTTAGCTACGTACTGAGCAGTAATAAAAGAATGAGATGCTCCAGAGTCGAATAAAACCGATGCAGGGGCTGAGTTGACAAGGAACATACCAAGTACCACATCCTGGGACTCCTGTGCGGTCTCTGCAGCAACATGGTTCACCTTGCCCCGCATCTGATTCTGCTGGCCCTTGTTGCCCTGGGGCGTCTGGTTCACATTCCTGTTCTGCTGCTGAGGGGTATTCTGCCTAGGTGCACTGCCACTCTGGTGCTGTGGGGTCTGAGCATTCCTCTTAGGACAGTTGTGGGCAAAGTGGCTGGGATCTCCACAAATGTAGCAGGAACGAGGAGTAGGAGCACTGCCTGGTGCAGGGGTCTTCACTGGAGTCTGAACCGGGGTGGTCTGGCGGTTCTACTGAAATGCTGGACGCTGCGGTGGAGGTGCTGACCGCTGACCCTGACTCTGCACAAAGTTACTCCCTTGCCCACCAAAACGAACGGGCACGTTCTGCTGAGGCGGCTGGAAACGAGGACGGGTGTTACTGCTTGACTGTCCTGAGGCCATGAACTTCCTCTTCTGCTCTCCCAACTCACGAAGCTTGCTCTCCAAGCCAATAGCCTTATCCAGCAGCTTCTGAAATGTTGGGAAGGTGTGAGACATGAGTTGATATTGAAGCGGTGGAATCAATCCTTCCAGAAATCGCTCCTGCTTCTGCTCATCATCCTTCACCCCATCTGGGGCGTAACGGGACAACTGAATAAAATTATCCCGGTACTCGCTGACGGTCATCCCACCTTGCTTGAGGGAGAGGAACTCCTTCTTCTTCAGCTTCATGACACCAGCAGGAATATGGTGGCTCCTGAAGTTGGTCCTAAACTCCTGCCAGGTGATAGCATCAGGGGTGGCATGAGCAGCAAGATAAGCATCCCACCAATCTGAAGCTGATCCTTCCAAGCGACCTGAGGCATACAGGACCTTCTCCCTGTCATTGCACTGAGCCATATCCAGCTTCTTCTCAACAGTCTTCAGCCAATCATCAGCATCAAGTGGATCTGCAGAGTGGGAGTAGGTAGGAGGTTTGTGACTCATGAACTCCCGGTGCTTGTCTCTCGGCTGGTTGTTGTTGTTGTTCTGTGCTTGCATGGCTATCTTCGGTGAAGTCGGGAGCTTTCCCTGCTAACATGGTTTCCTTGATTTCCTTTATCTTCTCATCAGTAAGCTGACCCTTCCGAATTTCCTGCTCAAGTGTAGACTCAGCCTCCATTGTTACACCTTCTGCCTGATTCAGAAATCCCAGATTCAGCTTTTCCATCTCCGCACATAGCTCGGCTGGCAACTGGCGACCAAGCACTGCATTTACTTGAGACTTCCTGCTCAACGCATCAGCAACCAAATTAGCCTTGCCAGGATGATAGTTGATCCCCAGATCATAATCCTTGATCAACTCCAACCATCTTCTCTGCCTCAAATTCAGATCCTTCTGAGTAAACATGTACTTCAGGCTTTTGTGATCAGTATACAGCTCACATCTGTTACCTAGAATATAGTGCCTCCAGATCTTCAAGGCATAGACAACAGCTGCAAGTTCCAGATCATGAGTAGGATAGTTCAGCTCGTGCTTCCTCAACTGCCTGGATGCATAGGCTATAACTCTGCCTTCCTGCATGAGCACACACCCAAGACCTCTACGAGAAGCATCACAATATATATCAAAGTTCTTGTGAATATCTGGCATAGCAAGCACTGGGGCTGTAGTCAACTTCCTTCTCAACTCTTCAAAACTGGCCTGACACGCTTCTGACCAAACAAACTCCTTGCCCTTCTCTAATAGCGAAGTAAGAGGTTTCGCTATTTTAGAAAAGCCTTCAATGAATCTCCTGTAATATCCAGCCAATCCCAGAAAGCTTCTGATCTCAGAGACTGTGGTAGGAGGTTCCCAATCCAACACATCCTTGACTTTACTTGGATCCACTGCAATACCTCCATCAGTAACAACATGACCAAGAAAAGACACTTGATTCAACCAAAACTCACATTTACTAAACTTGGCATACAACTGGTTCTCTCTAAGAGTCTGCAACACCAACCTCAAATGCTCCTCATGCTCCTCCTCATTCTTAGAGTAAACCAGAATATCATCAATAAACACCACCACAAATTTATCCAAGTACTCCATGAACACCTTATTCATCAGGTACATAAAGTAGGCGGGTGCATTTGTCAATCCAAACGACATCACAGTATACTCATACAACCCATACCTGGTGGTGAATGCTGTTTTAGGAATGTCGGAACGCCTGATCCTCAACTGATGGTAGCCAGATCTCAAGTCAATCTTGGAGAAAACCTTAGCTCCTCTCAACTGATCAAATAAGTCTTCAATTCTGGGCAATGGATACTTATTCTTGATGGTTACCTCATTCAATGAACGATAATCCACACACATCCTCAGAATACCATCCTTTTTACCCACAAAAATTACAGGTGCTCCCCAAGGTGAAGAACTAGGACGAATGTAACCTTTATCCAACAATTCCTTAAGTTGTTTCTTAAGTTCTTCTAGTTCATTAACAGCCATTCTATAGGGTCTTTTAGAAATAGGAGCAGTACCAGGTAAAAGCTCAATAATAAACTCAATGTCTCGGTCGGGTGGCATACCTGGCAAATCATCTGGGAAGACATCCGGAAACTCACAAACAACTCTGATATCCTCCAAAGGAACACCGCTGGCCTGATTCACTGAGTAAGTTGAAGCTGAGGGTTGAGTGGCTCCGAATTCAATCTTCTCTCCCTGAGGGCTAGTCAACAACACGGACCTCTTGGCACACTGAATCACCGCATCAAAAGCAGCTAACCATCCCATTCCAAGTATGACATCAATTCCCTCAGAGTTCAGGACTATCAAATCAGCAGGAAAGTCTACCCCAACTATTTTCAGATTAACTCGGGGACAGATAAAATTGGCTTTCATGTTTCCACCGGGAGAGCTAACTAGCATGGAAATCCATAGACTAATGCAACTTCTGCCAGAATCTAGATGTAAACTGAGTACCTCTATCAGACACTATCTTTTTAGGTACACCATGGAGACAAACAATTCTGGACATGTATAACTCTGCTAACTCAGCGCTGGTATAAGTAGTGTGAACGGGTATAAAGTGAGCTACCTTAGTTAATCTGTCCACAATAACCCATATAGAGTCATATCCTCCTCGAGTGCGAGGTAACCCAACAATGAAATCCATACTGATTTCTTCCCACTTCCATTCAGGTACCTTGAGTGGCTGAAGCAAACCGGCTGGTCTCTGATGTTCAGCCTTAACTTTCTGACAAACATCGCACAACGCCACATGGGCAGCCACATCCCTTTTTAGTCCATACCACCAATACCTTTGCTTCAGATCCTGGTACATCTTGGTGCTTCCAGGATGAATAGAATATGCGGAATCATGAGCTTCCCTCAATATCTGCTCCCTGAGAGACTCGATATCCGGTACACATATCCTCTTTCTAAACCAAATTGTACCTTGATCATCTTCGGTGAAGTCGGGAGCTTTCCCTGCTAACATGGTTTCCTTGATTTCCTTTATCTTCTCATCAGTAAGCTGACCCTTCCGAATTTCCTGCTCCAGTGTAGACTCAACCTCCATTGTCACACCTTCGGTCTGACTCAGAAATCCCAGGTTCAGCTTCTCCATCTCTGCACACAACTCAGCTGGCAACTGGCGACCAAACATTGCATTTACTTGTGACTTCCTACTCAACGCATCAGCAACCAAATTAGCCTTGCCAGGATGATAGTTGATCCCCAGATCATAATCCTTGATCAACTCCAACCATCTTCTCTGCCTCAAATTCAGATCCTTCTGAGTAAATATGTACTTCAGGCTTTTGTGATCAGTATACAGCTCACATCTGTTACCTAGAATATAGTGCCTCCAGATCTTCAAGGCATGGACAACAGCTGCAAGCTCCAGATCATGAGTAGGATAGTTCAGCTCGTGCTTCCTCAACTGCCTGGATGCATAGGCTATAACTCTGCCTTCCTGCATGAGCACACACCCAAGACCTCTACGAGAAGCATCACAATATATATCAAAGTTCTTGTGAATATCTGGCATAGCAAGCACTGGGGCTGTAGTCAACTTCCTTCTCAACTCTTCAAAGCTGGCCTGACACGCTTCTGACCAAACAAACTCCTTGCCCTTCTCTAATAGCGAAGTAAGAGGTTTCGCTATTTTAGAAAAGCCTTCAATGAATCTCCTGTAATATCCAGCCAATCCCAGAAAGCTTCTGATCTCAGAGACTGTGGTAGGAGGTTCCCAATCCAACACATCCTTGACTTTACTTGGATCCACTGCAATACCTCCATCAGTAACAACATGACCAAGAAAAGACACTTGATTCAACCAAAACTCACATTTACTAAACTTGGCATACAACTGGTTCTCTCTAAGAGTCTGCAACACCAACCTCAAATGCTCCTCATGCTCCTCCTCATTCTTAGAGTAAACCAGAATATCATCAATAAACACCACCACAAATTTATCCAAGTACTCCATGAACACCTTATTCATCAGGTACATAAAGTAGGCGGGTGCATTTGTCAATCCAAACGACATCACAGTATACTCATACAACCCATACCTGGTGGTGAATGCTGTTTTAGGAATGTCGGAACGCCTGATCCTCAACTGATGGTAGCCAGATCTCAAGTCAATCTTGGAGAAAACCTTAGCTCCTCTCAACTGATCAAATAAGTCTTCAATTCTGGGCAATGGATACTTATTCTTGATGGTTACCTCATTCAATGAACGATAATCCACACACATCCTCAGAATACCATCCTTTTTACCCACAAAAATGACAGGTGCTCCCCAAGGTGAAGAACTAGGACGAATGTAACCTTTATCCAACAATTCCTTAAGTTGTTTCTTAAGTTCTTCTAGTTCATTAACAGCCATTCTATAGGGTCTTTTAGAAATAGGAGCAGTACCAGGTAAAAGCTCAATAATAAACTCAATGTCTCGTTCGGGTGGCATACCTGGCAAATCATCTGGGAAGACATCTGGAAACTCACAAACAACTCTGATATCCTCCAAAGGAACACCGTTGGCCTGATTCACTGAGTAAGTTGAAGCTGAGGGTTGAGTGGCCCCGAATTCAATCTTCTCTCCCTGAGGGCTAGTCAACAACACGGACCTCTTGGCACACTGAATCACCGCATCAAAAGCAGCCAACCATCCCATTCCAAGTATGACATCAATTCCCTCAGAGTTCAGAACTATCAAATCAGCAGGAAAATCTACCCCAACTATTTTCAGGTTAACTCGGGGACAGATAAAATTGGCTTTCATGTTTCCACCGGGAGAGCTAACTAGCATGGAATTTCTCATAGGGACCATAAATATATTATACTTAGCTACGTACTGAGCAGTAATAAAAGAATGAGATGCTCCAGAGTCGAATAAAACCGATGCAGGGGCTGAGTTGACAAGGAACATACCAAGTACCACATCCTGGGACTCCTAGGTGGTCTCTGCAGCAACATGATTCACCTTGCCCCGCATCTGATTCTGCTGGCCCTTGTTGCTCTGGGGCGTCGGGTTCACATCATCACACAATCGCATGCAAAGAAACAATACACTAAATAAGAAACAGTACACCAAACAATTCCAACAGAAGAAAACAACAGCACAAAACTAATCTACGCGTTACAACGAACGCGTGAGCGTGAGAACCACTAAAATCGGAGTTAAAACACAAAAGATATGGCTTTTCTAAGGTTCAGGGGCTTGCTGACAAAGTTTTAAAAGTTCCAGGGGCTTAACTGCGAAAAACCAGGGGCTAAAACATAATTTTATATAAAACGGCAGATCCTCCGGAAACTCAGCAGCAGACTCTCAGCCCAACCTGTTACCCATCCAGGATTTTGTTGAATTTAAGCAAGTGTAAGTAACAGAATTACTTAGCAAGTATAGCACGGGGTATGAGGCCAAAAAGGTTTGACTCGGTTTGACTGCATTAGCATTTTTAGTTGGTTCATTTTAACTTCATCCAATTTACTACAAGTGAATGGACTCCCAGTTGTAACCCAATTAAGTAGTGTAAGTCATTAACAACAATAATAGTAACCCAAGTTCTAATCAAAAAGGATCCAGGCCGCATGTTCCCCTGAGCACGTAGAGCCAAACCACGAGAGAAGTAAGACATTTACTTACACTTGCTAT
>OAMR01000640.1:702482-720815 GCA_900205405.1 Echinochloa crus-galli
ATAATTAAATCGACTCACCAATGGTAAACCATTTGGTTTTCCAGTCTCCACAGGAGTCCATGATGGGCATGTCAAACCACTACTTCTGTGGCAAAATTGAATTCCGGCTCCTCTGACTACTTATGTGCGCTGAAAGTTGGGCTGAGGTTTGATATGATACAATGCGCGGAACAAGGCTAGGCTTGGTTTGATACCAAGGAACGCCTCATAGGCATGGACAAAGATAGAAATATAGAGAATTCCATTTGGGTTGAGGTGGTGGAGCTGCAGTTTGTAAAAAGCAAGAAATTCTTTCATGAAAGGCAAAAGCCGCAAACCTACTCCTCGCTCGCTCAAAGAAAGAAAGAGGGGAATCTCTTCATTATTCTTTGTCGGGAAGGGTTGCTTCCAGCAAGATTTCCACTCCAAAGTCTCTTGAGAAAGAAGCAAACCTTGTTCCACCAGACTGTTGAGATCATCGCTGGAGGCTGTACATTTCTTCCAAGCATTGGCAGGTGATGGCGGATCTTTCGCGTCAGCTTTGGTGTTTGGATCTACAATCGACGCCCTTTTCTTCGAGGTTCTCTTGTGGGAGGTCTTCAAAGCTCCGGCTTCATTGCTCTTCTTTTTGGCACCCTTCTTATCACCCATGGCGATGGAGTGGGTTACAATAAAGATGCTACACTCAAGGTCGTGAAAGCTCGGGGGCTCGAGATCAAGCTCTGAGAAGTCGATGGCGGCTGCAAGACTTACTGATGTGGAATGAAACAAGGCTTATCACTTCAAGATTTATAGCCGTGGCTAGGGTTACTGTATGTTACAGCACTACGGCGTATCACATTCCGTTACGTGGGCCGATTCTTTAGGGATAACCTTCCTAACTAACCACCAGTGGCGGAATACTCAGAGATTCCAGATTTTGGCAAATTTTTGAAGATTTCCTTGATCTTTAAACCAAAGATATTTGCTTTAAAGCTCGGGGGGCTGCTATCGGAATACCTGGGATTTTATTTGTCTGAAATTTTTGGCTTAATTCAAGCGAAGACCTTCAACTAGTTTTAATCAAACTACTCGAAGCTCGGGGCTATACCGAATGGTGCACGTACTCGGTGCATGCCATTGAACTACTCGAGATGAAGATAGAAGACTGCTTTTGAACCTCTGACTACTTGAAAAGTACTCGAAGGTTCGGGGGCTATACCCATTGGGTGCATCTAAGATGCACTCCAATGCAAATTGCTCTGTAGAAAAGACTTGAGCATCTTGGGCTTAGCTCCAACTACTTGAATCATCTAAAGATGATGCCTTGAAGATGTTAAAGCAGATTCAAGACTTCAAGCAAAGGCGCAAGATGCTCGGGGGCTTGTGGGACCAGGATCCCTAGGGCCACTCATCCACGGTATTAAACTACTCGATAGGGGAGGTTTGACCCGACTACTTTCAATTAGTCGGCTATGGTGCAAGACGGCGTAGTTGATTGGAAAGACTAGTCGTGTACTGTTAGGAGACTCCGCAAAGTGCCCTGTTGTAGTACTCCCTGTTGTATACGACTAGGATCATGTAACCGATTTGTAACCCTGCTCCCCGGATATATAAGGCGGAGCAGGGACCCCCTCAAAACAACTCAACTCACATGCAATACAATCAAGCACACAGGACGTAGGGTATTACGCTACTCGCGGCCCGAACCTGTCTAAATCTTTGTGTTGTTCGTGCACTATCGTTCCTAGAACTCGGCGAGACCCACGAATCTATTCTCTGGGGTACCCCAGGCAGACGTGCTCGATATAAATCGTCGACAATACCCTACGTCCTGTTTGGGGTTGTATATTGCATTTTTCTCGTTGGGTAATCTTTTAGACTCTACTGAACTAGGGACCCCTGCCCTCCTTTATATATCCTAGGGGGCAAGGTTACATGGATAGTCTCCTAGTCAGTTATAATATTGGAGTCCTAGTAGGAGTACACGAGTAGTTTCAGTAGTTCTACTAGGACTCGGTCTTCTTTCTTGAGGGTACTCGGGTATGTATATCCCATAGAAGGTTGTATTTGCAAAGAGAAAAAGGCCATGTGCAGTGTTTTCCGCTAACCATGTTAAAAAGGTTTCATCCCATCTATACTCAAACCGAACCTTACGTTCCTTATTTCCTTTGCAAATATTTTCTTGAAATGATAATCAATAGCCCTCCACTATGAACCATCGGACGAGTGCCAAAGCTATCCATCTTTAGACGCTCTTTTTCATGCCAACACATAAGCTTTGTTGTCTTCGGGTTAGCAAACAACTGTTTCAATCGATGAATTATGGTGAAATACCAGACGGCCTTGGCGGGTGGTCTATTATTCCGGTCCTAGGTCATATGTATAGTTGATTTAGACTTGTACCTTGAAGCTTCGCACACTAGGCATGCATCCAAATCTCTAGTCACCACGATACAAGATGCAATCGTTTTGACATGCATGGATTTCCTGTACCTCGAGCCCCACTAGACATATCATTTGCTTCGTCTGGTACGAGTTCTTACACTACTAGAAATGTTAATATGTATGACGTACAGTTTTCATCGTAGTAGAGGCCAAATTCGTCTTTGAAAAATTTCTATGATGAATTTATGACAAAAGGTCATTCATCGAAAATAGAGCGTCAAGTATGTTTGTCCGGGGCGAAAAAACATATTTCGTCATCAAACACGCTTCTCTTCAATGACGAAAAAGACTTGGCGCCTGATTTTTGTCCCAAAAGTTTGATCCACGTGGCACAGTCCATGCCGGCATCCGATGTGGATTGGTCAACATGGCATGGTCCATGTGCGGTGGCAGCTGACGTGGCGCCCATGTGGCCAATTCCTGAAGCCGATGTGGCATCTTCTAAATGGCCCACGTGGCAACTTCTGGTTCGACCAGGTGGTTAAATATTGTTGGTCCACGTGGCACATTATGATTGGTCGACAAGGCGTGTTCTGGTTGGTCCACGTGTCACATTCTAGCTGGTCCATGTGTCGCATTCTTGTTGGTCCATGTGGCAGGCGCTGGTTGCTCCACATGGCACAATGCTGTTGGTCCACGATGAGTATTCTGGATGGGTTCTGATAGGCCCACATGGCTCAAACAATTGGTCCACATGGCTTGTTCTGGTTGGTCCATAGACATGTAAGCCAGCTCAATTACTTCCCATAAAAACAAATTATATCTGTTACAATGCCACGTCAGTAAGCAGGATAGCATCACACCAATAACATCTGAGTATCTAACACAAAGTAAATTACATAATCCTAATTTTTTTGTTATCACACACACTGTAGTTGTACTTATCATATGATTAAGCATATTTACAGGCTAGCTAGTGATCCCATCCGCGCATCTTGAGGAGCTATCGAGGAGCGCCATTAGCGCTTGTGGGTGCAGCTGCCATGCAAGGAAAGAAGCTCACATTAGTAATGTCTGAGAATTTTAGTCAATAGCTGTAGGAGTAACTAAGAAACAATAGCTACATATTTATCCAATGTATGTGCGGCATTACGAGAAGTACATCAGTACAATCAAGCCATCGGCATGGTACTTTGTTCTAGGAAGTCTAAAATAGCACTGAATATTTGCCACATTTCACGATTTAGTAGAAATTACTATAAACAAACTATTCATGATATCCGGATTAACACAACCACTTTTGCATGCCAACAACTCTGGAAAATGAAGAACATCGGCATCAAGATTCAGCACTGATCTGAATAATGCACTGTGAGGAAACTCAAACGTTGCACATTGAAATGCTGTAACTTAGATGGAAAGCTACATGATGATATATGATCTCTTGTTTTCTCCAAAACAAACAAACAGCCACTACCAGAGAACCTCACATCCACCCCCCTCATAGGCCGCGGCACATTTTGGACCCGGTGCTAAGGGTGCATCAGCACCGGGTCTAACGGCTATGAGCGGGGGCGGCGCGCATGGATGGCAGGCTGAGCACATTAGCACTCTTATAAATTACTAGAAAATCAATATAAAATGCTAGAAAATCTTATAAATTACTAGAAAATCAATATAAAATGCTAGAAAATCTTATAAATTACTAGAAAATCAATATAAAATGCTAGAAAATCTTATAAATTACTAGAAAATCAATATAAAATGCTAGAAAATCTTATAAATTACTAGAAAATCAATATAAAATGCTAGAAAATCTTATAAATTACTAGAAAATCAATATAAAATGCTAGAAAATCTTATAAATTACTAGAAAATCAATATAAAATGCTAGAAAATCTTATAAATTACTAGAAAATCAATATAAAATGCTAGAAAATCTTATAAATTACTAGAAAATCAATATAAAATGCTAGAAAATCTTATAAATTACTAGAAAATCAATATAAAATGCTAGAAAATCTTATAAATTACTAGAAAATCAATATAAAATGCTAGAAAATCTTATAAATTACTAGAAAATCAATATAAAATGCTAGAAAATCTTATAAATTACTAGAAAATCAATATAAAATGCTAGAAAATCTTATAAATTACTAGAAAATCAATATAAAATGCTAGAAAATCTTATAAATTACTAGAAAATCAATATAAAATGCTAGAAAATCTTATAAATTACTAGAAAATCAATATAAAATGCTAGAAAATCTTATAAATTACTAGAAAATCAATATAAAATGCTAGAAAATCTTATAAATTACTAGAAAATCAATATAAAATGCTAGAAAATCTTATAAATTACTAGAAAATCAATATAAAATGCTAGAAAATCTTATAAATTACTAGAAAATCAATATAAAATGCTAGAAAATCTTATAAATTAATAGAAAATCTTATAAATCTTATAAATCTTATAAGGCTTATAGTAATGTTATATTTAATGAATATAGTAATGTAGTTTTAGAAATTTATTTATATAATGGAATATATATTATAATTTGTATTTATTTATATATTAAATTTTTTTATCTTTAAATTGTATTGTATATTTGTTATTGGTTAATAATGCAGATGAATAGACAATGGATGTACGGGGACCCCCACGCTCAGGCCTTCCGTGATGGCCTTAGGACGTTTCTCGATGCCGCCGAGGCTAACAGGACGCCGTCCGGTTTCATGTTCTGCCCATGCACCCATTGTAAAAATATACAATCGTACAAACAAAGAGGTTGTCTTCAAGTGCATTTGATGAGGCACGGTTTCATGAGGAATTATTCTGTTTGGACGAAGCACGGTGAAAGAGGAATTCTAATGGATGAAGATGAAGAAGACGAGGCCGATGACGACATTCCGTTATTGGCTCAATACTACGGTTCCTTTGCATATGCTGCAATGGGTGATGCCGATGAGGAAGATGTTGCTCGGGAAGGCGATGCTCAGGAAGATGTTGCTCAGGAAAATGAACCTACTGATGGGCTCGGGCAAATGTTGCGTGATGCCGAGAAAGACTGCGGCAATGATAAGGAACTAAAAAAGATACAGCGCATGTTGCAGGACCACAAGACTGACCTGTACCCAGATTGCAAAGAGGGGCTAAAGAAGTTGGGTAGCACACTTGAACTTCTGCAGTGGAAGGCAGCAAATGGTGTTACTGATAAGGGTTTCGAGGAGCTACTGAAACTCGTAAAGAAGATTCTTCCAGAGGGTAACACATTGCCATCGACAACGTATCAAGCAAAACGTGTTGTTTGCCCTCTCGGTTTGGAGGTGCAGAAGATACATGCGTGTCCTAATGACTGTATCCTCTATCGCGGACAGTACGAACACTTGGATCGTTGTCCGGTTTGCACCTGCGCGCGATACAAGATCAGGCGGGACGACCCTGGTGATGTTGGGGGAGAGCGTTCTAAGAAAAAAATCCCTGCGAAGGTGATGTGGTATTTCCCTCTGATACCCCGTCTGAAGCGTTTGTTCAGGAACAAAGACCATGCCAAACTGATGCGCTGGCACAAAGAAGAACGTAAGCAGGATGGCATGTTGAGACACCCCGCCGATGGATCCCAGTGGAGGAACATCGACAGAGCATTCCCAGAGTTTGATGCTGATGCGAGGAATGTTAGGCTTGGTTTAAGTACCGATGGCATGAACCCTTTTGGTGAAATGAGCAGTAGTCATAGCACTTGGCCCGTGACTGTTTGTATCTACAACCTACCCCCCTGGCTCTGCATGAAGCGGAAGTTCATTATGATGCCAGTGCTCATCGAAGGCCCAAAGCAACCTGGCAACGACATTGATGTGTACCTAAGACCATTGGTTGACGAACTTTTGCAGCTGTGGAAGAATGAAGGTGTTAGCGTGTGGGATGAGGACAAGCAGGAGCAGTTTGACCTTCGAGCACTGCTTTTCATAAGCATCAACGACTGGCCTGCACTAAGTAACCTATCAGGACAATCAAACAAAGGATATAAAGCATGCACTCACTGTTTAGAGGAAACCGAAAGCATGTATTTGAAACATTGTCGTAAAGTTGTGTACATGGGTCACCGTCGATTCCTTCCGGCGAAGCATGAGCTACGAAAGAAATGTGCGCATTTTGGCGGGAATGCTGACCGCCGTACAAAGCCGAGACACCGGAGTGGAGAAGAGCTATTTGATATGGTGAAGGACCTACACGTGGTGTTTGGCAAGGGAGACGGAAGCCAGGCTGCTCCGACGGGCGAGGATGGTCGTGCCGCGATGTGGAAGAAGAAGTCTATCTTTTGGGAGCTACCTTATTGGCAACGTTTAGAGGTCCGTAACGCGATTGATGTGATGCATCTGACGAAGAATCTTTGCGTGAACTTGATAAGCTTCCTGGGTACTTATGGGAAGCCAAAAGATACACTGGAAGCACGTCAGGAGCTGAAACGATTGAAGCAATGGACTGATCTACATCCAGAAAAGAGAGACAAAGGACGCCAGTACTTGCGTCCTGCCAGCTTCACTCTCAGCAAAGAAGAGAAGGCAAGCATGTTTGAATGCTTGAACAGTATCAAGGTTCCGTCTGGCTACTCCTCCAATATTAAGGGAATAATAAATATGAAAGAGAAGAAGTTCACAAACCTGAAGTCTCATGACTGCCATGTGTTGATGACACAGCTGCTTCCCGTCATACTCAGGGGTGTGCTACCCGTTAATGTGCGGAAAGCCATTGTGAAGCTATGTGCATTCCTCAATGCAATTTCTCAGAAGGTGATCAATCCAGACCACTTAGATCAGCTACAGAACGACGTGGTGCAATGTCTTGTCAGCTTTGAGATGATATTTCCACCATCCTTCTTCAATATCATGACACATCTATTGGTTCACCTCGTCAAAGAGATTCGTATATTGGGCCCAGTATTTCTACACAACATGTTCCCATTTGAGAGGTTCTTCGCTGTCCTAAAGAAGTATGTTCGTAATCGTTCTCATCCAGAAGGATGCATTGTTAAGGGATACGAAACAGAGGAGGTCATTGAATTCTGTGTTGACTTTGTCAATGATCTTATGCCGATTGGTGTGCCCGAATCACATCACGAGGGGAGACTTGGTGGAAAGGGCACACTAGGGAAAAGATCGATGGTAATCAAGGACATGGAGACATTTCGTAAAGCACACATCACAGTTTTGCAACAATCAACCTTAGTTGCTCCGTACATCGAGGAGCACATGAAGATTCTCTGGGACGAAAACTCAATGAAGCAACCGGGTGTGCTTACACCCAGTGCTAAAGTCTCATTAGCACCGGGTGTTGTATCCACCCGGTGCTAATGTGGTGGCCTTTAGCACCCCGGACACCACATTAGCACCGGGTGTGCTTACACCCGGTGCTAAAGACTCATTAGCACCGGGTGTTGTATCCACCCGGTGCTAATGTGGTGGCCTTTCGCACCGGGTGAGGGTAAGACCCGGTGCAAATGAGCCTTTAGCACCGAGTCTTACCCTCACCCGGTGCTAAAGGCGCCGCCCCATATAACCGCCCGCGCCCTCTCCCCTCCTCACTTCTCGCATTTCAATGGGTATACATTTTACACAAGAGCCCAGGACAAGAAAAGCACCAACCAAAACAGTGGTGTCCGGATCGACGCGACAGACACCAATGGCAATACTAACTCATACTATGGTGTCATAGAGGAGATATGGGAACTAGAGTATGGACCTTTGAAGATCCCACTGTTTAAGTGTCAATGGGTGAAGCTTACTCCAAGAGGTGTTACAGTTGATGAGTATGGAATGACGTTAGTGGACCTAAACAAGATTGGGTTTCTAGACGAACAGTTCGTCCTGGCCAAAGCTGTCACACAAGTTTTTTATGTGAAGGACATGGCTAGCAGACCAAAGAAAGGGGCGGATAAGAAAGGGGTGGGTAAGCAATTGGACCCACCACAAGAGGCATGAGTTTGTATATTTCGTAAATATCAAGTTGCGCACGATACAAGATAAGGCGGGATGACCCCGCTGAGGTTGTGGGGGAGCATTGTAAGAAAAAATTTTTGTGTAGGTGATGTGGTATTTTCCTCTGATACCCCGTCTAAAGCGTTTGTTTAGGAACAAAGAGCATGCCAAACTAATGCGATGACACAAAGAAGAACGTAAGCAGGATGGCATGTTGAGACACCCCACTGATGGATCCCAGTGGAGGAACATCGACAGAGCATTGCCAGAGTTTGATGCTGATGCGAGGAATGTGAGGCTTGGTTTAAGTACTGATGGCATGAACCCTTTTGGTGAAATGAGCAATAGTCATAGCACTTGGCCTGTGACTTTATGTATCTACAACCTACCCCTTGGCTCTGCATGAAGCAAAAGTTCATTACGATGCCAGTGCTTATTCAAGGGCCAAAGCAACCTGGCAACGACATTGATGTGTACCTAAGACCATTGGTTGACGAACTTTTGCAGCTGTGGAAGAATGAAGGTGTTAGCGTGTGGGAGGAGGACAAGCAGGAGCAGTTTGACCTTCGAGCACTGCTTTTCATAAGCATCAACGACTGGCCTGCACTAAGTAACCTATCAGGACAATCAAACAAAGGATATAAAGCATGCACTCACTGTTTAGAGGAAACCGAAAGCATGTATTTGAAACATTGTCGTAAAGTTGTGTACATGGGTCACCGTCGATTCCTTCACCCGGTGCTAATGCGCCCCCTTTAGCACCGGGTGAGTATTTTAGCGGGAATGCGAACCACCATACAAAGCCAAGACACCGGAGTGGACAAGATGTATTTGAATTGTTAAAGGACCTACAAGTGGTGTTTGGAAAGGGAGACGGAAGCCAGCCTGTTTGGATGGTCGTGCCGCGATGTGGAAGAAAAAGTCTATCTTTTGGGAGCTACCTTATTGGCAATATTTAGAGGTCCGTAACGCGATTGATGTGATGCATCTGACGAAGAATCTTTGCGTGAACTTGATAAGCTTCCTGGGTACTTATGGGAAGCCAAAAGATACACTGGAAGCACGACAAGAGCTGAAACGATTGAAACAACGGAATGATCACTATAAGGTACATTCTTTCATTCTAGGGGAGGTGCTGCCAAATTTTTTTTTCAAAATTTGTGAAGATTTCACTCATCCAAGGGCACTACAAGGTACATTCTTTCATTCTCTTATGTTCTTTATTAGCTTGTATTGTTTATATGCTTTAGAAATAGAGAAATTAGTGAATCAAAATGGAAAGAGAGCTTGTGTTCATGGTGGAGAGAGAGAGCTTATGTTCATGGTGGAGAGAGAGAGCTTGTGTTCATAGTGGAGAGTGAGAGCTTATGTATTGTATTTATTAGTTATTTATTTAAAGTTGGAATAGTTAATTATTTTTTTAATGGAAGTATATTTGATTTTAGAAAATGAATAAATTAATGGATACACTATATGTGTGTATGGGGCCGTCTTTCAAAGCAGACGCAGTGCTGGAAATCCATGCCATCGACAATGTATCCAAAGGTGGACGGAATTCACGGCCGCTCACCGTCGGCGGATTCAACAACGCCTTCCCCTTCACCAATCCAGACGGTAACAATAATATAATATGCAATAGTGAAAGAAATTACCACTGCATTGCACTTGCTCCTTGCCATGGCGCTAATTAATTACTACTACTTATTGCAGGGACAAAGTTCGTTTTCCGATCGACGAGGGACGGAGGGAAGACCAACTACCACAAGAATCTGTACATCATGGAGGACGCCGACGCCGGAGAGGCCGCACACGGCGCGGTGACGCGGCTGACCGCCGGCGAGTGGACGGACACGCACTGCCAGTGGTCACCCAACGGCGACTGGATCGTCTTCTCCTCCAACCGCGACAAGCCCGTCGACGCGCCGCCCAAGGACCACGGCCTGGACCCGGGCTACTTCGCCGTGTACCTCATGGACGTGGCGACCCGGGCGGTGGTGCGGGTGATCCGGAGCGGCCTGGACCTCGCCGGCCACGTGAACCACCCGGTGTTCAGCCCCGACGGTCGGAGCATCGCCGTCACGGCCGACCTGGCGGCGGTGTCCGCCGACCCCATGTCGCTGCCGGTGTTCCTGCACTCGGTGAGGCCCTACGGCGACATCTTCACCGTGGAGATCGACGCCGGCGACCTGGAGGCGAACGAGGACGTGGAGGAGTTCACCCGGGTGACGCACAGCCGGTACGAGAACTCGACGCCGGCGTGGACGGAGTTCGCCGCCGGCGACGACCCGCACGCCAAGTGGAACGTGCTCGTCGTCGAGGACGACCACACGCCGGCGTGCCCGTACATGCACCAAGACGGTGGGCAGAGCTGGCACATGACCGGCCAGATCTGCATCCCCAAGAGGCACTGCTAGTGCTAGCTGGACGTATATAATTTTGTATATATAATGTTGTATATATAATTTTGTATATATAATGTTGTATATATAATTTTGTATATATAATGTTGTATATATAATTTTGTATATATAATGTTGTATATATAATTTTGTATATATAATGTTGTATATATAATTTTGTATATATAATGTTGTATATATAATTTTGTATATATAATGTTGTATATATAATTTTGTATATATAATGTTGTATATATAATTTTGTATATATAATGTTGTATATATAATTTTGTATATATAATGTTGTATATATAATTTTGTATATATAATGTTGTATATATAATTTTGTATATATAATGTTGTATATATAATTTTGTATATATAATGTTGTATATATAATTTTGTATATATAATGTTGTATATATAATTTTGTATATATAATGTTGTATATATAATTTTGTATATATAATGTTGTATATATAATTTTGTATATATAATGTTGTATATATAATTTTGTATATATAATGTTGTATATATAATTTTGTATATATAATGTTGTATATATAATTTTGTATATATAATGTTGTATATATAATTTTGTATATATAATGTTGTATATATAATTTTGTATATATAATGTTGTATATATAATTTTGTATATATAATGTTGTATATATAATTTTGTATATATAATGTTGTATATATAATTTTGTATATATAATGTTGTATATATAATTTTGTATATATAATGTTGTATATATAATTTTGTATATATAATGTTGTATATATAATTTTGTATATATAATGTTGTATATATAATTTTGTATATATAATGTTGTATATATAATTTTGTATATATAATGTTGTATATATAATTTTGTATATATAATGTTGTATATATAATTTTGTATATATAATGTTGTATATATAATTTTGTATATATAATGTTGTATATATAATTTTGTATATATAATGTTGTATATATAATTTTGTATATATAATGTTGTATATATAATTTTGTATATATAATGTTGTATATATAATTTTGTATATATAATGTTGTATATATAATTTTGTATATATAATGTTGTATATATAATTTTGTATATATAATGTTGTATATATAATTTTGTATATATAATGTTGTATATATAATTTTGTATATATAATGTTGTATATATAATTTTGTATATATAATGTTGTATATATAATTTTGTATATATAATGTTGTATATACAATTTTGTATGTAATTTGGTATATATAATTTTGTATGTAATTTTGTATATATAGTATTGTATATATAATTTTGTATATATAATGTTGTATATATAATATTGTATATATAATTTTGTATATATAATGTTGTATATCTAATTTCGTATATATAATGTTGTATATATAATTTTGTATGTAATTTGGTATATATAATTTTGTATGTAATTTTGTATATATAATTTTGTATATGTGCATATTTTGTATGTGCAAAACTATCGCGCACCCGAACACCATCGCGAAACCAAACTCGTCGCCCGAGGTCCTTCGCGAACCCAAACGTGTCGCGTTCCCAAACCTTCCGGAACCCAAACTCGTCGCGCACCCGAACCCCTTCGCGTCGCGCACCCAAACCCCTTCGCGTCGCGCACCCCTTAGCTCTAACCCTAAACCCTGAAACCCAAACCCTAAACCCCCTAGCCCTAGCCCTAAACCCCCTAGCCCTAACCCTAAACCCCGAAACCCAAACCCTAAACCCCCTACCCCAAACCCTAAACCCCTAGCCCTAACCCTAAACCCCGAAACCCAAACCCTAAATCCCCTAGCCCTAACCCTAAACCCCATATCTATATTTATTTATATTTATTGCTTAAAAATTATTTTTATTCCTATAGATGGCGGACAACAACCCTAGTGAACCCTTGCCAGAGGATAATGACCAGTTCTTATTGAATCAAATATTTGGTATTAATGCCGAAGATAACCCGCAACCAAACATGGAAGACGTACTGGGTTATCAAGGGAGCGAAAATATGGAACAACGTAATGTGGATGAACGTAGTAATAATGAGCCCACGTCTAGACAGGTGTAAATATATCTCATTTAATATGTATTGTATATCTCAATATATCTCACTTAATATGTATTGTATCTCAATATATCTCATTTAATATTGTATCGTTAATATGTAATTTATGTAGCCCGCCTCTGCGTCGACAATCGGAACTAGGAAATCCAAACGATCTGCTACTAAGAAGCTGAAGGATGTGAAGTTTCACATCACTCGAGTGGAGGACGATGGGGAGCCAGTTGAGCCCAAACAAGTGGCCAGAAAATTTATATCTCAGTGCGGGGTTGTTCTACGGGAACGCGTGCCCATTAGCATCAGAAAATGGAAATCCACGGACCCTACTGAGCCGCACGTGTTGCCCAATACTGAGAAGGAGATGCTATGGGCGGACTTAAAAGGAATTTTCAAATGGCCAAGCAGTCATGAAGGGCAACTGAAGGATTGGACAATGAAAAGGATGGCAATTCTGTTCCAGGATTACAAGAAAAAATTGTACAAGAATTATCTCAAATTTAGATGTGCTGAGTTGCTATGTTTGTCTACTTGTACATATCATTTTATTGGCAAATATAATTGTAAAGGAGAGTATAGACGTGCCCTTTATTGGTTAACAATGCAGAATGCTGACAATGCCGGTAATAGGAAGTACACCCATAGAATGGTTTCAGGAGGTTATAAAGGGAGCATTGAGAAATGGGAGAAGATGGAAGAATCTCTATTTGCTAGAGGCATTCGTCCAGCGACACATGACTGGCCCACACGATCCAAGCATTGGTACTATGGTCATGGAGGCACCCTCAGTCCGATCGACGGCTCGTTAGTTTTTGGCGAGGACTTGCGAGAACTAGCTCAATGTCTCATCAATATCCTTAGGGCATCTGAGAGGGGAGAATTTGTTCCTGATAGAGACGGAGATGAGCTAACCTATGCCTTAAGAAACAAGGAGCATCCTGGACGTACGCGCGGCGTAGGCATAGTACCATGGAAGAAAGGTTTCAAAGAGGACACCGCCTCCTATAGGAGCCGTTCGAGGAAGAAGGCGGAATATGAACCGTTCGAGGAAGAAGGCGAAATATGAGCAGAGGGTGAGGGACCTAGAGGAAATGGTAGCCGCCTAGGGCTCAGAGATACAGGAAATGGAGGTAGAGACAGAGCGGCGAATGAAGTTAGCATTGCTGCAGATACAAGCCACAGGAACCGCCAGCACAGAGCCTGTACCTCTCCAAGATCCTAATGCGGCCCTTCTTAGCCCTCCACAACATCGAAGCAGCCACGCTTCCACAGAGCATGTACAAGGTCATGAAGACATTCCCGCACCTCAGTCTGAACCGGTTCGTTACCCCATGGATGAAATAACTCAAAGGCCCGCGTGTGAGCTTGTCGTGAGGCAGAAGAACATATCCGTGGTGGTACGTCTGCAACATTAGTTTGTATATTTCAAAAATAGCATCATAAATATTATTCATTTACTAAATTCCTTTCTACTTATTTTATTAGGTCGTATATGGTATGACCAGACCAGTGGAACCAGGTCAAAGATGGCATTGCATGGAGATTCCACATGGTTACGTACCCGTTGAGGTGGAGCAAGTGTTCCCGCCCTGGGCACCTCTTTAGCTTCACTCTCAACAAAGAAGAGAAGGCTCTAAACTGGCTAGCTTGGCCCCTCCACCACAGAAGAAGCCACGGAAGGTCAAAGAGAAGCCTGCACCACCGAAAAAGCTTCTGACCTGACTCAAGAAGAGCTCGATGCCTCCGTAAAAGAAGACGTAAAGAGGCAACTTTTTACGAGAAAACAACCAGAGCCGAAGATTGACCCCGCCACAGCAAAATCCTTCCTCCAAAATTTGACTAGGGGACAAAAGAAGAGGGCACATGTATCAGACTATGACCGATCATTACTGAAATCTCAAGTGAAGAGGAAGGCGGCGGCGTCCAAACCTGTTGCTCAGCTCGGCAACCAACCTCAGGAGTCGTTGCCTTAATTGGCATCTGAGTACGAGCTGAATGTGCAACGACAAATGGCCGAGACAGGACTCTTGAGAGAGGAAATCACGGGAGAAAAAGAAATCCCTGTGAGCACAGACATCAAGTGGCCATTTAAGCTTGGCCGGCCTTTGGTCGGTCCAGAAATCGAGAGCACGCTACAAACAAAGATGCGTCGTTTCCATCAGTGGTATCTGGAACAATCAAGAAGCAAAAGGCGCATGTTTGGAGTTCGTGTAAAGGACCATGATTTTTTTAATGGCGAGGAAACCATCTGGTTGGAGTTTAAGGATATATATATGAGGTCTACCACAAAGATGCCATGGACGTGTCTTTGGTCGCCTGTTGGGTATTGTAAGTGCTTTGTTCTCATTTACATTTGACACTTGAAAAAAACTTTAATATTCTATTCCAGGATTACAAGAAAAAATTGTACAAGAATTATCTCATTACCGGAGAAGCACCGGATCCAGCGAAGCATCCAACCATCACTCATGATGCTTGGGAATCGTTCTTGGAGTACAAAAACTCCGAAGAAGGGTCAAGTATGACCGCTAGAAATGCTAACAATGCCGGTAATAGGAAGTACACCCATAGAATGGGTTCAGGAGGTTATAAAGGGAGCATTGAGAAATGGGAGAAGATGGAAGAATCTCTATTTCCTAGATGCATTCGTCCAGCGACACATGACTGGCCCACACGATCAAAGCATTGGTACTATGGTACTGGATCTTAATCATACTGTGTCCTGACCGGGGTATCGTCCACATCTTTGATTCATTGAAGAGGCCAACATATGCTTACCACAATATCATCGACATGTTTACAAGGTGACATATATTTACCCATTTAACTCAATTCTGCCCTTACAATCACAATGATTTAACACAACTTTTTGGTTCACAGGGCGTGGATTCAATTTCGTCAAGATAACCCTGGTATGATCAATGAAACACTCACATGGAAGACTGACTTTCCGGTAAGCAAGTAATTTATACGTGTAGGTCTCCGCTAACCTATCATATGAATTAGATGTGTATAAGAGACAGGTGCTTGTGTTTGCTGAATTTTTTGGGAGTAATTTCGGGCTGTGTTGGATCTTGACTGCTTGAGTGTTGGCTAGTCGCCTTTGAGGAGGGGAACGCGTGCGCTGTTGTGAACTTGTGATTCTGAGGTCAGGGTCAAGGGTTCCCGTTGGTGGAAGGAATGTGTTCTAGATGTTGACAAGGGGAACTAGTGCAGCGGCTACATTGTTTGATCTTGTATGGAAATTTTATTTTTTTCCCACCAGATCGCGTGATGACTGATGACTTGGAGGTGTTGGATTGCAGAGGTAGGCAGTGGCCTAGGTTTGTATGCAATTTGATGGACATGTGCATGAGGTATACACCCAAAGGCCTTTTATATGTCTAGCTAATATGAATATATAGTACTACATGCACGGCAGCTGAATATATATAAACATATATAAACGTACAAAAAAAGTTCAGGTACTTTAGCACCGGTTGTATACACCAACCGGTGCTAAAGGCCCTCCTATAACCGTTGTGCAGGCAGGGCCTTTAGCACCGGTTGGTGTTTAGAACCGGTGCTAAAGGCCTCCTTTAGCACCGGTTATTCTACCCCCTTTAGCACCGGAAGTTTAGCACCGGATGGGAATCCGGTGCTAAAACCCGTTCCCAACCGGTGCGTATGTGAGGTTCTCTGGTAGTGAGCCCTGCCAGAGCACACAAGCAGCACTGCCAAGATGCACCTCGCAAGACTGGCAGATAATGTGCAGATCATTATTTCCATTTTCAGCAACATAAACACACAAGTAGCACTAAGAAGAGAAGAGGACAAGCACCATGCACAGCACAACCCTAGTATCAAGCAGAGCCAATCAACAAAGCACCAGGTAAAGAAAACAATCCAGCATATATATGTGATTGGGTTACTAGAATATTTGATGACCGCATCGAACATGCTCATTCGTAACAGAAAAATTAACAGTTTTGGTTCACCTCATGGGAGTATGCAGTAACAAAATGGTGAGGTGGGCAAGGATCAGGAAGCCTTACAAGCTAGGAATATGCAGTTCATCCAGGAAGCTTCACTTGGAGCGTATTCCTCCCATGAAGATCCTTGGGTCAGAGCAGATTCCACTGAACTGAGCCTGAAAAAAGTCAGACCCTGACTTATGCAGATTGTAGATCACATAATTAGAAAAAGGTGATTACATGTTGTACGACATGCCAGAGTCGTTAACAAACTAATATCTTATACTTATTCTCCCAAAATTAGCTAACTGACAAATACATGGCCATTGACCAGACCTCCAGTGCAAAAAACAGAGAGACAGTAAAATAAATATGCAATACTAGCAATAAGCTAACTATCGAATAAGAAATGAACTACTTATAAGAGCTGACGTGTCAGAGCAATAAGTCAACAAAATTGGGTATGAAAACACTCCGACCTGACACTATTACTCCAGATGGACAGCAAAAGTATCCATCATAGCAGATGCAGGCAGCGGCATGCATTCTAAATCATTCTATGACAGAGATTTCACCGCAATAACTACAGGCTCGCAATACAGAGACATCTAGTCCCAAACGTACCAGCGAAGGCTATGATTCTATGGATCTGACATGGTCACAAGATGAAGGGATCATCGGAGGACAAACCTGCGAGAACGTGAGGTGATGCTCGACCTCGCTAACCTGAACTTGAGGCCTCCCCGCTGCGTTGGCGATGCATGAGAGGGTCAGTAGCCTCCTGGTCCACGGCACCTTCCTGGCACGAGGGGAGGGGGAGGGACCGAGCAGCCTGACCGTGCACCCGTCCACCGGGTCTAGATCACGGCAGCTGGATCTAGGCCCGCCGTGAGCCCCCGATCAGATCTGGGGCTGGCCAGCCCCCCTTGGCCGGAGGAGTGGAGGAGCGGCCGGTGGCCGAGGTGGAGAGCAGGAGGATCGAGGCCCAGCGGTTGCCCTAGCCAGCCGCAAAGAAGATCCACGCCGCTACAGGAGAGGCCAGGCAGCCGCGACAGATATCCATGCCAGACAGGAGAGACCGGGAAGACGCTACGGAGCCGGCTGGGTTCGCGTGGACACGAGGACAGGGAGCGGGCGGCGGAGGCGACGAGGGGCGCGCGGCTGGAGCTGGTACTTTGTTTTAAAACAAATGATTATTTAGAAATATAAGGGGGCTTCATTTAATAATTACTATATTTGTATTAATAAGAAAAACACTTTATTTTATAATAAATGATTATTTAAATATAGACAGACATTTGTATTTGTAAGTAAAGCATTTATTTTATATTAAATGTTTATTAATTGCACATTTGTTGTCTTCAATTCCATGGAATTAATATTTCCAATTATTTGCAAATTATAGATGATGAGGCTGCAAGAAGATAGACTCGATGAAGAGAGAATAGACGCAATTGCAGAACAGCTCATTGGATGGATTTGGGACGAGGTCGTTAATCCCCGTGAAGAATTCCATCTGCCCCTGGAGGATGCGCCGTCAAGTCGTTCACCGCGGCAGAAGCCTGAACCAAAGAAGCGCTCTA
>OAMR01000640.1:721028-732697 GCA_900205405.1 Echinochloa crus-galli
CGCCGTCACCGCCCCGCGATTAACGCCGCGCCGCCGCCCTTCCTCCTCAGCGTGCGTGCCACCTCGGCGTGCGTGCCCTGGGGCCACGTCCCCTGCCCTATAAAAAGCGGCCGCCCTGAGGCTCATTCCATCCAAGCCCACGCCTCCACCCGTCTCTGCTTTGCGCCCGCACCGCGCGAGCTCGTCGCCGGGACCGACCACCGGCCTCAGTGCCGCCCAGAGTCCACCGCCTCGATCACCACCGGACGAGGTGAACAGTGCCCTGAGCTTCACGCCTCCAAGCCGCGTCCGCTCCTCCGGTCCCCATGGGCGAATCCCCACCGGAGCACCATTGCCGATGAGGAGGCTTGGACCATCGCCGCCGGCCTTGGTCGACTCGCCGCCTCCGCCAACCTTTTGCAGAAGTGGCCACCACCCCGAGCATCCCCAAGACGAGCCGCACCTCCTCCGTCGCTTCTCGTCGCAGTTCCACCGCCGGAGCTCCCCGTCGACGTGAAGGCGCCGACGCCGGCCACTGCCTCCGCCGCGAGCCAAGTCCATGCCGCCCCCGTCGATGTCCCGCGCCGAAGGAACACGCTTCGATTCTCATCAAGGAGAAGAGTTTGAAGATCAAGGGTTGAAGCCAATGAGTAATTATAATGGATTTAAGGCAAGCTATAGCACGGACAATCCTTGCTACCTACCCACCTTGTAATAAATTATTTCATACATGCATGTGTCTAAATTAATGTACCTTTAAGGTTGTACCTAGTTTCGATTATCCTGTCCTTTGATTACCTTGCGTTTATGCAATTGAGTTGATCTTTGTTATGCACAGCTACTGTCGCCATTACTTAACTGTTAATATTGACTTAATGGTACACTTCCACATTAATGATAAAACCTCCTTTTAAGCAACATGGTTTAGGGAACTGGGGCATGTGCTGCGTGGTTTGCTCCAGTGTCTCTCCCTAAGGTCCGATTCTTAAAGCGGCAACCTAGGAGCCTGTCGCCACCGCTAGAACTATTATGGCTCTGGTCTTGGTTAAGTAACATGTACGTCTCTAGCTTGTCAGTGGTTACCGGAGTGGCCGACGACGTTATGGGAAACATGGGTGAGAGTATGTCTTGATCCACCGAGGACGGGTGATCCGTCGGCTATGCCCCCGTGAGGCACAGTCCCGTGCTTTGAGTCCCTGCGATGGGAACTCCACACGTTGCGCATTGTTGGGTGTGACGCCCGCGCTCTGGACGCCATTGACCCCCCCTATGGTGTGACTCCATAGGCGTACGCCAATCTCGGTGCCTAGGCCATGCTGCCTGTGTTGTACCATAATCGGTCACTGTCTTGTTAGGGTGTCCTGTGAAAAACCTCGTAGCGTCCCTATGCAGTCACACCTCGGTAGTGTGATTTGTGAGGTCTGATCCACTTCCGCATGGTTAGGTTTAAAGTTTGTTTGAGCTTTTACGAGACTGGTGGGTAAAGGGCGAAACCTCTACAGAGTGTAAAATATATCATAATAGCCTTGCTCAGGGTCACGAGCGCCCTGGATCCTTTTTTATTAGAAGATGATGTTTATTTATGTTTAATTTCACTTATACTTTATTAATTGGGTTGCAACTAGGTTTCATCCATTTGTAGTAACTTGGTTAATGATAAAATGAACCAACTAAAAATGCTAATGCAGATCAGCCGAGTCTAGCCTTATTTTGAGCCTTCATATACCCGTGCTATACTTGCTAAGTAATTGTTTACTTACACTTGTCATTTATTCAACAAAATCTCGGATGGGTAAACAGATTGGGCTGGTCATGAGTCGGCTGCTGAGTTTCCAGAAGATTTGCCGTACTACTGAGTTGTGATCTCCCAGTCAGAGTCCCTGTGGATCGCGGCTCCATTTAGTTTGAGAGTTATAGTCTTGCGCTGTATTTGGTTAGTTTATTTATGATGCACTCTGATGTAAAACTTTATTTAATCAAGAATTTATTCAAGCATATTATTTGTTTGATATATGTGTACTATGACTTCCTGGGCACACATATGACCGCATTCGGGTTTTTGTGAAAATCCGGGTGTGATAGGTATTTATTTGAACCCCGGATCATCACAGCCGTCCAGGTCGATCCAATGGCTAATCAAGGTGCGTTTCCATGGGCCGCATCGGTTAAAAGGGCCGAAATCTGCCTTGGCTTAGCAGGCTTCGATGTTTAGTATTTTTTATTTTTTTCTATTTTAAAGAACCTTGTGAAGTATATTACAAAATAATATATCTCGTACATTCTAGTACATTTTTTAAAATGTAATAGACAACATATATGTTGTTGTTTATGGGTTTCAATAATTTTCTAACTAATTTTCTATTGTTTCAATGAATTTCTAGATGTTTATCAAAAGTAATTGAAAATTGAACTATGTGTACCTCAAGTAATATTCAAACAATTGCATAAAAATCATATTTAGACACATATATTTCATTATAGCCCATGTCCTATAGATAGATAAATAATTCAATTTTTTATTATTGATAATTCAACATTCTATCTCCAAATTACCATACAATAATTGTTATAATATCTCAATTTAGTCAAAAAATGCTACAAACTGACATGACAACATAATTCTGGTAGAAAAGCTTGCCATCAAAAGTTTAAATGATTTTGATATAATGAGACCATACATTGTTCACAAAATGATACATGTCCCACATAGTTTCTGATAACTCTAGTGTAACTTTGAGATTTAAGTAGCACCTTATATTTTTGAACTCATATGGAACTCAAACTTGGATAAAACCTTATGTTCACCATACTATTAGAGAATATGAAGTTAGATGACCAATTGTTATACAAAAATATGGTTTATCAATTCTCTTTGGGTGCAAGAAAAGAAGCTATATAAAAACGAGATGAAATTGGAAACAAGTGTGCAAACAAACGGTATGATATGAAAAATCATGATTTTAGAGAAATTCAGAAAAAACAATCACCAAATTTGGAGTTCAAATGATCAAGAAATACCAATTATAAATTTTAATTATAGATTAAAAAGAAAAAAAGATGATGCAGGAGCAAGCTAGTGCGCCACATGGCCCAACGCCCCCGCACGCCTGCTCTCGATCCGTGGCTAAGAAGTTTAACTGTGGCCCAACGCCCCCGCACGCCTGCTCTCGATCCGTGGCTAAGAAGTTTAACCAACCGGGTGTTGCCACGTGGTTGCGACATTTTGAATTGTTTATATATGTAGACATCCTCGTATTAGTGCCAACCTAGTACTAGCTGAACTAGTATAGCTTTACTTTGTACGAGGGAGAGGCCGTGTGTTCGATCTGTGCCTTCGGCATTGTTTTGCTTTTTTTTTTCTGAACGGGAACACAATAAACAAGAGGCCGGTCGCGGTTTCGAGCTATTTGTCCGCACCTTTTTTTTTGTTTTTTGCCAAATTAACTGGCGCGGCAGAATAATGTTTGAAAGGGACAAAAATGAGCACCAGCACGTGATCTCGTAAGTAGCTCAGTGGTAATGCTAGAACCACCCATCCACGAGGTCCAAGGGTCGACCCTGTTGTCTGCATATTCTTTTTGCTTTTTGACAGATTCACTTGCGCGGGTTATACGTGAAATACTTTTTGTAAATTTCATGGTCGACCTAGTGCATGCATGTCCGGTGACCCGACGTTTTGAGAGAATAAAAAGGTTGAATACTACTTAGAAGTCATAAATTGAATACTACTTACTACTTTTTTTTAACACGTACGACTAAAAAACGGACAAAAATGTGCACAATAACACAGCCTGTCTAGTAGCTTAGTGGTAAGGTGCGGACTCCCTATCAATGAGGTTGCGGGTTTGAGTGCTTTGTATGTACTGCTTTTTTTGCCAAATTAACTGGCACGGCGGGACAAGTCCGTGCGACCTGGTGGCGCTTTGTCTTTTTTTTATCTGCGAATGGTGACGTGGCAGGGGCCGCCGGTGACGTGGCCAGGTCAGCCGAGCGATATGAAATTATACATAAAGAATGACATCCTCACCTCAACGTCATATTTGTAGAAGAACAACCGGTAAGGCTTGAAATTCCAATCCATGAGATCGCGGGTTCTAGTCCCTCCATCTGCACTTTTTTTTTGCCAGATTAGCGGCGTTCAGACTACTTGATGAGCAAAACGATAAGATATAAAATAAAACTAAAATTAATCTATGGCGGAGTGGTCTGAGTAATGTGAGTAACGTGTCCATGGTGAATTATTCTATGATGATACGAGACATTGTTTTAGGACAATTTTGTTAATTTCATCATACGTTATCAAGGGCAGTCGTCACTAATCAATGACGAAATATAATTTTTCGTCATATATATGCATTCTTCAATGATGAATTTTGAAACCGTCACGAGCAAAATTTCATAGATATTAACATTTCTACTAGTGTAGGCAACCCATTTGGGCTTGGAAGCATCTTCTGCATAAGATCCAAGAAACTGTCAAAGCATGTGTCTGACACACCATTTCAACTCCAATAGCAAGTGGTTAGCTTCAAGTTTGGACATGCTGCAACCATGGTACAATGGAGTTTTGGCATCCATCCTCATCTGCTCCAACTTCTTGAGAATATTCACATCAATACATTCTGGCTCACTATGACACATCACCTGGTCGATGCCATCCACCGCACCATCCGCTGCTAACGTTTGAGCAATGATTTCACCGACGTTTTACATGGATGATTCATGGACATTTTCTGTATTATCCTATGTGGCCTCCTCGAACATTTTACGCAATTTCTCAACCATATTTTGTTGTGTGGTTTCATTCGCACCTTCTTCCCCATGCTCGTTCCAAATCTTATAGTTTGCCATGAAACACCTAAACATCAAGTGACGCTAGATCTGCTCGACCTTTCGAAACTGCTTCTGTTTTTTGAAATCATTGCACAGACAATACACATATCCATCACTTGTGTTGTACACCCTTGCAACCTTCATAAAAGAGTCAACTCCATTGAAAAAGGTGTTATCTCTATTGGCCGTGGCACCGTACACCCAACCTCGACCGTCCGTCTATTACAGACAAAATGGTTATGTCCTTAAATCAATATTATGAAATAATAATACAATAATACCAAATTATTTGTAAACCAATTCCACGAAGTGTTTCTAGATACAATCCTTCAGTCAAGGGAGTGATGATCAACCTTCACAATTTTGAATGGATCTTTGGACATACATCCTCTAAAATGTGGAAAGAAGAGCCTCTCCATCGAATTCATGCCAAATTTCAAAATCTAGTGGTTCAAACAAACTAAGAAATGATAAGAAATTTTGATAAGCATTTAAGGTTAAAGAAAGTAACTAAAGTAAGCTAGATACTAACCTTGTTACAATCAAATGAGAGTTACACATTTGGACAATCCATGAAGAAATTGATGAAAATGGCCCAAGGCAAAAAAGAAAGAGACTTTCCATCACATTCTAATCAATTTTGAAACAATCAAACTAAAGATTCATGAATGGGTGCCTAGATACTAACCTTCACGCAAGTAATTGATGATCACCCTACGAAATTAGAGTTGCTCCATTGAATTTTCGTGAGAAGCTCTAAAGTAGAGGAAAGAGCCCCTCCATGAAATTCATGCCAAAATTCAAATCTACTGGTTGAAACAAGCTAAAAATTGGAAGAGTTGCTAGTTACCAACCTGAAAATAATTTGGAGTGCTTTTTAAAGAAAACGTGACCATTCTTGAGCAATTTAGTGAAAAATAGCCCCAACAATGGTGAAAAGAGTGGTGGCTGTTGGGTTAGAAGAGGAGTGGGAGGGGGAAAGGGGTTTTTGTAGGTTCATCGTGGGTTTTGTCATCATTGTTTCCGTAGTAGTGCAAGGAAAGAAGGCTAACCAAGGGGTTAGTGGTCATATTAGGTCATTAGCTAGGTGTACACATATGGTCTTGTTTTTCAGAAAATAATTTAACTCGTTTAATCAAAGCGTTCGAAGAAAAAAAAGATGTTTTGAGCTAGAAGCAATATTGTGGAGATGGCATGGCTCATTGTATAGTTCTCATCTGTATCTGCTATTGAGTTTCCTGCATGTGCGAAGGCCACTACAGCCTAAGAATAAATCCTGCAAAATTCGTCCCTACTGAAAATCGAGCTCAAGACCTCCAGGGGAGGCTGGTACTACTAAGATATGTGCTAACCAAGTGGCTTGTTCGCGCAGCAAAAGATTGTTAGAAGAAGAAGCAAGGGAGGAAGGAAGTCGAGCGACTGTGAGCTCGGGTGCAGGTCCTTTGACTGGTTCTTCCACCATCCAAAAACGTTGGGAAGGTTCTCATCGTGTACCAGTGAATTTGAAGGTACTTCAATTCTGAAGTCAACTTGTACGCGAGGACTGGGGACAGATAGAGAGTTGCGCTATCCTCTTGAAGTCAACTTGTAACATGCTGCAAGATTCCTCCTATGCATGTAGGCTACAGTAAATAGTAATCCAGGCCAGTCTTCCATATATGGTCACTCGCTCCCGTAGTTTGGTGCCTATAAATAGAACCGAATCGCGTGCTCCCTTCAGGCACCAGTTGAGCATCTAGTCCATCCTCTCCATTTATAGCATCTTGTGTCTTCTCCTCACATTGCAACCATTCGTCCCTTAATGGCTTCAACAGCTGCCGCTCTTAACGGGGCCATGGCGGCTGCCGTGTCCATCATGCTGCTCCATTCTGCGATAGGGCAGCAGCTGTCGCCTGAGCCGCATTGCCATGATTCCATGGGGCAGCAACCGGCACCGGCACCGGCGCCAACATGGTCGATTGCACTGCTTACTGCAACTCGCAATGTAATTCGAATTGCACAGCAGACATGGGCGCTGCTCTCACAAAGTGCGACACCGACTTTGCCACGAATTTCAAGGGTTGCTATGATTACTGCACTAGTCAGAAGTGCCCTGGCAAGTCCTGTGTCCATAGTGGCTGCGGCATTGGTAACTGTTCCTGCGAGAACCCCAATGCCCGTACTTGCTGCCAAGACTGCAGTAGCATTCTCTCCCCCACATACTTTCAGTGCCGGTATGTCATCGAGAGGGGTGTGCCTCCCTGCATGAACTCCTGCATGAACGACTGCCACGGGAGCTGTACACAGACGCAGGGCTGAGTTCGTATGGGGTAAGACTTGTGCAGTGGCCCGGAGCTCAATCTATTTGTGTACATTGTATTTTCGCCGTTCCAAATTCTTTTGTTTCCATGGAGGTGCTAATGTTGTCACGACCAATATATGTGTGTTAGTCAAGTTACTGTATGCACTTGAATTTAAAATTTTGCTATTCAGTTAACATATATAACAGACAGGTTCACCGCTTTCATTGTGCTTCACACAGCAATTAATTTTTAATGCTGGCTCGGGGAATAGAGAATGAGGCTGGACTATCACCAGATTGCAACGCATCTACGGCTGGTATTACTTTGAAACTGCGTACCTGACAATCGATATATAGGCCAGACCTATTCGATCTTGCATGCCTCGGTGTGTCGTCACTCATGTAGCGGGCGGCGCGTAACACAGAGCTTCTCTGGGAGTAGAGATTGAGACATCACCCAGCGACTTGGGATAATCGGGAGGTGCCGCTTGCCGGGCCATTACATTTCGGCGTTAACGGATCGGGAGTCCCTCTCGGGCAGGGATCTTATATATGGTCTTGTACCATAACCCCTAAGAGCCGGAGCCAGTGAAGAAAACACTAGCTTTCTTGGCTCCATGTGTATTGTTAAAGGGTGAGAGGAGAGAGGGAGAGGAAAGATCGAGGCCTTGTTTAGTTTTCTAAATTTGGCCCTAAATTCCAGTGTGCAAAAAAAATTTCCTTCACATCAAAATATCGGCATATGCATGAAGTACTAAATGTAGATGAAATAAAAAAACTAATTGCACACTTTTATTGTACTTTGCGAGACGAACATTTTGAGCCTAATTAATCAATGTTTGGAAAATTATTCACAAATACAAACGAAATGTTACAGCGACGCATTAATGACAAAATATCAAGTTTGACATGCCAAACTTTGGACCTAACCAAGGCCCAAAATAGCTTATGTAAACAGTGTTGCTAGAATTGTAGGTCGGAAGAATCTGGAGCCTATCGAAGCCATAGAAAACAAAAGACTATACAGACCAATGGTTCATCGTGAAAACAAACTATACAAACCACAGCGAAGTTGTGGTATAGTGTGTTGAAGAATAAAGATTTATATGTTGATATATGCATGCAGTACTTATGGGCTACACCTAAGCCCAAGCCTAATTGGCGCAAGTTTCACAATAAATTATTATATGATTATCATGTTTTTGAAAAAAATATTTATTTTGTAAAGGCTACCTTTACCATACTAGCTACAGTTTTGTGCATTGAGCATTATTGCATTGAATAATTTTGTTTAAAATAGTTGGAGAAGCGATAACATTTTTAGCTTATGATTACTATTTATCTTTCAATTACTAGCCTTTTTCTCATGTATTTTTTGTCAGCCATTGAGCTGACTTGGCTATATGTGGTCCAAAGGCCAGAAACAATCTCTCCCTTAAATAATGTCAGTCAGATGAATAGATGTATACTCTATTACTCAGTCTATCATAAGCATCATATTTTTATGGACAGAGGGAGCACTATGTTGGCCTGTTAGAATAAACAAAAGGTAGTTAGAAGAAGGAAGGGAGAGGAAGAAGTTGAGCGACCTTGAGGTAGATCGAGTGCAGGCCACTGGCTTGTGTGATATATAATGGTGGCCTCGGAAAGGGCGAACGTTGTATTATTTGACTAGTTCTTCCACTATCCACAGACAACTTGTAAAGGTTCAGTTACGAAGTCAACTTGCATTGTACGCCAGGACCAGGGCAAGTCAGAGTTACTGATCTTCTTAAAGTCAACTTCTTGCATTACGTTGCAAGATTCCTCATGTGCCTGCACGTACCCTATCTATACGGTAATCTAGGTCTTCGATCTGGATATATGGTCCATCCCTTAGTTTGGTGCCAATAAATAGCATCGAATGATGCTATCTTTCAGGCACCAGTTGAGCATGCATCTTACACATCTCCTCCCTCTATAGTGTCTTCTTCTCTTCACCTTGCCATTCTTCTTCATCTGAAGCTTTGGTTCTTCGTTGTCCCATCCTGAAACGCCATATATATACCATGGCCTCAACTGCTGCATCTCTCAATGGTGCCTTGGTGGCTGCCCTGTGCATCGTGCTGCTCCATTCTTCCATGGGGCAGCAGCTGTCGCCTAAGCCCGATTGCCCTTACCACAAAGGAAAGCACCCAGCACCGTCAGCCGCGCCGTCACCAGCACCTGCTCCGGCACCGGCACCGGCACCGGCACCGGCACCGCCAACACCAGCACCGGCGCCGGCGGTGGATTGCATTAGTTACTGCAGCTCGAAATGTTATTCGAATTGCACAGCCAAAATGAACGCTGCATACACAGAGTGTGACACCACCTACGGCGCAAGCTTCAACGGGTGCTATGATAGCTGCACTAGTGAGAAGTGCCCTGGCAAGTCCTGCGTCCATAGCGGCTGCGGCATAGGTAACTGTTACTGCGAGAACCCTAATGCCAGTAGTTGCTGCCAAAACTGCAGTAGTACTTATATTTCCAGCGAATACTTTCTATGCCGGCATTTCGCCGAGAGGGTTATGCCTCCCTGCATGAATGACTGCATGAACAACTGCATGACGAGCTGTACCCAGGGCTGAGTTGGCATATATGGTGTAAAGATCTTCGGCTCGGGCATCCATCTATTCATGTATTTTCTATTATCCTGGTTGCAACAATTTTGTTTTCGTCGAGATGTTAATTATCTTGTCATGTCCAGTACACATGTGTGTGTAAGTGTGTGTCAGTCAAGGATGAACGTTACTGTCCACGCCTGCAGTGATATATGTACTATTTGGTTATATGAGTTCTATATGTACCAAAATAAAACAAAAACTTTTTTCATATGCTCCTCGGATTGGACGAATCGGACTCCATACTGGAAACCAATAGGTTTGCCTCTTCAATGTTCTACAACACAGGAATATATTTTTCTTGTTAGCTCGGTGTATAGAAATGAGAGTGGACTGTCAACATATGCATTGTTGGCGGATCTAGGCCTGATATTACTTTTCAAACTACTTGACAGCCAGTGGCACAGCGTGCACTACCGGATTTCAATGCAAGCCCCTATCACACACGGTTTGAAGCTGGGCCAACTTATACGATCCTGCATGCCTCTGGGTGAGGTAATGTGTTTCTTGGTCCGCCACTCACTACGGGAAACCCCGTATATGCCGAGTGTCAAAGTCTTTGCCGAGTGCAATCCATCGGGCACTCGGCAAAGACAATCTTTGCCGAGTGTCATGGAAGCGACACTCGGCAAACATAAAGCACTCGGCTACTGCAAGTGTCTGCCGAGTGTGCCACACGAATCCACTCGGCAGAAAGTAAACACTCGGCACATCCACGGTTTTGCCGAGTGTTTGGAGTGATACACTCGGCAAAGCCCATGCACGTGTGTTACACGTGCCATGGCCGCCAACGGCAGGTCGAAACCGTTAGGGACGTTAGCTCTTTGCCGAGTGTCTAACACCTAACACTCGGCAAAGAGGTGGCACGTGCCCGACACGTGCCACGGCCGCCAACGGCCGTTGGTAGCCGTTTGGTACATGCCTCTTTGTCGAGTGTATCTCTGTGGCACTCGGCAAATATTTTGAAAATTTAAACAAACTTTAGAAAAACTTGAAATTCGTACTCAAAATATTTAAAAAATCTGAGTTTGAGAGTTTTTGGCTGGTGGCTTTGCCGAGTGCTTTGCTCTAGCACTCGGCAAACACAGGCTTTGCCGAGTGTTTCTATGGATACACTCGGCAAAGCCTAGACTGTTTCTTTTCGCAAAAGGATTTTGGGCTCCAAAATTTTTCTTCTCTCCATAAGATTTGGCAAAACCTCATAATATCTTATGTGGAGGCTGTGGTAAAAAGTTGAGACGTTTACGAAAAGATTTTTATGTACGGCCCTTACAAATCGGAACATATCCGAAGAAGTTTCATAGAGTTGAGAAGGATACGGCTGGCTTCCGAGTCGAAGTGAAAGTTGAATTGGAGTTTAAGCTCATGACTTTTTTCATAGGCAGTAGACAACATAGATTACTTCATGTGAAGTTATCATAATTTTTTAGACCCATTTGATCATTTTTAATTTTTTTGTGACTATCTCCGCATGAAATAATGAAAGATCCGAATGAACAATGAGCTATATATGCATGAAATAATAAAAACAATTCATAGAAATATAAAATGTGCATTGTTGGATGTATTTCATACGATACTTTGATTTGTATTTGAACAAATTTAAAATAAATACATAAAATTATGGTCTGAAAATGGTTTGCCGAGTGCTACACTCGGCAAACCAGTCATTTGTCGAGTGTCTCAATGAAAATACTCGGCAAAGATGACGTTTGCCGAGTGCCTACAGCCAGACACTCGGCAAAAAGCGGGGCTGGCCACCCCATTCCCTCCTATTTGCCGAGTGCCAGATCTAAGGCACTCGGCAAACAAGCCCCGTGGACGGTTAGATATGTTTGCCGAGTGCCGGATCCATGACACTTGGCAAACAGGTGCCCAACCCGGCCGGGACTTAACCGCGGCCGCCCGCCCCGGGCCGCCGCACACATGCACAC
>OAMR01000640.1:743780-773671 GCA_900205405.1 Echinochloa crus-galli
TGAGTTTGGAAATGTGAAAATTATATAAATAGATTGGTCTTGAAAAGTACTTTCATAAAAATATACATATATAACTTTTCTATAAAAATATTTTTTGAAAAAATTATATATGTATATTTTTATGAAAGTAATTTTCAAGACCAATCTATTTATATAATTTTCACATTTTCAAACTCAACGACTTAAATGTTATTCATAATTTATATTCCCAATGTTTGACTCAAACCTTGTCCTAAACGACTTTCTTTACCAAACCAGAGGGACTATATAGTATTGAAACGTTGGATCAGTGACCGAACAAAGATCAAGACCATGTTGCTAGAAGAAGAGCAAGACTGAAGCGAAAAGGAACAGAAGATATATATATCTCAAAATCATATACCTCTGTTACCCAAACAAGACATGAACCCATAGCTTTGTTTCCGGAAAAATATAATAAAATCAAGAAGTGCATAGAGAAGCTAATAATTTGTACAGGCATGCGTAGTCTCGGATCTCGCAAAGCCTTAAGAAATTGAAACTGATCAGCAATTTCAGCTAATAATAACGAGCCACTACCACTAAGTAGAGAACTGACTTTGCATCCTAAACATTAGTCCCAAATTGTATTGGGCCTAAGAACGGACTAATTGGTCTCGAGACCTTTGGTCCAGGTTAATGGCTCCAACCAGGATTAAAGCGTGCCTTTTATTCCAAGTTGGAACCCCCTATAGTCCCTCCCCCAGAAAAAAGATTGTCTCCCTCCCCCAGCACAGCCCAGCGCCCGAACCATATGCGCAAGAACATATTTTCATGGCGAGGTCGAACTGGAGGGAGTTTATGCCATATTTCATGATTTTGTGGAGATTTCACTCGGCCATATGCTATAAAGATGAGCAACTTTATTTTCTCATGATTCATGGTTAGTATTCTATTTTTTTCTTGCTTTAGAAATAGAGAAATTTGAGTTTTTCAGAGCTAGAGGCAATGGAGAATCTTTTCTATTTATACACCGTTTGAGCTATAATTTTTTTATTAGTTGAATGCATAGATGTTGCTTAGTTGATTCACTTAGAATTGAGAGATGGGTGACATAGATTCATTAGCTATTTTTAATTTATATAATAATTCAGAAATGGGAGAAAAATATTTATATATAATTTTGACCCAAAATTGTTTTGATAGTTGCATGCATAGATGTTGCTTAGTTGATTTAGACAGGATTGAGAAATGAGTGAAGTACATTCATTAGCTATTTTTACTTTATATAGTAATACATAAATGAGAAAAATATTTACATATAATTATGATATTATTGTTTTTTGCACAGATAAATAATACTTCGGTTATATTTCATTGATACATACATACAATATATATTAATTTATATAATACAATGCAGATGGACCGACAATGGATGTACAATGCCGAACCATGCTCGAACCAGTTCATTGATAACCTGCATTATTTTCTGGTTGTGGCCAAGGTAAACAAGGATGAGAAAGATTTCCTTTGTTGCCCGTGCTTGCAATGCAAGAATTACCATTCTTCAAGGACCCTACACAGCCACATTTATTAGTATGGTTTCCTAGAAAAGTATGTTGTTTAGATAGAGCACGGAGAAAAAGGGACTTGTATGGAAGACGAAGAAGAACAGGACGACGATGACATCTTTGCTGGTACCTTTAGTGATGATACTCAGATGGATGAGGCACGAGAAGATACATGTGATAATGAGGTTGTCTGTGAGCCTATCGATGATATTGGTAAGGCTATCCATGATGTGCAGGTTGCCGAAAGTTTAAAGGAGATGACACTAGTAGAAATTTTAATATGTATGACGTACAATTTTCATCGTAGTAGAGGTCAAATTCATCTTTAAAAAATTTATATGACGAATTTATGAAGAAAGGTCATTCGTCAAAAACGGAGCATCAAGTTTGTTTGTCCGGGTCGAAAAAACATATTTCGTCATCAAACACGCTTCTGTTCAACGACGAAAAAAACATGGCGCCAGATTTTTGTCCCAAAATTTTGATCCACGTGGAACGGTCCATGTTGGCATCTGATGTGGATTGGTTAACGTTGCATGGTCCATGGTGCCATGTGCGGTGGCAGCTGACGTGGCGTCCCATGTGGCCAATTCCTGAAGCTGACGTGGCATCTTCTGAATGGCCCACGTGGCAATTTCTGGTTCGACCAGGTGGCTAAATATTTTTGGTCCACGTGGTGCATTATGATTGGTCCACAAGTGTTCAGGCTGGTCCACGTGGCGTGTTCAGGCTGGTCCACGTGGCGAGTTCTGGTTGGCCCATGTGGCCCGTTCTAGTTGGCTCACGTGGCCCATTCTGGTTGGTCCACATTTTGCACAAATGCTTAATGTTCTAAGTCATATCAAATGCTAGTAACATCATAAGCATGCAAAAGCTTGAGTTTACACCAGCGGAAATAAAGTGGAACTATGCACATCTGAGTTATGATTCAGAGCATCGCAAGAGCAACAGTTGCATACCTGTCAAAGAGATATGAGCATAGCTCCTCAAATTTAGCCCTGGTAAGAGAAGTCTCAAATGCTTGGACCCATCTGCAGTTGCTGTAATAAAAAGGCAAACTGAACGAAGCAAAAATAAAACGTGTTAGTACTTTAGACTAGGACAATCGGTTGCACTAACTAAGACAATCAGTTGCAAAAACATGAGATTGACTAAGTTACCACATGTCACTGTTGAATAGACAGGTAAACAGCATGGACAACTCAATGATGCGACCATATATCAACTACATTGCAATATATGGATCAAAAGGATTCATTCCAGCACATACTGCCAGAGTAGTTACAGATAAGCAGCGATTGCGGATGAGAGAGCAGGACAAGAACTTTAAAGTGTGAGGTGCACATTTCATATCTACAAACATAACCATGAGTGAACGTCAATCAAGAATCCATACCCAGATCAGAACCAAAAACTAAAGGAAAAACAACACAAGAGAGATAATTGCAATCACAAATTTCCTTATCATACAACAGTCACAAGATCAAACAACCTATAGGGGCAATGCCACCAATTTGACTACTTCACGCATTTATATCCTATCAAAGGAGGATGGAGTACTTATAAATCTAGCATCATACCAAGTTACAAACCACAGTTTTGCTGTTAGCATGCACACATGGTAGTACTTATCATAGGATTAAACATAACTTAGCAAGACTCTGTTCAGCTATAGTAATTAACCTCATATGAGAAATCAAGAACTAACAGATGAAGTCGTAATAGATCAAGAACAGACCATTGCAAGAATGCGTGCATCGAGCGCTAACAGATCACAAACAAGGTACCAGACCTGTTCCTCTTCACATGCACCTACAGTCAGTCAAAATTAGCAACAGATAAGCACACATTGCAAACCTATTAGCAGTGCACGGCTATGACACCATACGTTCAGATTCACACCAAAAGGCAGATGAGCAAATAGCATGTCTGTTAGCCAAAATCTCTCTACCACTAGGCTCCCTCAATGATACTAGCACAAAAGAATTTGCAGGTTACGCATTATGCCTGTGCTAAGTCAATATTTGGACATGTGTCGGGTGTTAGCTGCCGCAGATTATTAACTTCAGAGTTTCTCAATTAGCATAACAAAACTCGGATCAATTAGTACATAATTCCTTGATTTCAAATGAAGCTTGCAATCAAACTTCGGGACATGACTACATTTCTATGACAGTGCTATATATAAGTCTGATTGTTGGATAATATAGGAAACTTGGAAAAGAAAAGGGAAACCAAACAAAAACTATAGTTACAGATAAATTATTGAGCATCTATATAACCTATATAATTGGTACCCACTATCAAGTCATGGTTGGATTTTTCTCAACATGCAATTATTCCACATCATCATCCACTATGCGCCATATCACTATCCACTATAAGCCATGTCATCATCCACTAGACCATCTATTTATTGTTCAATCGATTTTCTGTGGCCACATTTTTGTGAGTAGCAATTACAAATTACAGGAGTAAAAATTACATGTATGATCAGTCATACTTCCATGTATAATGTTTACTAAAGAACGTTGCAATACAATCACTTTGGTGTTTATACTTTCACATTTCACTTTAAAATTTTGTTTAACAAATTCCCGCAGCAACGCGCGGGGTATCACCTAGTTGTACAGACAAAAAAGGCACCATTACATATTACTGCTCAGTATTGATGGCAAGGTACCACAATAAAAAAAACTGGAAACTGAATATTCAATGACAGTTCAGTAGTAGTAACGAACATACAGACTTCCATGCATGCTTCTCAAAGATGCACAAGCACAGGTTCTCCTCCTGCACCCGAGCAGATTATAGAACGCATAAGCTTCAACCCAAATCCAATCGAATATTTCAACACTAAAACCCAAATCAATCGAATGTCTCTCTCCATGGATAGATCGAAGAAAGTGAGGGGGATTCACCTCAATTGCTCTCAACACGATGCATCAGCTAAAACAAAAAACAAATTGGATTCACCTGAATCGCACTAGAGAGGCCATGCTGGTCGCCGCCACCCGTGGGCTGCAACCAACGTCGCCACCGCTGCCACGTTGAGGATGGGATGCGAGTTAACGCCGCCACTGCTGCCACGTCGAGGACGGGATGCAAGTTAGGGTTTCAGAGGAGGCCACGCGAAGCGGCGGCGAGGCGGCCGCGCCGTTCAGATTCACACCAAAAGGCAGATGAGCAAATAGCATGTCTGTTAGCCAAAATCTCTCTACCACTAGGCTCCCTCAATGATACTAGCACAAAAGAATTTGCAGGTTACGCATTATGCCTGTGCTAAGTCAATATTTGGACATGTGTCGGGTGTTAGCTGCCGCAGATTATTAACTTCAGAGTTTCTCAATTAGCATAACAAAACTCGGATCAATTAGTACATAATTCCTTGATTTCAAATGAAGCTTGCAATCAAACTTCGGGACATGACTACATTTCTATGACAGTGCTATATATAAGTCTGATTGTTGGATAATATAGGAAACTTGGAAAAGAAAAGGGAAACCAAACAAAAACTATAGTTACAGATAAATTATTGAGCATCTATATAACCTATATAATTGGTACCCACTATCAAGTCATGGTTAGATTTCTCTCAACATGCAACCATTCCACGTCATCATCCACTATGTGCCATGTCACTATCCACTCTAAGCCATGTCATCATCTCCTAGACCATCTATTTATTCTTCAATCGATTTTCTGTGGCCACATTTTTGTGAGTAGCAATTACAAATTACAGGAGTAAAAATTACATGTATGATCAGTCATACTTCCATGTATAATGTTTACTAAAGAACGTTGCAATACAATCACTTTGGTGTTTATACTTTCACATTTCACTTTAAAATTTTGTTTAACAAATTCCCGCAGCAACGCGCGGGGTATCACCTAGTTGTACAGACAAAAAAAGGCACCATTACATATTACTGCTCAGTATTGATGGCAAGGTACCACAATAAAAAAAACTGGAAACTGAATATTCAATGACAGTTCAGTAGTAGTAACGAACATACAGACTTCCATGCATGCTTCTCAAAGATGCACAAGCACAGGTTCTCCTCCTGCACCCGAGCAGATTATAGAACGCATAAGCTTCAACCCAAATCCAATCGAATATTTCAACACTAAAACCCAAATCAAATCGAATGTCTCTCTCCATGGATAGATCGAAGAAAGTGAGGGGGATTCACCTCAATTGCTCTCAACACGATGCATCAGCTAAAACAAAAAACAAATTGGATTCACCTGAATCGCACTAGAGAGGCCATGCTGGTCGCCGCCACCCGTGGGCTGCAACCAACGTCGCCACCGCTGCCACGTTGAGGATGGGATGCGAGTTAACGCCGCCACTGCTGCCACGTCGAGGACGGGATGCAAGTTAGGGTTTCAGAGGAGGCCACGCGAAGCGGCGGCGAGGCGGCCGCGCGAGTAAGCTGTGTGAAGTGGCGGCGGCCACGCGAGGGAAGCTGCGGCGGCGAACATGGGTGGCGTAAACAGGGAGGGAGACAGGACTACGACATGGGCGAGGCTAGGAGAAAGCGGGGGAGGGGGGGCAAGCGGGATCTGAGGGCGGCTTGGGGCTGTCGGGACTGGGAGGGAGAGAGGAAGATATGAAGATATATGTTTTTAGTTTGGCTGGAAATCAAACTTCTCTTAACGAAGATATGAAGTTGACGCCATAAATTTCTTTCAAATTATATTGAAGATGTAAAGCCATAAATTTCTCATAATACCTTGCATGTTCACGCAAAAGATACAAAGATCTGCCATACACAAAATGGTTTGATCGACAAATAGACTTCCTTGATCATCTTTACCAGAAACTTATGAATAATTGAATTATTCACCTTTTCCTACCAACTTAATCTTTTGCTTGAACCGGTTACGTTGTTGCATGCTAAATATGGTGTCAGGAATTCAGGATCAGATAACTTGAATCCTGGTGGGTGTCAATGTATGCAAGTATCATCGTACAGCAACAGTAGCCTGTAGTGTAGTCAGGGGCGGAGCCAATGGTATTCCTTGGAATACCCATATTTTTGTAAGATATAACATGTGTTAGGTATATGTTGCACACCCACTACAAAATTATTCTTTCTTTTATTGAAATTGAGGGCACTTTACCGCTACAAGTTTAGTGCCAGCCATTGTGGGGTTAGCAAAGCCTGACAATGTCTGAATGCTAAGCTGAGGATTGCAGAGGTATTTATAGAGGTTCTGGTGATGTAGATTTTTTTGAAGATCTGGCTTCTATACAAAAGATCTCCTGGCTACAATTTTTAATCATGCAGATCAAAGCTTATTTCACAGCATCACTGACGCTAGTTATGCTATCTAGTTTAATCATCTAAGTGATCAAGCGTACTATGTTAGTGTTAATAACTAAGCGAGTACAGATTTAGTTAATCTGTTTCCACATATTACGATAATCGTACACTGAAGTAGCAGCCTGACTTGAATTAATGGAAGTCATGTGTGTAGATATGTTGAATCAGGATGATCCCTGCGGACGCTGACAATATAATGCACATTTCACCATGGACTAATTAACTGCAACTGAAACGATCATATCGACTTCCAAAATATTCCGTCCTCAGAAAGCCCGTTAAGTCAAACGAACTCTTAATTGAATGTCTCACATAGTTTCTAACAACTCTAGTATAACTTTGAGATTTGAGTAGCACATCATATTTTCGAACTCATATGGAACTCAAACTTGGATAGAACCTTATGTTCACCATACCATTACAAAATATGAAGTTAAATGACCAATTGCTATAGAAAAATATGGTTTATCAATTCTCTTTCGATGTAAGAAAAGAGGTTATATAAAAATGAGATGAAAATGGAAATAAGTATGCAAACAAACGATATGACATGAAAGATTGTGATTTTAGAAAAATTCAGGAAAAAAGTTTATCAAATTTGGAGTTTGTATAATCAAGAAATACTAATTACCAATTTTAATTATAGATTAAAAAGAAAAAAATATGGTATTGGGAGCAACCTACGCGCGCCACGTGGCCACGCCCCTGCACGGCTTGCTTTGGATCCGTGGAGAAGCAGTTCAACCAACTGGATGCTGCCATGTGGTCATGAGATGTAGAATTGTATATATAAATTATTGTCCTCCCCAGTAGCCCAACCGGTAAAGTGATAACTTGCCAACCACGAGGTCGCGGGTTCAAACCTTCTGCACGCACCCTTTTTGTGCAAGATTAAATTCACCTTTTTTCTTTTTATTTTTTATTTCTGTTTTTCGCATATGGATCCCCCAACCTTATCTGCATTCCCCATCCTTCCACCCTGACTGCTGAGACACCCACCTTCTTCCCTCTCTCCCTCCCTCCCGCAGCGCCGAGCGAGCTGCGCCAACGGGGCTCATTCGGCGGCAGAACGGCGATGGCAGCTGGTGGCGGAGGTTCGGCTTGGCGAGGGGATGCTCATGGCGGCGTCAATGTTCTCCAAGGGCCGGCAGAGACGCCGAATCGGGCAAGAACAGGGTGGCGGCGGCTTGGCCCCATGGTGATGACTTCGAGCTCCACGTGGAGGTGCTCCGCCGGTGGTCGAACAGTGACGAGAAAGGACGGAGGAGATGCGGATCGGCGCCGCGAAGCTTGTGGTGGCCACGGCTTCACCCAGTGGGCTTGGGATGCGGCGACTCGGTGACGAAGCCGGTGGCGGCGGCGCTAGGAGGCTCCGCGAGATGCGGGAGAGGCGAGGCGCGATGGGGGGTGGCGGCTAGGGCATGCGGGTGGCCGGATTGCGCGCTAAATAGGGCGTGGACGCGGCCTGGGCATCGCGACACACACGCTGAGAATGGCGGCGGCGGTGACGACGCTGCTTGCCGCGCGGGGGAGAGGGAGCCAGGCGCAGCGGCGGGGCGAGTGGCGCTGGACCATGGGAAAGGGAGCTGGGCCGGCCCTTGTGGGCCAGCGGAGCGAGCTGGCTGGGCTGGAGCGTCTTGGGCCGGCGCGAAGCTGCGGGCCGTGCATGTGAGATTCAAAACGAGAGCTTGTAGTCTGTTAGCTGTCACGAGATAGTTTGCAATTATGTTCCGCTGCCGTCCTTCTTCCGTACAATTACAAAACAAGTTAATTAGTAATCCCAATGAGTCTTGTAGTCTGGTGGTAAGGCTGATACATTTGGCCCACGCGCCCATGGTTCGATTCCTCATGGCGTCATATTTTTAAGCTGTGATTTATCCCCATTTACACCTGGATGCCACGTGAGAGCCCAAGTGTAAGACGTGGCGGCCATGTTGTCATATGAGACCAATGTATAAAAAAATTATAAAATAATATAAAGTCATAAGTTGGTAGGTGGTTTAGTGGTAGAGCCAACTATTTTGCTCATAAGCAGCCTTCGATTCCCACCGAGGGAATATTTTTGCCCCCAATTAATTTATGGGGCCCACTGAGTTTTACGGTCCAATTTATCCATGCGGGACCCACTCCTACACGTGGCAGTACCATGTGCGGGGGCCAGGATGAGAAGACATGTAATTTATGATTGACGAAAGTTCCTCATCATAATTTTAACACAAAAGCGTCATAGATGAGTTACGTTGATGGAGCGTTGGTCTGTGACGTAATCGGGTGTTGTTCTATGATGTTTTCGTCATAAATTCGTAGTGCCTAGTTTCCATCACTAATGATCCATGACGAAAACCAAAGTTTAGTCATAGATATGAAATGTTCAATGATGCAAATTTAAAATGCCATGAGAAAAACGTCACAGATTTTAACATTTCTACTAGTGTGATGAAGTTCCAACACATACTAGAGGAGCGCAGAAATTTTTTGTGCGAAGGTTGCGAAGATGGATTTAATAAAAGTGGGCAGCACACTTTATTTGCTGCAATGAAAGGGAAAAAATGGTATATCCAATAAGGGATTTGGGGAGTCACTTAAGCAAATAAAGAAGATGCTTACTAAGGATAACCACCTACGCTCCACAATGAATGAAGCAAACAACTTTATTCCCTCTAGAATTGGACCTGCAAAAGATATATGAATGTCCTAATGACTGGGCATCCTATACCGCAAGGATTATGTGGGCTTGGATGCATGTACGGTATGCGAAGCATTGTGGTATCAGATTAGAAGAGATGACCCTAGTGATGTGGAGGGGGGAGCGTCCCATGAAGATAATTCCTTCCATGACGATGTGGTAGTCCCAAATAAGCTCATGATTGAAGCAGTTCTTTAGAAACAAAGAGCATGCTAAGATCATGTGATGGCACAAAAAAAGACCGCAAGCAAGAAAGGATGTTGAGACACCCCGCCAATGTGTCCCAATGGAGAAAGATTGATAGAACATTCAAAGACTTCACAAAAGGACGCACAAAAAATATGATTTGGTATAAGTACGGGCGACACAAATCGTTTCCATGAAATGAGAACCAACCATAGCACGTGGCCTGTGACTCTATATATGTATAATCTTCTTCCATGGCTTTGAATGATTTGGTATAAGTACGGACGGCGCGAATCCTTTCCAAGAAAGATTTGCTATCTACACACTATTATATGCTAGGAAGCAACTGAGTCTTGTCATTTTCGTTGTATAAGAGCTAGAGCTCATTTTTGTTGTTATATGGTTCAGAAGGTAAAATCTATAGACGTTCAGAATTTTTGTTGTCTCAACTGTTCAGAAGGATGAGAGAGAGATCCTGGTCAATTGTTTTGAAGGATGACAGAGAGCAATTGTTTGGGAGGATGAGAGAGAGAGAGCCTGATCAATTGTTTGGAAGGATGAGAGAGAAAGATGAGAGAGAGAGGAGAGAGAGTTCAGAAGGATGAGAGAGAAGAGATAGATAAAAAAGGGTTCAACTAGATATACCGACGGAGATTCTATATTAGCAATTATATAATCCAAACAACATTTGAAATTTAATTCCAAGAAAAGGTTTCAATGTATATCCAAACAAGAAAATTCAATTGAATCTATTTCTCATGGAATCTAATTGCTAGAATATAATTATTGGAATGAGTTTCAATTCTAAGGATCCAAAAGGGGCCGTAAGAATAATTAAAGAAACAAAGGTTTAAATATAGCTAGGATGCCTTGTATTTGAATACAAATTTTAAACTCTATAACGTCTTGTAGACAAAGGAAGTATACCACAAGATTTGAAACAATTCCTGAGAGTTACCATACTATTTTCTCCTGCTAATGGAGGACCGTGTGTTAGTATGATTGGTCCATTCCCCACGGCAAATAATTGCCGACAAAAGATTTCCCGACCAGGAAAACCAGACCTAGACATAAAAAAATACAAAGATGCCATCCGCCACCTGCTAATTACTCTCGGCAAATGCTACAAATCGTGTAGTCATGTTTCTTATTCATAATGTACAAAAGATAGACGATCTCACATATTCCCACATAAGTGGGACTATTTAAGAGACAACCTTTACAACAATTCTTTAAGTTGTGTTGTAGTAATTGCACAAGAAATTAATTTGTGCGAACAGGGCCAGTACCATATGATTGGTCCTACTACCACTAGTCACTACGTGAAAACCTCGAATAGGTAACACGGCATTGGTAACGAATGCGTGAGAAGAATGAAGAAATAAGCAGAGGAGATGCACTGCAATGTTGGTTTTTTGGACCCACGGTTATTCTCGTCCACAACGATTCAATTCTACATGAAATCTGTGACAAAAGCAATTAGAAAGGCTATCAAGCACAACTTTGTGGTGGGTGCCTACAACATCGGTGGCCACTGGGTACTAGTGATCATTGCTATGAAGTGTAATGTTGTTTGGTATTTAGATTCTGCTAAAGTTTTGCCAAAGCGGGAAGTTCTGGGACGTCATACAAGTTGTCAACTGGTTAGAATATTGTAGCTGTTGTTCACAAAAATTACATCTCCTAATGTTTCTAATCGATATTGCTGATCAAGCCGGGCCTATTCAGAGCACATGGCAACAAAAATGAAAACAAATTCAAAAAGCAAACCTAAACTCACGCACAAGACAGATTTTTCGGTAAGGGCGATGTTTGTTTTTTCTTGTTCACTTCATACATATTTGGTACTGCCTTAACTTGTGTCATTTTGGTACATTCATTTGGTGCACTCAAAAGCATTAAGTAAACGTAACGGGCATTAAGTAATAACCATTACAAAACCTGACCAGTGGGCCCAAAAAAGACATTTGGTGCACTCAACAGCATTAAGTAAACGTAACGGGCATTAAGTAATAACCATTACAAAACCTGACCAGTGGGCCCAAAAAAGACACTTAGGCTATAGGTAACGCCTTTTTGTATCAGGCAAACAGAACTAACCGTTACTATAATAAGTAAACGTAACGGGCGTTATGTAAGTACCGTTACAAAATTTGAACAGTGGGCCCCAAAAGAGACACTTGGGCTATGGGTAACGCATCTTTGTATCGGGCATCCAGGACTAACCGTTACGTATATGACAATATTGTAACGGTTACGAATAAATGATCGTTACAATATCTGACCTTGGTCCAGAAGGAGACCGGTGAGTTAAAGGTAACGGATAACCGTAACGGTTGCTAAGTAATGCCCATTACCAAGTTTGTATTTTCGTAATGGCCTTTCATTTGTACCCATTACGAACAAAAACAACAATGTTAGGTTATTGGTTGCTGCTGCTGGTAACGGTCGTTGTTAAATGTGGGTTACGACTTTGTGTTATGAGTAATGGGCAATTATTAGTAACCTTTGAGCTATTATTAGTAACCCAAAAAAGGTAACCGGCCATATGACCATTACCAATGGCCATATGCGCCCATTACAAATCTTTGGTTCTCACGTAGTGAGTGGAGAAATGTCATCTAGTCCCGGTTCCCAACCCCCTTTAGTTGTGGTTAAAAAATGTTGCGCCCCATGAGATTCAAACCCACAACCTCTTGCATGGCCTTGCATATAGCCTCCTAAGCACCCCATGAGCACAACACATGTGACTTTAGATGAGATGTTTTCTTTTATAGTAACCCGTGTAGGACCTTTAATCCCGGGTGGTGGCTCCAACTGGGAAAACCCCTTTAGTCCCAGGTTGAGTCCCCCAACCGGGACTAAAAGGGTGACATTTAGTCCTGTTTGGAGCCACCACCTGGGACTAGTGTACGAGACCCTTTAGTTTCGGGTTGAGCCTCCAACTCGGACTTGGATGACTTTTAGTTTCGGTTCGTGATTTTAAACTGAACTAAAGGCCCATTTATTCCTCTATTTAGATCCAATTGAAACCGGGACTAATATAATAGGTGGAAAATCCATTTTCTACTGGTGTACCACAACCAGCACTCGCCTAGTACGGTGGCTAGGGGCAGACGACCTAGCTTGCACGAAATCAAAGTGGGGGCCTTTCTCTCCTCTCCATGGACGACGTACACATACAACACGTGGGTGGCATTCCTAGCTGATTCTTGAGCACGTACGTCAACGGTGGTCTAAGCCTCCACCGGACGCTAGGCTGCGCGGCAACCCTAGTTTCTTGCGCATCCAACTTGTGATGGTTTGACCGGAATTCCCCTTCTCACACTTCACAGAATCGATCCTTGTCTTCCTTTCAAGTTGATCTACAATTTTCTGTGCCAAGGACGACATTTGCTGCTTACGTGGTATTCCAAGATTTGCATCCATATACGCAGATAATAACCAAAATTGCAAGAAACAAATCGAATTCAGTTTCCCGAATAATCTCATAAAGAACAAAGTTTTGCATACAAGACACAATCGATTCCTACGCATGGATGGTATATTGTAAAAAATGCGTTGGCCTCACATAGGTTAGCGGATAAACGATGTCCCTAGTTGTCTGCATTATAATTTAATAAACAATAAAAATGAATCTCATTATTGCATACCTTATTATGTGTAAAAGAAGTTGAACTGCAATAATACAAATTATAGTTAGCTATGACCAACAATTTAGAGTCGTATATTTGGAACCAATGATTTTTGTAGGCATATCGTCTTTCCCTTCTGTTGAAATTCTACAAGTGGATCTACTTCTCTTCTTCGTGGCCTGCGAGTACATAAGAAGCGATATCTATTAAAAAATTTGCACTAATCAACTTTTGTACGCCCCCAAGTCAGGATGCAAGTGGTCGTTTTGGTTGACCCAAACACCGACCCATACTACCCAAATATTTATTAATTAGTTTTGGGTCGACCCAAATTAATTTAACTTATGTAACCAATGCCACCAGTTTTGACCCAATAGGTCCGAATACACGGTCTTACATCGTTTGCTTTGAGAGCTCAGAAGAGACTAGATTTTCATATTTTTTTTCAGTACATCACAATCAATACAAAGATTAATAAAACATCTTAAAACTATGAGCACTGAGCAGTGCATTGCGCCAGTGCCGCTCCGTGAGCCAGGAGGCAGCGAGAGAAGCCTTAAATTTTCGTAGTCTCTACATTTCAAAAGATCAAAAGCCGGACCCTAAAACTAAAACCTCGCGTTCACACTATAAAATTTTAGCGAATTTGGCTGAATTTTGTTGTAAATGGCTCGATATGATGATATGTTATTTTGTGCAAATTTGTGTGATGAGATCCATATGTGGGTCCCACATCAAAAGTTGGACCCTAAAACTAAAACCTCGCGTTCACACTATGAAATTTCAGCGAATTTAACTGAAATTTGTTGCAAATAGCTCAAAACGACGGTCGGCTACTTTGTGCAAAATTATGTGATGAGATCCACATGTGGGCCCCACGTTGAAAGTCGGGCCCTAAAACTTAAACCTCGCGTTCACACTATAAAATTTTAGTAAATTTGACTAAAATTTGTCGGATATGTCTCAGAATAAGAGTTAGTTACTCCGTATAAATTGGTTGAGCTATATCAATATGTGGGCCCCATATCAGAAGACATATCTTTATTATGAGTACTAATTAGGAAAAACCGGTTTCATTATTCGAGTTGAAATCGATTAGTTTGGTTTATTTAGAAGAGACAAGCTTAATGGTTTGGTTTGGATTTGATCGACTGTTAAGTGGGTGGGATTGGATTGATTTGTAAATATGCTAGAATTAGTATGGATGTGTGTGGATTTGGTTCGGTTCGTGTACCATTGTCAGCTTACGCATAACCGGTTTCAAGCGGCGCGAGGTCGGCAGCGAACAAGACGGTGCCGGCACACCGAGCGGAGCGGAGCGGGGAGCTGGGATGATGATGCGCAAATGGGTTACGCGAATAATCCAAATTCTTTGATATCGTTTGACACTAAAATTTTATGGATTATCTCATTGGGTATTTACACTAAACTTTAATTTTTGGGTACCGGGTCATTGGGTCAACCCAACGAAACCTGCATCCTGACCCCCAAGAGCAACATTTATAGTGTAATACTACAAACTGCATTAAAGTCAAACTGCCACATTGTCCAAATTTTGACTTGTAGCCAGGTGCTGCTCTACCTGTGTGCGCTGCGAGACTTTTCAATTCCTTCTTCTAAAAAACCTATATAATTAAGTGAATGCTTGTTAGAGCTCTTATATGTTGGACAATTGGCTCGCTAGCTGCTTATAAATAGCACCGGATTCACCATCATACAGCACCATCAGTTTCTCAGTTTTCCCTTCTCTCTCCATCCGCAGCATATCCATCTCCCCTTTCATCATCATCTCGATCTTCCAGTCAGGGAAGCTTATTGCTCCATCCACAGAAGCCAAAACACAATGGCTTCCGCACTTAAGGCGGCCGCTTTTGTTGCCGTGTGCATCGTGCTGGTCCATTGCTCATCGGGCCAGCCGACGAGAGCATTCTGCGTCAGTTCTTGTGAAAAGACATGCGCCCCGTCGTGCAACGCCACCGCCGTCAGCTACTGCGACATGATCAAGTCCTCGGTCCTGAAGCAGTGCCAGGACTCGTGCAGCAGCAACTGCGATGCCTGCAACGATCAGGCTGATGGCGCATACAACAGTTGCGCGGCGAACCTGACGGAGACCCCTGCCTACAAGGGGTGCTGGACCTCCTGCAACACCGCCTGCGTCAACGGCTGCTGCAACAGAGGCTGCATCTAGCGCCGCCGGGAGGTGCGAGAGCCGCTTGATTAAAGGGAAGGATCATCGATGCATGATCGATTGTCTGTTGGGTTCTCTGCAACTGAATTTTATAGCTGCGGTTGTGTACGTAGTGGGGCGTGCGTGTGTGTGTCAGTCTAGCCTGTATATATCTTGTTATATATATGACCAGGCTTCTGCCTGGGTGCGTCATGCATGTTGGGGTTATATTACTCGTGTGTTTGCATTTAGTGAGTCTATTGTATCCATTTGCATGCGTGAGTTAATAACACACTAGTCAACACCATATGAGCTAGTGTTGTACTATCACTTGAATAAATCCACATTTATGTTGTTCTACACATCAGTATAGTGGACCGGTGCTCTCATGATAGCTTTTAATTTGTGTGTCCGCTCTTTTTGTCAAAACCCATTCAGTACGTGAATCTATTTGTGTATTATCAGACGTCGAAATAGCTTGTTTGAGCAAAAGTTGCCAGTCGCATGTTGCTTATTCTAAGAATAAATTCTGACCATCGCCACTGCTGATGGGTGCTCATCGTAAAGGGAAACAAAAATACACCTGGTTGTGGCTTACGAGGCACACGATCAAACACATGGACTGAAGAGGAAGAAAGAAAACAAGTAAACTAACCGTTTGTGTGGTTGCTTTCAGTTATGAATTTGATCCAAAAAGTTTACGGGCTTGACCTGTTGCTGGTAGAGTACAGCTAGTTTTAGATGCGTGCAAGAATAGGACATCATTTTCTTTTTATTTTGGAAAAAAGGTTATGCTAGGATGGATATTTAGCTTACATTATGCGACAGGGGTGGACCTAGCCCTCGTCGTCTTGTCAGTTGACATCAACCACTTTTTACGAAATCAATATATAGAAAATTGCTATTACGGACTATTGATCCATGAAATGACACCTATATCTAATGGATCTGACATCGGTGGTTCTGTTGGATGGCTTCTCGCCCCTGTTATGCGACAACATATATGCATGAGAATTCAAATGATGGCAAACATATGCTAATTATTACCTGCCATGAGATCATTGTTCGTTGTATTTGACTTTACTACTACAAATCATATACTACCTCCGTTTCAAATTATAGTTCTTTTGACTTTTTTTATCATAAATTTGACCGCTCATCTTATTGAAAAATTTTGTGTAAATATAATCAAATTTAAGGTATTTTTAAAGATTTTTTTATTAATAAAGTAAGCCAGCATAAAAAATATGGTAATTTGCACAAAATTTTGAATAAGACGACCAGTCAAACGGATGAAGTATTACTCAACATTTTGGCGATGAGCTGAATGACTAGGTCAGCACAAGGGGCAGCTGTTGACCAATAGAATTCTTGAAGGAAACGTCATCCTCATACTCGAGATTATCTATCAATCTGGTGATCTCGGTGGTGTGCTGGAGTTGTTTGACTACAATTCTGTTTGGATGGAATAGCCAGAGAGTGCTGGCAGTGATTCTTTTACTACTCCTCTGTCCACGAAATAATGCAACTATAGCATTTTTCACGTAGACCAATGAGCAGATCAAATTACCCTTTTACCCTCCAACTATGCAATGATGAAAACAAAGACAATTACATGCCAGTGTAGCTAATGACCAGTTAAATATTGCTCCAAACATCAAATCATACATCAACATTTAAAAAGAAGGCATGCTCCCAGCGGCCAGCACCAAATCTCTACACGAAGCATCCGGAAAATTCTACTGCCACGTAGAATACAAAAATTTGAACTGCAATATTTTCCCTCCCTCCATCGGTCGTGGATTCGTGGGCACTGACGGAAGGAAGCATCGATTACGTGATTTTTTTCCAGCTGCTGTTTTTTACTGAATAGTGGGTCCCATATTAGTTATTGTAAACTAGAATTGCATTCTTTCATGGACAATTTTTAAACTTTAGAATTGCATTTTTTTTCTGGACGAAGGGAGTATCTTTTTGCAGCTATAGCAGCCATGGTTGGTATGATTCAAAGATTGCTGCGGCCACGTAGGTGGCATGCATGCACGGTGGCGGCATTCGGAGTGAACAAAACTAGCACTCAAGTCGCATCAGGTACGGTGGCAAAGTCAACCTGGCACAGTGGTCCAGCCGATATTGTTGTCTCGTCGTCTTGGCAGAAGAGATCATGTGACTTGATCAACTCCATTATATTTTGCATCTATCTTTCGAGCTACTAGTAAGGTCTTTCTGCGGATCCCTTCCAACTATTCCCTCCGTTCTAAATTAGAGGTCGTTTAACTTTTTTACCACAAGTTTCACCGCTCGTCTTATTCAAAATTTTGCGCAAATTATCATATTTTTTGTGGTGGCTTGCTTTATTAATAAATATTATTTAAAAATGATTTAAATTTGACTATATTTATATAAATTTTTTGAATAAGATAAGCGGTCAAATTTGTGGTAAAAAAATCAAACAACATTGTGCAGTACAAATCAGCTGATAATGCTAATTTAAAACGGATGTAGTAATATTCAATGATTTCACGTTAGAGATATAGCTATTACGGTTGGGGAACCCATCTCTACTGGTTTCCCCGCCGGTACTAAGAGACTGACACATAATGTCTCGATCTTTATTACCGGGTTAGCATCACCAACTATACTAAGGGAGCCTGGAGCTAAGCGGAACTAAAGATGTTTTTTCCTTCTCCTCGAATTATTTTGTTCTTTTACGTGTACTGTTATATATTCATTCATATCGTTCTCCTTGGATGAAAAGGTATCAAACCAACATAAACTTAATGTTAAGATCTCCAATGTATTACAATCTACTAATAAGTTTATTACATTGATAGAATAAATCAAGTATAACAATTACTAATAAGTAAAACATATAATAATCATCACAACACTAAGGGCCTTGCTCGCCTCAAGAGGTACAATCTACATTCATATCGACACTGTTAACTCCTAGTAATCTGTCTATATAATCAAGTGCATATATTCGTGCACTATCCTTAGCGTAGTAGGGACTATCCAGATTCTCTTTATATATTTTTCATGAAGTATAAGTAGCATGTGTTAGGGCCATGTCAGCCTGAAAGCTATCATCATCTCAATAATAGTATGGTTCCGTGAATATATACCCTAAGCGGCCGAGGACTTGACGTGATATTGTCCGTAGACAAGTTTTTACGTGCATAAACCCACAATAGTAGTCATCATATAAGAAAATGGTAGAAACATAGGGTCAGAACACATGATATTCACATTTCAATGCCAAGTCCAAGGGATACCATTAGCACTTGTTTGGTCTCTTACCACCATGGGACATGAGCCACTAATGCAGGTTATTACTTTCTTAACCAATCGATGGTATCAACAATGTGCATTTGTATTTTGGAATCATGAACATGGAAACAAAAACAATATATACGTACATGTAACACATGAAAACTAGTTTCTCTATTTCCACATTGTAGAGTAAATGTTCTTCTACGGGCTCTGAGGTGATTTAGTCATCTATAGGAAGTCCAGGTGTGTGCGTCGGTTGTGGGGGTTGGATTGGCGCGTACACATCAATATGGGGAGGTGCCCCACCGCAGGTAGCTCGCAGGCATTGTCTTCTCGCCATTATCCTCAATTAATAAAAAGAAATAATAAAAAGTCCAATTTAGTACCATCATGCATTGGCGAGGTCCAAATAACTCCTAACGTATTAAATAGTTTACTTAACCCCTTCATTTTAAAAAACCGGCTCACAATACACCTTTTACATATTCTAGAAACTAATGGCTGGTTCTCAGGCTGGTTTTTGCTTTCTGGATTACCATGTGGACATGGCTAAGTATGTTTGGGTTCACAACACCCTTTGGGCCTCCCTATCCCCTGCTTCAAATCTGTGATTGGCTCTATCACTGCCAGCCGCAAAGTACCCGTGCTCCTAGAGCCCTATTGCCACCAAATTGATTTGGCTTGTAATTTTTCAAGTGCGTGATGAATATGTTTTTCTTTGTGTGAAAAGATGAATATATATTTTAATATGTTGTTTTCTGCTACTTTGTGATTGAGTTGGAAATTGATTGAAGAAAGGTCTCTCCAAAACCAGACAGCATGTAATTTTACTCAAAGGAAATAAAGAATGTGATAAGGACACAATTATTATGCACGAAATTTCTCCCAATCTTTCACGGTACTAGAGATAAATAAATAATATTTCCTAACCAATGGCAACAGTAGCAACAAATCTCTCGGCAATAATATCGATGCAAATAAGATTTAATTGAGATGGACAAAACAATTTCGGGAGATCAATTCAACACCAGCTAAGTTCGAGTCCTAATACATTTGAGCTAGGCTAATTAGCAATGGTGCCGCATTAGTTTAATATTTCTTGAATACAAAGTCTATTTTGTTGAGCTATCATGAGTTGTATCCGTTCAGGTTTTGTCTGGTCAAGTCCAAGTCATTTTCTTTTCATTATTATTAGTGGTGTCTGCGTGCACTTTATATTAGACTGTGAGGTCTAATTAGTTTTAGTGGTCCTTGTCAGACCTAATGCTAGATTTAGTTAGGCCCCATTATAGTATTGCGCCTGTGTGCGTATATTTGGTCAGGAGGCTCTGTACGGGGAGGTGAGGCTTTGATCGTGGATTTTATTTCCCTGTCGAGCGTCTGCTCCAGAACCCTAGATGGCGAGCTCATCAGCTACTTCGTATTGAAGTTTATCATCGATCCTTGTGATTGCTTGAGTACGTGATCAGGGATTGTTTCCTGGGTGCGCTGCATGGGATTTCTACGGAATTCCCCATCTTCTGATCGTGGTTCGTCGAGTCCATGGGTGGAAGAATTCATCTAGGGTTTGGTTTATATCTTGTAAGCTGATCCCTTTGTCTATCTTGCTAAGCTGGTGTTGAATTGATCTCCCGAAATTGTTTTGTCCATCTCAATTAAATCTTATTTGCATCGATATTATTGCCGAGAGATTTGTTGCTACTGTTGCCATTGGTTAGGAAATATTATTTATTTATCTCTAATACCATGAAAGATTGGGAGAAATTTCGTGCATAATAATTGTGTCCTTATCACATTCTTTATTTCCTTTGAGTAAAATTACATGCTGTCTGGTTTTGGAGAGACCTTTCTTCAATCAATTTCCAACTCAATCACAAAGTAGCAGAAAACAACATATTAAAATATATATTCATCTTTTCACACAAAGAAAAACATATTCATCACGCACTTGAAAAATTACAAGCCAAATCAATTTGGTGGCAATAGGGCTCTAGGAGCACGGGTACTTTGCGGCTGGCAGTGATAGAGCCAATCACGGATTTGAAGCAGGGGATAGGGAGGCCCAAAGGGTATTGTGAACCTAAACATACTTAGCCATGTTATATCTTACAAAAATCTTGCACAAAAAGGGTGCGTGCAGAAGGTTTGAACCCGCGACCTCGTGGTTGGCAAGTTATCACTTTACCGGTTGGGCTACTGGTGAGGACGGTAGTTTATATATACAATTCTACATCTCGCGGCCACATGGCAGCATCCAGTTGGTTGAACTGCTTCTCCACGGATCCAAAGCAGGCTGTGCAGGGGCGTGGCCACGTGGTGCGCGTAGGTTGCTCCCCATACCATATTTTTTTCTTTTTAGAGAAGATTTTTCTGAAACAAAAATCTCATCCTTTTTCTCTTCATGTATCTTCTCTTGTTTATGCAATATCGTGTCATGGTTAACGAAAGATTGTTTTCAGCAAACTTCAAAAGAAGGCACCACAACACACTGCCTATGTGTGGAAGATATTCCAGCACTCCCACTTATAGCCTTCTTCTTGTCATAATTTTCATTTCGAGCATCTTGCTGTGTAAGAACATTCAAGCATTCGTCACCAATAATCGAATCACTCCAAGACGAACGTTGGTTCTGCTTGGTGGTAAAAGAAATTTGGCCACACGCAGCTACAATTTTTTTGGAGGGAAACTGTCAATTGGCGGATCAAATATACCCTGTAAAAATTCCCTCATCTCTTTCCATGTCAAGATATGATCATCACCCTCGTCAAGAAATTCTTGCTGCAATTCCATCCACCAATCAAAAACACTGTCGGAGAAAGTCATCTTTGCTAAATTTACCAACTGGCTTGGTGGCAATTTGCCGCGCCAAACGAACCACAATATAGATTTCTCACAATCGTATTAAGAGGAAGGAGATGCTTGTGAATGCAATGTCGGCACAAACTGAATTTTCTCAGCCAAGCGGTACTTATCCATCGTCACGAATTAGTAGCAAAAATACAAAGTACCATGAGCAACCTAGCAAACTGATACCACCTGATAAGGACACAATTATTGTGCCCGAAATTTGTCCCAATCTTTCACGGTACTAGAGATAAAATAAATAATATTTCCCAACCAATGCCATCAGTAGCAACAAATCTCTCGGCAATAATATAGATGCAAATAAGATTTAATTGAGATGGACAAAACAATTTTGGGAGATGTACGTGTGCAGTCTTCAACTTTTGTGGGCGTGTGGTGCTGGTTGGCCCTGCGGCGTTAGCCGTGTTGGCCGTGCCTTGCCAAGTGCTTTTTGTGTCATGTACGTTTAGTGTTCCCGTGGTGCAACGGCCCCCGGGGTTCCGTTCTTGTTTGAGGAAATTTCTTATTTGACATAAAAAACAAACGTCGATTTCTTTTTGACCCTAAAATGTTTTTCCTCCTGTATTTGACACTAACTTATAAATTTCATTACTTATTTGACAATTTCGTCACTTCCGTCAGTTAAATAAGGTGAAACGACCTCGAAATAATGTTCAAAATTCGTCCAACTTTTCTAATGATATAACATATGGATATGAAAGTATTTTATATAAAAGAACACATGTACATTTATGGTTTTAAAATTAAAATTCACTAAATTATATTATCTTTTAAAACTAATAGGAATTTTATGGCACCAAAATAGTTTCAAAAAATTATGGAAAAAACTATTATTCACTATATGTAATGTGGTAGTTTATAAAATTATTTTCAGTTATAAGTTACATATAGAATTGGGAAGAACATGGTATTTGAGAAATTTTAGATTGAACTTACAATTATCTACTTAACTTTTGATGGAAAATAATTTATATCACTTGTGGCAAATATTAGTTATTTTTTCTAATTTTTTGAAAGCATTTTAGTGCCACAAAATTCAGATTAGTTTTAAAAGTTGTCTAGTTTGGTGAATTTTATGTTTATAAAACTATAAAGGTGCTGTATTATTTTGAATAAGATATGTTCATGTCTATTTGTTATATTGTTAGAAAAAGGTTGATTCATTTTGGAGGTGATTTGGAGGATGTTTCGGCTAACTTAGTTTTGGAAAGTGACGAAAATATCAAACAAGAAATCAAGTTAAGAATCAGTGTCTAATAGAGAACGAAAAAAATTTTAGGGCAAAAAAAGAAACCAAGTTTTATTTTAGTGTCAAGTAAAGAATGTACTCTCTTCTTTCAAATTCGTTTTGGATGTCACGCGTTTTGTTTCGGGAATTCAATGGGCGGGGATAATTAAGCGGGATAATGGATTTTTTTGCCTAGCAATTATTTTAGTTAGTAAAAAATTCAACGTTCGGGATTCATTTGCATGTGTTACTCCCAAGAAGATGACGGGTGTAAGTTAGGTACTGTCTCAAACATGGGTATCTGCCTTGTGGATGAGACGAGATCTTGTTTTTTTTTGTCTCATCAGATACGGAGCAGACATTAACAATTTGATTAATTTCGGATACGTTTTGAACAACATGGGAACACTGCACGGTAAACAATCTCCAGTTTATATCTGTCTAAACTATACAAAAATAGTCCTTCAAAGAAAATATAGCATGGTTCACAAAGCAATATAGAAAAGTTAGTTATATAGAGGGTCCATAACAGAAGCTTGAAAATTACTGCCTTACAAAAAAATTGAAGTGTCTAGGTTTCTCAATTAAGATTGACTTGTTCTAACGAACAAAAATTTTGATTTCAAGTTATATTGAAATTTGATTTATTTCATTTATCAATGATACCTACAGATATATGTTTTTAGTTTGGCTGGAAATCAAACTTCTCTTAACGAAGATATGAAGTTGACGCCATAAATTTCTTTCAAATTATATTGAAGATGTAAAGCCTTAAATTTCTCATAATACCTTGCATGTTCACGCAAAAGATACAAAGATCTGCCATACACAAAATGGTTTGATCGACAAATAGACTTCCTTGATCATCTTTACCAGAAACTTATGAATAATTGAATTATTCACCTTTTCCTACCAACTTAATCTTTTGCTTGAACCGGTTACGTTGTTGCATGCTAAATATGGTGTCAGGAATTCAGGATCAGATAACTTGAATCCTGGTGGGTGTCAATGTATGCAAGTATCATCGTACAGCAACAGTAGCCTGTAGTGTAGTCAGGGGCGGAGCCAATGGTATTCCTTGGAATACCCATATTTTTGTAAGATATAACATGTGTTAGGTATATGTTGCACACCCACTACAAAATTATTCTTTCTTTTATTGAAATTGAGGGCACTTTACCGCTACAAGTTTAGTGCCAGCCATTGTGGGGTTAGCAAAGCCTGACCTGTAGTGGATCACGGGGGTAAGCATTTTGGCTGAATTATAATGTCACGGGCATAGGTTCAGGGAATCACATGAAAACACGTCTGAAATTGCATTAGTGAGTTTCAGGGATTTAAGATTACACTGACGTTAATGTCGGGAAAGACTATTGGCACAATTGCAAATTAACTGCACTTCCATGTCAAATTTTGTTCTGTTTAATGTTCCATGCCAGCCTGATGGTTCTTAAGCTCCACCTTAGCACTACTTTGCAAAGCTTAATAGAAGTAATTATTTGACCTGAACACTGAAGTTGCTAACATCATGCATTGCACCATTGTGAAGTATCATTCCTTCTCTACTTAACATTTTTCTTTTTCTTTTTTATTTTATTGCACCATTGTGAAGTATCACATAAAAATAATTATCTTATATACACCAACTCATTTTTTATAAGTAATAGACTATATATGAGTTATCTTCTAGAAGTTTAAAGAATTTTAGAATTGATTTACTATTTTCTATAAGTTAAATGAATTTCTACATGGTTATCAAATTTAATTTCAAATTGAACTACTTGTGCACATAATAAGATACTAAAAAGTGCATATTGCATGTCATAGAGATACATGAAAAATGTAACTGTCTTCTAGGGACAATTCAAACTTCTTTCTCTAAATTACCACGTAATAATTACAATAATATCCAAATTGGCTCAAAAAATTCTATATATTGATATTACAACATACTTTTGGTCCATAAGCTTGCCATAAAAAATTTAGATAGTTTTAGTGAAGTAAGACCATACATTGTTCACAATTGGATACATGTCTCACATAGTTTCTAACAACTCTAGTCTAACTTTGAGGTTTGAGTAGCACATCATATTTTCGAACTCATATGGAACTCAAACTTGGATAGAACCTTATGTTCACCATACCATTACAAAATATGAAGTTAAATGACCAATTGCTATAGAAAAATATGGTTTATCAATTCTCTTTCGATGTAAGAAAAGATGTTATATAAAAATGAGATGAAAATGGAAATAAGTATGCAAACAAACGATATGACATGAAAGATTGTGATTTTAGAAAAATCCAGGAAAAAAGTTTATCAAATTTGGAGTTTGTATAATCAAGAAATACTAATTACCAATTTTAATTATAGATTAAAAAGAAAAAAATATGGTATGGGGAGCAACCTACGCGCACCACGTGGCCACGCCCCTGCACAGCCTGCTTTGGATCCGTGGAGAAGCAGTTCAACCAACTGGATGCTGCCATGTGGCCGCGAGATGTAGAATTGTATATATAAACTACCGTCCTCACCAGTAGCCCAACCGGTAAAGTGATAACTTGCCAACCACGAGGTCGCGGGTTCAAACCTTCTGCACGCACCCTTTTTGTGCAAGATTTTTGTAAGATATAACATGGCTAAGTATGTTTAGGTTCACAATACCCTTTGGGCCTCCCTATCCCCTGCTTCAAATCCGTGATTGGCTCTATCACTGCCAGCCGCAAAGTACCCGTGCTCCTAGAGCCCTATTGCCACCAAATTGACTTGGCTTGTAATTTTTCAAGTGCGTGATGAATATGTTTTTCTTTGTGTGAAAAGATGAATATATATTTTAATATGTTGTTTTCTGCTACTTTGTGATTGAGTTGGAAATTGATTGAAGAAAGGTCTCTCCAAAACCAGACAGCATGTAATTTTACTCAAAGGAAATAAGGAATGTGATAACACTACCAGAGAACCTCACATCCGCACCGGTTGGGAACGGGCTTTAGCACCGGATTCCCAACCGGTGCTAAACCTCTAGTCGGATTTCTTAATTTGTAATATACAACTCAAATATATATAGTTCAAATATATATACAGTTCAAAATTATAATATATATATCTTCTATTTTGATTATATGTCTAGCTAATATGAATATATAGTACTACTTGCACGGCAGCTGAATACATGTTTGAATACGTATCATAATACATATATAATCATATATAAACGTACCAAAAAAAATCCAGGTACTTTAGCACCGGTTGTATACACCAACCGGTGCTAAAGGCCCTCCTATACCCGCTGTGCAGGCAGGGCCTTTAGCACCGGTTGGTGTTTAGAACCGGTGCTAAAGGGGGTACCCTTTAGCACCGGAAGTACCCGGTGCTAAAGCCCGTTTTCAACCGATGCTAAAGCCCGTTCCCAACGGGTGCGGATGTGAGGTTCTCTGGTAGTGAAAAATTGAAAGGAATTCTCACTTCTCAAGAGGTGGGTGGTTTTGTTTCTGTAACGGTGAGAAATGAAACCTAAAACCACTTCAAAGCCACACTCCCAGGCACAATATAACACTGGATACTAGGCGAAAACAATAATACAACTGTATATAGTGTTTTAGTGTGGTACAAAATATGATTTGAATTGTTGGGTCAAAAATATGTTCATATAATGGATATGATTTGCGGAAGGGCCGCATTAGGATCTTGGAGAGGTACATGCTCTGTGCTGGCGGTTCCTGTGGCTTGTATCTGCAGCAATGCTAAATTCATTTGCCGCTCTGTCTCTACCTCCATTTGAGTGTTTCATGGATCATACCAGGGTTATCTTGACGAAATTGAATCCACGCCCTGTGAACCCAAAAGTTGTGTTAAATCATTGTGATTGTAAGGGCAGAATTGAGTTAAATGGGTAAATATATGTCACCTTGTACACATGTCGATGATGTTCTGGTAAGCATATGTTGGCCTCTTCAACGAATCAAAGACGTGGACGATACCCTGGTCAGGACACAATATGATTAAGATCCAGTCTGTATACATGTAGACATTATAATGAGAAATAAAATTGAACGGCAATAGTATGGAGTCCATAAAATTTTGTATAGGCACTATAAGTAGATACAGGTATAGGTACTCACCCGAAGTTGTACGGCAATAGTATGGAGTCGCAATAATTTTGTTTTTGGAGATACTTGTATAAATTTTGATATGTCTCCTCTAGATTGATCAAAATCATTTTTTCACTTATCCTTGTCGGGTCCATGTAACCAATGTCAAATATTCCTTCCCTCCGACATCTTTGAATCTCCATTCTGCATTGTTAAGCAATAAAGGGCGCCAGCAAAGATTAAAGTTTTTTTTCAAGTGTCAAATGTAACTGAGAACAAAGCACTTACAATACCCAACATGCGACTAAAGACACGTCCATGGCGTCTTTGTGATAGACCTCATATATATCCTTAAACTCCAACCAGATGGTTTCCTCGCCATTGAAAAAATTATGGTCCTTTACACAAACTCCAAACATGCGGCTTTTGGTTCTTGATTGTTCCAGATACCACTGATGGAATGACGCATCTTTGTTTGTAGCGTGCTCTCCATTTCTGGACCGACCAAAGGCTGGCCAAGATTAAATGGCCACTTGATGTCTGTGCTCATAGGGATTTCTTTTTCTCCCGTGATTTCCTCTCTCGAGAGTCCTGTCTCGGCCATTTGTCGTTGCACATTCAGCTCGTACTCAGATGCCAACTGAGGCAACGACTCTTGAGGTTGGTTGCCGAGCTGAGCAACAGGTTTGGACGCTGCCACCTTCCTCTTCCCTTGAGATTTCCGTAATGATCGGTCATAGTCTGATACCTGTGCCCTCTTCTTTTGTCTCCTAGTCAAATTTTGGAGGAAGGATTTTGCCGTGGCGGGGTCAATCTTCGGCTCTGGTTGAGTCAGGTTGTAAGCTTTTTTCGGTGGTGCAGGCTCCTCTTTGACCTATCGTGGCTTCTTCTGTGGTGGAGGGGCCAAGCTAGCCAGTTTAGAGCGCTTCTTTGGTTTAGGCTTCTGCCGCGGTGGAGACGGAGACTTCGGCTGTGGAGGAGACGGAGACGGAGACGGAGACGGGTTTGCGTCATGAGCTCCCAAAGAATCGTGATCCGGTGGACCTCTTGGAGACGGGGGATCTCTTCCGTTGTTTCATTCTGGGGCATGAATATTAGGAGGACATACTTCTCATTATTGAGGTGGGTGGTGCAGGCTTCTCTTTGACCTTCCGTGGCTTGTAAATGAATAATATTTATGATGATATTTACGAAATATACAAACTAATGTCGCATACGTACCACCACGGATATGTTCTTCTGCCTCACGACAAGCTCACACGCGGTCCGTTGAGTTATTTCATCCACGGGGTAACGAACCGGTTCAGACTTAGGTGCTAATGTGTCTTCATGACCTTGTACATGCTCTGTGGAAGCGTGGCTGCTTCGATGTTGTGGAGGGCTAAGAAGGGCCGCATTAGGATCTTGGAGAGGTACATGCTCTGTGCTGGCGGTTCCTGTGGCTTGTATCTGCAGCCATGCTAACTTCATTCGCCGCTCCGTCTCTACCTCCATTTCCTGTATCTTTGAGCCCTGGGCGGCTACCGTTTCCTCTAGGTCCCTCATCGTCTGCTCATATTCCGCCTTCTTCCTTGAACGGCTCCTATTGGAGGCGGTGTCCTCTTTGAAACCTTTCTTCCATGGTACTATGCCTACGCCGCGCGTACGTCCAGGATGCTCCTTGTTTCCTAAGGCATAGGTTAGCTCATCTCTGTCTCTATCAGGAACAAATTCTCCCCTCTCAGATGCCTTAAGGATATTGATGAGACGTTGAGCTAGTTCTTGCAAGTCCCCGCCAAAAACTAACGAGTTGTCGATCGGACTGAGGGTGCCTCCATGACCATAGTACCAATGCTTGGATCGTGTGGGCCAGTCATGTGTCGCTGGACGAATGCATCTAGGAAATAGAGATTCTTCCATCTTCTCCCATTTCTCAATGCTCCCTTTATAACCTCCTGAACCCATTCTATGGGTGTACTTCCTATTACCGGCATTGTCAGCATTTCTAGCGGTCATACTTGACCCTTCTTCGGAGTTTTTGTACTTCGCTGGATCCGGTGCTTCGCTGGATCCGGTGCTTCGCTGGATCAATTGCTTCGCTGGATCCGGTGCTTCTCCGGTAATTAGATAATTCTTGTACAATTTTTTCTTGTAATCCTGGAATAGAATTGCCATCTTTTTCATTGTCCAATCCTTCAGTTGCTCTTCATGACTGCTTGGCCATTCGAAAATTCCTTTTAAGTCTGCCCATAACATCTCATTCTCAGTATTGGACAACACGTGCGGCTCAGTAGGGTCCGTGGATTTCCATTTTCTGATGCTAATGGGCACGCGTTCCCGTAGAACAACCCCGCACTGAGATATAAATTTTCTGGCCACTTGTTTGGGATCACCTGGCTCCCCATCGTCCTTCACATCCTTCAGCCGCTTAGTGGCAGATCGTTTGGATTTCCTAGTTCCGGTTGTCGACGCAGAGGCGGGCTACATAAATTACATATTAACGATACAATATTAAATGAGATATATTGAGATACAATACATATTAAATGAGATATCCCAAATGAGTATAGCTACAGCGGCCAGCTTGCTGAAATGAACAACCTGTCGCAAGTCCAGCCACCATCACTGTACCATGCCAGTCAGGTGACCACCAGGAGCAGCTTGGCGGATGCTATTGCTGATATCGAGCAGCAGTTGATGAGTGATAGTGACGCGAAGGGGTTCGGGTGCGCGACGAGTTTGGGTTCCGGAAGGTTTGGGAACGCGACGCGTTTGGGTTCGCAAAGGAGCTCGGGCGACGAGTTTGGTTTCGCGATGGTGTTCGGGTGTACAAAATTATATATACAAAATTACAAACAAAATTATATATACCAAATTACATACAAAATTATATATACAACATTATATATACAAAATTA
>OAMR01002486.1:0-10136 GCA_900205405.1 Echinochloa crus-galli
TTAAATGCAACCCCATCATCATTTTTGGACACTAGCGAAACTGACCAAAAGGAACAAAAACAACACTATGGGGTCGAAAACAGTGGATTGCGTGTGTTCGTTTTGTTTCTGGCCCGAATCAGTGAATCGTTTCGTTTCCGGCCCGAATCGGTGCATTAAATGCAACCCCGGCATAGTTTTCGACACAGTAACAAAACTGACCAAAATGAACCAAAACATCACTATTGGGTCCAAAAATGTGGATTCGGTGCGTTCGTTTCGTCTCCTGCCCGAACTGGTGCATCATTTCGTTTCCGGCCCGAACCGGTGCATTAAATGCCACCCCGGCATGATTTTGGCCACACTAATGAAACAAACCGATATGAATCAAAACATCTCTATTGGGTCCAAAAAAATGGATTGGGTGCATTCGTTTCGTTTCTGTCCCGAATCGGTGCATAGTTTCATTTCTGGCCCGAACCGGTGCATTAAATGCAACCCCGGCATGATTTTTGCCACAATAATGAAACTGACCAAAATGAACCAAAATATCACTATTGTGTCCAAAAAAGTGGATTCGGTTCATTCGTTTCGTTTCTGACCCGAATTGGTGCATCGTTTCATTTTCCGGCCCGAACTGGTGCATTAAATGCAACCCCGGCATGGTTTTTGGCACAGTAACGAAACTGACCAAAATGAACCAAAATATCACTATTGTGTCCAAAAAAGTGGATTCGGTTCATTCGTTTCGTTTCTGACCCGAATTGGTGCATCGTTTCATTTTCCGGCCCGAACTGGTGCATTAAATGCAACCCCGGCATGGTTTTTGGCACAGTAACGAAACTGACCAAAATGAACCAAAACTTCAGCATTGGGACCAAAAAAGTGGATTGGGTATGTTCGTTTTGTTTCTAGACCGAATCGGTGCATCATTTCGTTTGTGGCTCGAACGGTGCATTAAATGTAACCCCATCATCATTTTTGGACACTAGCGAAACTGACCAAAAGGAACAATAACAACACTATGGAGTCCAAAACAGTGGATTGCGTGTGTTCGTTTTGTTTCTGGCCCGAATCAGTGAATCGTTTCGTTTCCGGCCCGAACCGGTGCATTAAATGCAACCCCGGCATGGTTTTTGGCACAGTAACGAAACTGACCAAAATGAACCAAAACTTCAGCATTGGGACCAAAAAAGTGGATTGGGTATGTTCGTTTTGTTTCTAGACCGTGTTTTGTTTCTGACCCGAATTGGTGCATTATTTCATTTTCCGGCCCGAACTGGTGCATTAAATGCAACCCCGACATGATTTCGGGCACACGAATGAAACTGACCAAAATGATCCAAAACATCACTATTGGGTCCAAAAATGTGGATTCGGTGCGTTCGTTTCGTCTCCGGCCCGAACTGGTGCATCGTTTCGTTTCCGGCCCGAACCGGTGCATTAAATGCAACCCCGGCATGGTTTTTGGCACAGTAACGAAACTGACCAAAATGAACCAAAACTTCAGCATTGGGACCAAAAAAGTGGATTGGGTATGTTCGTTTTGTTTCTAGACCGAATCGGTGCATCGTTTCGTTTGTGGCTCGAACGGTGCATTAAATGCAACCCCATCATCATTTTTGGACACTAGCGAAACTGACCAAAAGGAACAAAAACAACACTATGGGGTCCAAAACAGTGGATTGCGTGTGTTCGTTTTGTTTCTGGCCCGAATCAGTGAATCGTTTCGTTTCCGGCCCGAACCGGTGCATTAAATGCAACCCCGGCATGGTTTTTGGCACAGTAACGAAACTGACCAAAATGAACCAAAACTTCAGCATTGGGACCAAAAAAGTGGATTGGGTATGTTCGTTTTGTTTCTAGACCGAATCGGTGCATCGTTTCGTTTGTGGCTCGAACGGTGCATTAAATGCAACCCCATCATCATTTTTGGACACTAGCGAAACTGACCAAAAGGAACAAAAACAACACTATGGGGTCCAAAACAGTGGATTGCGTGTGTTCGTTTTGTTTCTGGCCCGAATCAGTGAATCGTTTCGTTTCCGGCCCGAACCGGTGCATTAAATGCAACCCCGGCATGGTTTTTGGCACAGTAACGAAACTGACCAAAATGAACCAAAACTTCAGCATTGGGACCAAAAAAGTGGATTGGGTATGTTCGTTTTGTTTCTAGACCGAATCGGTGCATCGTTTCGTTTGTGGCTCGAACGGTGCATTAAATGCAACCCCATCATCATTTTTGGACACTAGCGAAACTGACCAAAAGGAACAAAAACAACACTATTGTTTCTGACCCGAATTGGTGCATCATTTCATTTTCCGGCCCGAACTGGTGCATTAAATGCAACCCCTACATGATTTCGGGCACACGAATGAAACTGACCAAAATGATCCAAAACATCACTATTGGGTCCAAAAATGTGGATTCGGTGCGTTCGTTTCGTCTCCTGCCCGAACTGGTGCATCGTTTCGTTTCCGGCCCGAACCGGTGCATTAAATGCAACCCCGGCATGATTTTTGGCACAATAATGAAACTGACCAAAATGAACCAAAACTTCAGCATTGGGACCAAAAAAGTGGATTGGGTATGTTCGTTTTGTTTCTAGACCGAATCGGTGCATCGTTTCGTTTGTGGCTCGAACGGTGCATTAAATGCAACCCCATCATCATTTTTGGACACTAGCGAAACTGACCAAAAGGAACAAAAACAACACTACATCTCTATTGGGTCCAAAAAATGGATTGGGTGCGTTCGATTCGTTTCTGTCCCGAATCGGTGCATCGTTTAATTTTCGGCCCAAACCGGTCCATTAAATGCAACCCCGACATGATTTTGGGCACACTAATGGAACTGACCAAAATGATCCAAAACATCACTATTGGGTCCAAAAATGTGGATTCGGTGCGTTCGTTTCGTCTCCTGCCCGAACTGGTGCATCGTTTCGTTTCCGGCCCGAACCGGTGCATTAAATGCAACCCCGGCATGATTTTTGGCACAATAATGAAACTGACCAAAATGAACCAAAACTTCAGCATTGGGACCAAAAAAGTGGATTGGGTATGTTCGTTTTGTTTCTAGACCGAATCGGTGCATCGTTTCGTTTGTGGCTCGAACGGTGCATTAAATGCAACCCCATCATCATTTTTGGACACTAGCGAAACTGACCAAAAGGAACAAAAACAACACTATGGGGTCCAAAACAGTGGATTGCGTGTGTTCGTTTTGTTTCTGGCCCGAATCAGTGAATCGTTTCGTTTCCGGCCCGAACCGGTGCATTAAATGCAACCCCGGCATGATTTTTGGCACAATAATGAAACTGACCAAAATGAACCAAAACTTCAGCATTGGGACCAAAAAAGTGGATTGGGTATGTTCGTTTTGTTTCTAGACCGAATCGGTGCATCGTTTCGTTTGTGGCTCGAACGGTGCATTAAATGCAACCCCATCATCATTTTTGGACACTAGCGAAACTGACCAAAAGGAACAAAAACAACACTATGGGGTCCAAAACAGTGGATTGCGTGTGTTCGTTTTGTTTCTGGCCCGAATCAGTGAATCGTTTCGTTTCCGGCCCGAACCGGTGCATTAAATGCAACCCCGGCATGATTTCGGGCACACTAATGAAACTGACCAAAATGATCCAAAACATCACTATTGGGTCCAAAAATGTGGATTCGGTGCGTTCGTTTCGTCTCCGGCCCGAACTGGTGCATCGTTTCGTTTCCGGCCCGAACCGGTGCATTAAATGCAACCCCGGCATGATTTCGGGCACACTAATGAAACTGACCAAAATGATCCAAAACATCACTATTGGGTCCAAAAATGTGGATTCGGTGCGTTCGTTTCGTCTCCGGCCCGAACTGGTGCATCGTTTCGTTTCCGGCCCGAACCGGTGCATTAAATGCAACCCCGGCATGGTTTTTGGCACAGTAACGAAACTGACCAAAATGAACCAAAACTTCAGCATTGGGACCAAAAAAGTGGATTGGGTATGTTCGTTTTGTTTCTAGACCGAATCGGTGCATCGTTTCGTTTGTGGCTCGAACGGTGCATTAAATGCAACCCCATCATCATTTTTGGACACTAGCGAAACTGACCAAAAGGAACAAAAACAACACTATGGGGTCCAAAACAGTGGATTGCGTGTGTTCGTTTTGTTTCTGGCCCGAATCAGTGAATCGTTTCGTTTCCGGCCCGAACCGGTGCATTAAATGCAACCCCGGCATGATTTCGGGCACACTAATGAAACTGACCAAAATGATCCAAAACATCACTATTGGGTCCAAAAATGTGGATTCGGTGCGTTCGTTTCGTCTCCGGCCCGAACTGGTGCATCGTTTCGTTTCCGGCCCGAACCGGTGCATTAAATGCAACCCCGGCATGATTTTGGCCACACTAATGAAACTGACCAAAATGATCCAAAACATCACTATTGGGTCCAAAAATGTGGATTCGGTGCGTTCGTTTCGTCTCCTGCCCGAACTGGTGCATCGTTTCGTTTCCGGCCCGAACCGGTGCATTAAATGCAACCCCGGCATGATTTTGGCGACACTAATGAAACTGACCAAAATGATCCAAAACATCACTATTGGGTCCAAAAATGTGGATTCGGTGCGTTCGTTTCGTCTCCTGCCCGAACTGGTGCATCGTTTCGTTTCCGGCCCGAACCGGTGCATTAAATGCAACCCCGGCATGATTTTGGCCACACTAATGAAACTGACCAAAATGATCCAAAACATCACTATTGGGTCCAAAAATGTGGATTCGGTGCGTTCGTTTCGTCTCCTGCCCGAACTGGTGCATCGTTTCGTTTCCGGCCCGAACCGGTGCATTAAATGCAACCCCGGCATGATTTTGGCCACACTAATGAAACTGACCAAAATGATCCAAAACATCACTATTGGGTCCAAAAATGTGGATTCGGTGCGTTCGTTTCGTTTGGGGTCCGAATCGGTGCATCGTTTCGTTTGTGGCTCGAACGGTGCATTAAATGCAACCCCATCATCATTTTTGGACACTAGCGAAACTGACCAAAAGGAACAAAAACAACACTATGGGGTCCAAAACAGTGGATTGCGTGTGTTCGTTTTGTTTCTGGCCCGAATCAGTGAATCGTTTCGTTTCCGGCCCGAACCGGTGCATTAAATGCAACCCCGGCATGATTTTTGGCACAATAATGAAACTGACCAAAATGAACCAAAACATCTCTATTGGGTCCAAAAAAATGGATTGGGTGCGTTCGTTTCATTTCTGTCCCGAATCGGTGCATCGTTTCATTTTTTGCCCCAAGCGGTGAATTAAATGCAACCCCGGCATGATTTTGGCCACACTAATGAAACTGACCAAAATGAACCAAAACTTCAGCATTGGGACCAAAAAAGTGGATTGGGTATGTTCGTTTTGTTTCTAGACCGAATCGGTGCATCGTTTCATTTGTGGCTCGAACGGTGCATTAAATGCAACCCCATCATCATTTTTGGACACTAGCGAAACTGACCAAAAGGAACAAAAACAACACTATGGGGTCCAAAACAGTGGATTGCGTGTGTTCGTTTTGTTTCTGGCCCGAATCAGTGAATCGTTTCGTTTCCGGCCCGAACCGGTGCATTAAATGCAACCCCGGCATGATTTTGGCCACACTAATGAAACTGACCAAAATGATCCAAAACATCACTATTGGGTCCAAAAATGTGGATTCGGTGCGTTCGTTTCGTCTCCGGCCCGAACTGGTGCATCGTTTCGTTTCCGGCCCGAACCGGTGCATTAAATGCAACCCCGGCATGATTTTGGCCACACTAATGAAACTGACCAAAATGAATCAAAACATCTCTATTGGGTCCAAAAAAATGGATTGGGTGCGTTCGTTTCATTTCTGTCCCGAATCGGTGCATCGTTTCATTTTCGGCCCCAAGCGGTGAATTAAATGCAACCCCGGCATGATTTTGGCCACACTAATGAAACTGACCAAAATGAATCAAAACATCTCTATTGGGTCCAAAAAAATGGATTGGGTGCGTTCGTTTCATTTCTGTCCCGAATCGGTGCATCGTTTCATTTTCGGCCCCAAGCGGTGAATTAAATGCAACCCCGGCATGATTTTGGCCACACTAATGAAACTGACCAAAATGAATCAAAACATCTCTATTGGGTCCAAAAAAATGGATTGGGTGCGTTCGTTTCATTTCTGTCCCGAATCGGTGCATCGTTTCATTTTCGGCCCCAAGCGGTGAATTAAATGCAACCCCGGCATGATTTTGGCCACACTAATGAAACTGACCAAAATGAATCAAAACATCTCTATTGGGTCCAAAAAAATGGATTGGGTGCGTTCGTTTCGTTTCTGTCCCGAATCGGTGCATAGTTTCATTTCCGGCCCGAACCGGTGCATTAAATGCAACCCCGGCATGATTTTGGCCACACTAATGAAACTGACCAAAATGAATCAAAACATCTCTATTGGGTCCAAAAAAATGGATTGGGTGCGTTCGTTTCGTTTCTGTCCCGAATCGGTGCATAGTTTCATTTCCGGCCCGAACCGGTGCATTAAATGCAACCCCGGCATGATTTTGGCCACACTAATGAAACTGACCAAAATGAATCAAAACATCTCTATTGGGTCCAAAAAAATGGATTGGGTGCGTTCGTTTCGTTTCTGTCCCGAATCGGTGCATAGTTTCATTTCCGGCCCGAACCGGTGCATTAAATGCAACCCCGGCATGATTTTGGCCACACTAATGAAACTGACCAAAATGAATCAAAACATCTCTATTGGGTCCAAAAAAATGGATTGGGTGCGTTCGTTTCGTTTCTGTCCCGAATCGGTGCATAGTTTCATTTCCGGCCCGAACCGGTGCATTAAATGCAACCCCGGCATGATTTCGGGCACACTAATGAAACTGACCAAAATGAATCAAAACATCTCTATTGGGTCCAAAAAAATGGATTGGGTGCGTTCGTTTCGTTTCTGTCCCGAATCGGTGCATAGTTTCATTTCCGGCCCGAACCGGTGCATTAAATGCAACCCCGGCATGATTTTGGCCACACTAATGAAACTGACCAAAATGAATCAAAACATCTCTATTGGGTCCAAAAAAATGGATTGGGTGCGTTCGTTTCGTTTCTGTCCCGAATCGGTGCATAGTTTCATTTCCGGCCCGAACCGGTGCATTAAATGCAACCCCGGCATGATTTTGGCCACACTAATGAAACTGACCAAAATGAATCAAAACATCTCTATTGGGTCCAAAAAAATGGATTGGGTGCGTTCGTTTCGTTTCTGTCCCGAATCGGTGCATAGTTTCATTTCCGGCCCGAACCGGTGCATTAAATGCAACCCCGGCATGATTTCGGGCACACTAATGAAACTGACCAAAATGAATCAAAACATCTCTATTGGGTCCAAAAAAATGGATTGGGTGCGTTCGTTTCGTTTCTGTCCCGAATCGGTGCATAGTTTCATTTCCGGCCCGAACCGGTGCATTAAATGCAACCCCGGCATGATTTTGGCCACACTAATGAAACTGACCAAAATGAATCAAAACATCTCTATTGGGTCCAAAAAAATGGATTGGGTGCGTTCGTTTCGTTTCTGTCCCGAATCGGTGCATAGTTTCATTTCCGGCCCGAACCGGTGCATTAAATGCAACCCCGGCATGATTTTGGCCACACTAATGAAACTGACCAAAATGAATCAAAACATCTCTATTGGGTCCAAAAAAATGGATTGGGTGCGTTCGTTTCGTTTCTGTCCCGAATCGGTGCATAGTTTCATTTCCGGCCCGAACCGGTGCATTAAATGCAACCCCGGCATGATTTCGGGCACACTAATGAAACTGACCAAAATGAATCAAAACATCTCTATTGGGTCCAAAAAAATGGATTGGGTGCGTTCGTTTCGTTTCTGTCCCGAATCGGTGCATAGTTTCATTTCCGGCCCGAACCGGTGCATTAAATGCAACCCCGGCATGATTTTGGCCACACTAATGAAACTGACCAAAATGAATCAAAACATCTCTATTGGGTCCAAAAAAATGGATTGGGTGCGTTCGTTTCGTTTCTGTCCCGAATCGGTGCATAGTTTCATTTCCGGCCCGAACCGGTGCATTAAATGCAACCCCGGCATGATTTTGGCCACACTAATGAAACTGACCAAAATGAATCAAAACATCTCTATTGGGTCCAAAAAAATGGATTGGGTGCGTTCGTTTCGTTTCTGTCCCGAATCGGTGCATAGTTTCATTTCCGGCCCGAACCGGTGCATTAAATGCAACCCCGGCATGATTTCGGGCACACTAATGAAACTGACCAAAATGAATCAAAACATCTCTATTGGGTCCAAAAAAATGGATTGGGTGCGTTCGTTTCGTTTCTGTCCCGAATCGGTGCATAGTTTCATTTCCGGCCCGAACCGGTGCATTAAATGCAACCCCGGCATGATTTTGGCCACACTAATGAAACTGACCAAAATGAATCAAAACATCTCTATTGGGTCCAAAAAAATGGATTGGGTGCGTTCGTTTCGTTTCTGTCCCGAATCGGTGCATAGTTTCATTTCCGGCCCGAACCGGTGCATTAAATGCAACCCCGGCATGATTTTGGCCACACTAATGAAACTGACCAAAATGAATCAAAACATCTCTATTGGGTCCAAAAAAATGGATTGGGTGCGTTCGTTTCGTTTCTGTCCCGAATCGGTGCATAGTTTCATTTCCGGCCCGAACCGGTGCATTAAATGCAACCCCGGCATGATTTCGGGCACACTAATGAAACTGACCAAAATGAATCAAAACATCTCTATTGGGTCCAAAAAAATGGATTGGGTGCGTTCGTTTCGTTTCTGTCCCGAATCGGTGCATAGTTTCATTTCCGGCCCGAACCGGTGCATTAAATGCAACCCCGGCATGATTTTGGCCACACTAATGAAACTGACCAAAATGAATCAAAACATCTCTATTGGGTCCAAAAAAATGGATTGGGTGCGTTCGTTTCGTTTCTGTCCCGAATCGGTGCATAGTTTCATTTCCGGCCCGAACCGGTGCATTAAATGCAACCCCGGCATGATTTTGGCCACACTAATGAAACTGACCAAAATGAATCAAAACATCTCTATTGGGTCCAAAAAAATGGATTGGGTGCGTTCGTTTCGTTTCTGTCCCGAATCGGTGCATAGTTTCATTTCCGGCCCGAACCGGTGCATTAAATGCAACCCCGGCATGATTTTGGCCACACTAATGAAACTGACCAAAATGAATCAAAACATCTCTATTGGGTCCAAAAAAATGGATTGGGTGCGTTCGTTTCGTTTCTGTCCCGAATCGGTGCATAGTTTCATTTCCGGCCCGAACCGGTGCATTAAATGCAACCCCGGCATGATTTCGGGCACACTAATGAAACTGACCAAAATGAATCAAAACATCTCTATTGGGTCCAAAAAAATGGATTGGGTGCGTTCGTTTCGTTTCTGTCCCGAATCGGTGCATAGTTTCATTTCCGGCCCGAACCGGTGCATTAAATGCAACCCCGGCATGATTTTGGCCACACTAATGAAACTGACCAAAATGAATCAAAACATCTCTATTGGGTCCAAAAAAATGGATTGGGTGCGTTCGTTTCGTTTCTGTCCCGAATCGGTGCATAGTTTCATTTCCGGCCCGAACCGGTGCATTAAATGCAACCCCGGCATGATTTTGGCCACACTAATGAAACTGACCAAAATGAATCAAAACATCTCTATTGGGTCCAAAAAAATGGATTGGGTGCGTTCGTTTCGTTTCTGTCCCGAATCGGTGCATAGTTTCATTTCCGGCCCGAACCGGTGCATTAAATGCAACCCCGGCATGGTTTTTGGCACAGTAACGAAACTGACCAAAATGAACCAAAACTTCAGCATTGGGACCAAAAAAGTGGATTGGGTATGTTCGTTTTGTTTCTAGACCGAATCGGTGCATCGTTTCGTTTGTGGCTCGAACGGTGCATTAAATGCAACCCCATCATCATTTTTGGACACTAGCGAATTTCGTCTCCTGCCCGAACTGGTGCATCGTTTCGTTTCCGGCCCGAACCGGTGCATTAAATGCATCCCCGGCATGATTTTGGCGACACTAATGAAACTGACCAAAATGAATCAAAACATCTCTATTGGGTCCAAAAAAAT
>OAMR01000926.1:3866-69459 GCA_900205405.1 Echinochloa crus-galli
ACAGGGCAAAGGCACTTTAGTTGTATATCCACGGTAAATCATTGCCAGCGTTGTGTCAGGTGTCCGTCGTATCATGTGGGCTTGGAAGTGCTCGGCATCCACGACGGAATGCGCTGTCTCGATGTACGTGAGCCGGGCGCCTTGAAGGACGCCCAGGTGGTTAGCGAGGTGAGTGACTAGAGAAGTCATCGCTATGCTACCCGCACGAGAAATATGAGACAGCCAGTGACTAACCATGTCTTTCACAGGTGAATAGGGAATTTGCTTGACCATGGCAAAGAGAACGCGCAACTCAATGCTGTTGACAGGGCGCAAATCTGCCCGGGGGAATACCGTCATAGACACCCAGCGATGCATGAATGGCAAAGTGGGGTTATGGATACTGTTTGTGCGAGGCGCATGACAGTTGGTGTTCCCCGAAATCTTTTTTCCAAAATGCCCCCCGATCAAATCTTTTCGGCGCCTTGTTCGGGCGTACAGAACAGCGACTTGAAAATCCAAGACCCGAACTAAAATCCCTCCAAGAGCAAAAGAACTCTTGGTTGAAAAATCGGAAACGAATCCCCCCAGTTTCAGAAACCAAAGTCGAGAGGAATTCAAGGGTGAGCAGGTACGAACCTTCTTCGTTGAAGTGCCAGAAATTCTCCCAGCCAATGGCCTGGAAAATTTAAATTTGAGGGTGAGCAGGTACGAACCTTCTTCGTCGATGTGCCAGAAATTTTCCCAGCCAATGGCCTGGAAAACTTCGGCGAACTCTTCATTCATCCCCATGACCCTGAGCAAGTCCTGCTCAAAAACACGGGTGTGCTCGAACTCCTTCAGCCGAAGCTCGTTGAAGGTGTTCTGCTCCCGGTCGTTCCTGAGGTTGATGTCGTTGATGCTCAGGAGCTGCCTGGCCAGGGGCGTGGCATGGCCCCATCCCGAGCCGGCTGCTTCATGCTCGTCCGTGTCCATATGGCTCGAGCCTTGGGACGGAGCTGGGGAACTCCCAGCATCGTCCGTACGGCGGCTAAGCCGGGTGGAACGACGGAGTGCGGCGATGAGCTTCGACATGCTTCCTGCAAAACGTTAGTGCAACAACAGCTACCCGAAGGAGTGAATATATATGGTTAGCACAGAAAATCAAGTCAGTCGTCCGAGATAGTTAGTCACTTGTGGGTGTCGGCAACCACCACAAAATCGTCCAAAATTTCAGCACAAGGATCACAACAAAGGCAAAATGTTTTTGTGATTTTTCTAAAGATGCAAGTGAACCAAAACTTGAGCAAGAACTTGGGAAGAACTTGAGGAAGCACTTGAGCAAAGAAATGAGAGAGAGAGAGAGAGCTCCTAGCAGAATTTTCAGAGTGTGAGAGTGAGTGAATGGTGCAGCAAGCAAGGAGGCAGGGGCTGCTTTTATAGGCGAGGAGGAGCGGCTGGGCCAGTTCGGCTGAACTGGCTGGTTCGGCTGAACCAGGCCAGGGCGCCTGAGTGCCCCATGTGCTGCATGCACATCTTGCCTCCCACCAGCACAAGCTCAAGGCCAGGTCCAACACTAGGGCATGTACAATTTGGTGGGTTGTGTTAGGTAAGTTGCAAAATTGACATGACCAAGTTGGTTTTAGTTGAGTCACCCCCATGCTGCCATGTTTTGTGATAATTGGTGAGTGTGGAGCCATTTTAGTGGGGTAGACTTGTTTGGTGCTGGTTGGTGGTGATGGTAAATAAATGGAGGTGTTCTAGAAGGGATGAAAGTGATAAAAATTACCAATTACATCCACCCTAGGTAAAATTTCAGCATGTGACCATTTATTTAAACGAAGCTTGCAAAATTTTCTACTCTCTCTCAAATTATTTACTCAGGTGGTTCAATTATTTTGGAAAGGGAAACATGCAAATGCAATTGGAAATTTAAAATTTGAAGGGAAATATGAGATACATACCGGTTTTCCTCGCGGCGAGAGCTCAGCTTTTAATTCCGCGAGCGGGACTTCTCCTTTCTTCAAGTGCTCTTGTCATCGTCCGATCCCGGAGTGGATGACTCGGACGATGCAACCTTCTTCTGCCACATCTTCTTGCTTTTCTTCTTTGTCGGTGGCGGTGGGATCAGCGTCTCTGGAGAATTCCAGAGGGCTTGCTCTTCCTCGTATTTCTTCACGAGGCGGTCCATTTCTTCTGCGCTCACTTGTTCCGTCGGTCCGTACCACTCGGGCTACTCTCCACCGAGTATCTCCAGCTCTCCACTGATGAGAGCCTTGAGGAAACACTTGGCGCTCCTCTGTTCCGGTGTGAGTGGCTCTACCTTCTTCTCTTCCCGTGGTTGGAACTTGAAGTACGTCAACCTTCCGTCGATACGGTCCACGACGGAACTCGCATCCATATCGATCCTAGCCCGGGTGGTGTTCAAGAATGGTCGGCCCAGGACAAGGGAAAACGAGTGGTCGTTTCCCGTGTCGAGGACAACGAAGTCCACAGGAACGTAACGTCCCCAGATGCAACTCAATGGTATTGACGGGGCGCAAATCTGCCCGGGGAAACACCGTCATGGACACCCAACGGTGCATGAAACGCAATGTGGGATTATGGATACTGTTCGTGCGTGGCGCATGACAGTTGGTGTCCCCCGAAATCTTTTTCCAAAAGCCTTCCCGATCAAACCTTTTCAAAGCTTTGTTCGGGTCTACAGAACTGTTGAGATCAATAGCAACGATTTGGTGCATATATAATTGCAGCCACATCTGGACGAACCACCAGGGACCATTGACACAGGGGATCTTCTTGCTAGTGTGCATCAGGTGGGTGGTTTGGTTGAGCATATGGTAAACACTTCCCAGGAGATATTTCCCAAGTGGGATGACTTTTCCAGCAGCCAGCTCTTCGGCCATCACGATATGATTCAAAGTTGGCTCATTGGCTTTGCCACAAAAGACTGATCTGCATAGCCACATGTTCAGGAAAGCTCTGTATTCGACATCAGTCAGAGGACCATCAGACATATGATTCTGGATATATCTCTTGTATCCAACCCCTGTTCTTACTCCTGTCTGCTTGGAGGAACCTTTATGGTCATATGGATGCACAGTTCCTGTAACATTCAGGCCGGTCATCATGTAGACATCGGCTAAGGTAGGGGACATTGGGCCATGGCCGAAGAGAAAAGCATTTGCACCATTGGACCAGAAGTGGCAAGCTGCGATCAGAAGGTTCTCATTCTTTGGTGTTTCAGCTAGAGATAGCTCCAAGCAATGAGAAATACGAAGGCTGTCCCAATTCTGTGTCTGGGGACTTTTATCGTCAGAGATCCTTTTGTACCAGTTTCTCCATCCGGCGATTGGGGGCAAAGGCCAGTTCTTGAAGGCATCTTGCCACTCCTGAGGTTTTGTCAGTGAAATCTTAAAAGGAATCCGCTGAGATTCGGCCGCAATGATTTCAGAAGGATCTGAATCTCCTACGGGACCGAGGAAATAGGATGGAGATTTTTCCTCAACAGGGATGAGGATTTCGGCAGCTAGGGCCTATCAAAGGGGGTGAGAAGAAATTTAAAATGCAAATCGAAAGAAGAGTGCCGAACATGCTTGAGGGGATTGAAGTTTACCTGGAGAGCAAGATCTTGGTCCGTCATTTGAAGGTTGGATCTTGGAAGACGATGACTTAGGGTTCGGATCCGGATGAGAGCTCTGAAGATTCGGAAGGAGAAGCGGGTGCCGAGCAGAACCAACTTGGAAATGTTAAGTGCTTTTGGTCAATTCCGAGATAAAAGTTACCTCTTATCCCGAAATTGAAGGGGCATGTGTTGACACCAAAAATTGGCACCGGGAAGAAGCTGACATGTGGGCCAGATTTGGTGGAAAGATACCATTCGGCTAGGAGGCTTTGCTGGAGCATTCGGCAGGAGACGCTCTGCGGTCGGGAGCGCGTTATCATTCGGCAAAGGTGAAGCATTCGGCAGGAAACGCTCTGCGGTCGGGAACACGTCGTCATTCGGCAGAAGCACTGATCGTATGGAAAGAGTACTCGGGAAGGCGTGATGACGTGGAATAAAAGGAAAGGCCGGTTCAACAAGGAATGTGACATGGACACGAAGATTCATCGTCTATTTTAGGATAAGTATTGCAGTCGTGTCCGACTGGGAGTTGTATCAAGACCTGGGTATAAATATAAACCCATGGCAGTTGTAAAAGGATATACAATCAATCGTACAACAAACCGGCCCCGTGCCAACATCGAGTCCTTTAGTCGAGTCGTCGAGTTCTTCGAGAGGAGTCATCGATCCGTCGACCTCCGTAAGTACCGGCAACCTTGTATCATGCTTAGTATCATGCGGTGGATTTAAGCTTTGATGCAAGTAGTCTTGTTACCATGCTTAGTATCATCCGGTGGATTTAAGTTGTGGTTTCAAGAAGGTTCCTCTGTTAGGTCATGAGCCATGCGGTGGGCTAAGATCTAGTATGGACCAAGTTATCGGCTCTGTTAGATTTCGGCAAGATCTAACAGATTCATTAAGTTACCCCGTGTTGCTCCTTTTTTACTATGTGCTTAATTCATGCAACACACCTTTGCCCAATCTAGATCGGCTAGAATCGGCTCTGCTTTACGGTGCGACGACTTATCCCTTCATAGCCGAATCCGAAACCGATCTAGGTTGCTACGTGTCGCGGGTTCAAGCTTGTCGGCATCGTGTAGATCTTGACAGAACCGGGTATCATGCGGTAGATGCAGGTTTTTGGGTCGTCTTAGAGCTAATCATCCGGTGGATTAGAATTCGATTCGATCTGATAGATTTATCTTTACCGATTAGGCTTGTTCCTTCGCCATGGATCCCGATTCGGCTGAATAGCCGTATTCGGCAGTGCTCTCACGAGTGAACTTGTGTTCGTGGGTTTGCATTGGACAATGAATGCTTTTAGCCTTTCACGATTAGGTTGTATCATGCGGTGGATTGATCTAATCTGATTAGTGGTGTGGTCTCAAACAAGTCGTATCATGCGGTGGATTAACTTGTTTTGTTATCATGCTTGACGGGTGCTGCTTTCGGCCTATGCATTCTTGTTTTCAATGTAAATTCGTGACTGTGTTGTGGGTTCGTAACTAAACATTGAGTGCTTTTAGCTTTTCATGATTAGATTGTATCATGCGGTGGATTGATCTAATCTGATTAGTGGTGTGGTTTCAAACAAGTCGTATCATGCGGTGGATTAACTTGTTTTGTTATCATGCTTGACGGGTGCTGCTTTCGGCCTATGCATTCTTGTTTTCAATGTAAATTCGTGACTGTGTTGTGGGTTCGTAACTAAACATTGAGTGCTTTTAGCTTTTCATGATTAGATTGTATCATGCGGTGGATTAATCTAATCTGATTAGTGGCGTGGTTACAAACAAGTCGTATCATGCGGTGGATTAACTTGTTTTGTTATCATGCTTGACGGGTGCTGCTTTCGGCCTATGCATTCTTGTTTTCAATGTAAATTCGTGACTGTGTTGTGGGTTCGTAACTAAACATTGAGTGCTTTTAGCTTTTCATGATTAGATTGTATCATGCGGTGGATTAATCTAATCTGATTAGTGGCGTGGTTACAAACAAGTCGTATCATGCGGTGGATTAACTTGTTTTGTTATCATGCTTGACGGGTGCTGCTTTCGGCCTATGCATTCTTGTTTTCAATGTAAATTCGTGACTGTGTTGTGGGTTCGTAACTAAACATTGAGTGCTTTTAGCTTTTCATGATTAGATTGTATCATGCGGTGGATTAATCTAATCTGATTAGTGGCGTGGTTACAAACAAGTCGTATCATGCGGTGGATTAACTTGTTTTGTTATCATGCTTGACGGGTGCTGCTTTCGGCCTATGCATTCTTGTTTTCAATGTAAATTCGTGACTGTGTTGTGGGTTCGTAACTAAACATTGAGTGCTTTTAGCTTTTCATGATTAGATTGTATCATGCGGTGGATTAATCTAATCTGATTAGTGGCGTGGTTACAAACAAGTCGTATCATGCGGTGGATTAACTTGTTTTGTTATCATGCTTGACGGGTGCTGCTTTCGGCCTATGCATTCTTGTTTTCAATGTAAATTCGTGACTGTGTTGTGGGTTCGTAACTAAACATTGAGTGCTTTTAGCTTTTCATGATTAGATTGTATCATGCGGTGGATTAATCTAATCTGATTAGTGGCGTGGTTACAAACAAGTCGTATCATGCGGTGGATTAACTTGTTTTGTTATCATGCTTGACGGGTGCTGCTTTCGGCCTATGCATTCTTGTTTTCAATGTAAATTCGTGACTGTGTTGTGGGTTCGTAACTAAACATTGAGTGCTTTTAGCTTTTCATGATTAGATTGTATCATGCGGTGGATTAATCTAATCTGATTAGTGGCGTGGTTACAAACAAGTCGTATCATGCGGTGGATTAACTTGTTTTGTTATCATGCTTGACGGGTGCTGCTTTCGGCCTATGCATTCTTGTTTTCAATGTAAATTCGTGACTGTGTTGTGGGTTCGTAACTAAACATTGAGTGCTTTTAGCTTTTCATGATTAGATTGTATCATGCGGTGGATTAATCTAATCTGATTAGTGGCGTGGTTACAAACAAGTCGTATCATGCGGTGGATTAACTTGTTTTGTTATCATGCTTGACGGGTGCTGCTTTCGGCCTATGCATTCTTGTTTTCAATGTAAATTCGTGACTGTGTTGTGGGTTCGTAACTAAACATTGAGTGCTTTTAGCTTTTCATGATTAGATTGTATCATGCGGTGGATTAATCTAATCTGATTAGTGGCGTGGTTACAAACAAGTCGTATCATGCGGTGGATTAACTTGTTTTGTTATCATGCTTGACGGGTGCTGCTTTCGGCCTATGCATTCTTGTTTTCAATGTAAATTCGTGACTGTGTTGTGGGTTCGTAACTAAACATTGAGTGCTTTTAGCTTTTCATGATTAGATTGTATCATGCGGTGGATTAATCTAATCTGATTAGTGGCGTGGTTACAAACAAGTCGTATCATGCGGTGGATTAACTTGTTTTGTTATCATGCTTGACGGGTGCTGCTTTCGGCCTATGCATTCTTGTTTTCAATGTAAATTCGTGACTGTGTTGTGGGTTCGTAACTAAACATTGAGTGCTTTTAGCTTTTCATGATTAGATTGTATCATGCGGTGGATTAATCTAATCTGATTAGTGGCGTGGTTACAAACAAGTCGTATCATGCGGTGGATTAACTTGTTTTGTTATCATGCTTGACGGGTGCTGCTTTCGGCCTATGCATTCTTGTTTTCAATGTAAATTCGTGACTGTGTTGTGGGTTCGTAACTAAACATTGAGTGCTTTTAGCTTTTCATGATTAGATTGTATCATGCGGTGGATTAATCTAATCTGATTAGTGGCGTGGTTACAAACAAGTCGTATCATGCGGTGGATTAACTTGTTTTGTTATCATGCTTGACGGGTGCTGCTTTCGGCCTATGCATTCTTTGTTTACTGCGAATTTATGATCATGTTTCACCCTTTTATTTATCTATCATGCTCTGTTTCTCGTTAATCGGCTATGAGTACGTGTTCATTCGGTTGAAAGCCGATCTTTCGTCATGCTTACGTCACGCATTCGGCAGTGCGCTCCTTGCGTGCCTTGCCGATTGCCGAATGATGTTTTAACTGCCGACAGAATAGCTTCCCTGTAGCTATATGTCTCTCAAGATTGGCTTCGATGCCGCAAATACGGAACTGTCTGGTCTCACCCGGCATGTTCCAGGTTTTGATCTAAACGTTTTGTCCCTTTGTTAGTTTTCAGGCAAACTGACTGGCACGCTTCCGGATTCGAAAGCCCGGGCCACGTTTGAAGCCAGCTTTGTTCGGCTTGCTGTGTGCTTGGCGTGAGGTGCGGATTTTACGTCAACACACTTTTTGGCACGCCCGGTGGGACACACACAAGTTTTCAAGATGCCTGAGTTGAGCGACATCATGGATGTCACTTTGGAAGAATTGTCTGAAGAGCATCAACAGATGGTAAAGGCTGCTGCTAGTCAATTCATTAACAAATGTTTACTGTCTTTCGCCAAGAACAGGAGTGGTGCACCTTTTCTCAAGTCCGATCTGCCAAGAGTTCTCCTTCCTGGGCAATCTGATCTTACTGAAGAAGAAGAGAGGGAGAGATTCTCGGGCTTGTTATACAAAGCTTTGGGAGAGACAATGACCAATCACAATGCTGCGTTCTTAAACAGTTTTCGGCATACAATGATAAGCATTTTTGGTCAGCATGTGGATAAACCCTTTGAGCAGACACATGGGCAATTGGGTGGCCCGACATACTTCAATGTTCAAGCACCAGTTCAGAAACCACATGGTAAAGGAAATGCTGATGAAACTGGAGGTTCTGGTGTTAAAGATATAAATGGACAACCGATTCGGCAAGATCCTCAGCTTGCACTGCCGAAAACTCGCACATACGGTGATATGGCATTCGGCACCACAGGGAATCCGCCTGCTTCTGCTTACAAGATATCTCCCTTGAACAACAGACTGCAGAGGGATTTATATGGAAACGGATATTCAGAGTTTATGGATTACAATGCTGTCGACGCCCTCCCGAATCCTGGGTACGTTGGTACTGCAGGCATGCTTGCTGGGAGACCAGGGAATCAAGACACCAGTATTGACCTCATGGTGCAAAAAATGACCGATGTATTGCAAAATCAATTCGGTCTGAAGCCTAAAAATCAGGGATACATGTACTCGTCTCCTTTCCCTGAATGGTACCAAAGGGTATCATTGCCGAATAGAGTCAAGGTGCCTACAGAGTTTACTAAATTTTCAGGACAAGATGATACAAGTACTGTGGAACATATAGCTCGATATCTGATGCAGCTTGGAGAGGCTTCGGCAGATGAGGCTTTCAGAATTAGATACTTTCCTTTGTCACTGACGGGTTCAGCTTTTACGTGGTTTGCTTCTTTGCCTGCTCAGTCGATCTGTACTTGGAAGGACCTGGAACAGAAATTCCATGCTCATTATTACATTGGCAGTACCGAGAAAAAGTTGGTTGATTTGACCAGCTTAAGGCAGAGGAATAATGAAACACCTACAGAGTTCCTCAGGAGGTTTAGGGAAACTAAGAGTATGTGCTTTTCTCTGAACATACCTGATGACCAGCTGGCTGGTATGGCTGTAGCTGGCATGCTGCCTGCCATTCGGGAGAAGCTGTTCGGGATGGAGTTTGATGATTTGGGCCAGTTGTCGCACAGATTGGCCTTGATGAGTAACCAGGCGTATGGTTTCAAGAAAGATGTCAGATTTGCTAAAAATAATGATGTAGCTGACATTTATAACCAATTCCTTGAAAGAGCAGATCAAGAAGATGAGTATGAAGATAGCGAGGAAATAGCTGCAGCAGAGATAGTGTGGAGCAAAGAACCAGTTACAATGACTCAAAGATGGATCAAACAGATGAAAGGAACATATGATTTTGATGTGACTAAGGCAGACAAATTGTTTGAGTTCCTGGTGAAAGAAGGCCGAATCAAATTGCCAGAGGGGCATTCTATGCTTCGGCCCGATGGAGTGAAAGATAAGAGGTACTGTGGGTTTCATGATAGAAATTCTCATTCCATTAATGAATGCAGAGTCTTTAGGATGAAGATTCAGAAAGCTATCCAGGAAGGACATTTGAAATTCGACAACAAAATGAAACTGGATAGTAACCCTTTCCCTCAGAATATGATCGGGTTCTCAGTTAATATGGTAAATGCTGTTTCATCTGGAGAAAAGGGAAGATTGAAAGTTTTAACCTCAAAGAAGGCAGGGCAGGATGGTTCAGTTGATCCTACTCGGCAGATCACGATGGAACAAATTCGCCGGAAAAATCTTCGGTTCCCGAATAGCCGATTTGAAGTGGGCGAATCCTTTAGACCTAGAGTTACTACACGTATTCTCCTCAACAAATGGCAGCGTCAGCAAGAAAAAGAGCGTTTTCAAAGGCGTGAATACGAGGAGGAGAAAAGAAGGCGCGAAGAAGAAAGGTTTGAGGAAGAACAAGAAGAGTATGCTCGAGAGCAGGAACGAGCGCATTGGGGGTGTGCATTCTTCAGACACTGTTGGAACGAAGGTTTAAAGCTGCCTACAAAGAATAACTGTCCTGAGTGCAATAATGGGTATGTCGAACATAGGCAAAATGTTGCCAATCGCCGATCTGTCCATGAAAGAATTGGTAGGGTGCATCTTAGTGATGATCGGCGTTTTGATGATCAACCAAGAAAGAGACATGCTGATTGCAGATGGATTGATCATGAGGAAGAAGACCGTGAGTATGTTTGGCAGAAAGGACAGTGGTGTCCACCTGGTTTAAGAAGGAGTCAGAAGAGAAGAGTTCAACGCCTGAGGAATCAAGAATTAAAGCAAGCAAGGCCTAGGATGAAATCGATATGGCTCCCAAAAGACAGGCCTGACGAACATGGTCATTCGGCTCCTACATGTATGGTATGTTTTCTGCCGAATGAATTTATGGCTCCAGCTGATCAAATTGTACAGGAAGAAATATTGCCCGATATAAATGATGCCGAACGATTTGGGTTAATGGCACAATTGATGTTGAACAAACAAGCTGTTTTTGAGAAGCCAACCCAGAATCGGCACATGAAGCCACTGTACTTGAAGGGATATGTTAATGGCAAACCATTGACCAAGATGTTTGTCGATGGAGGAGCTGCTGTCAATGTAATGCCATATACCACATTCAGGAAGCTTGGTATGGGTCCTAGAGATTTGACACCAACGAGCATAATTCTAAATGATTTTGCTGGAAATCCTTCGGACACCAAGGGATGCGTGCATGTTGATCTGATGATTGGGTCCAAGACTCTGCTTACGACTTTCTTTGTCATTGAGGGCAAAGGGGCATATAGCTTGCTGCTTGGAAGAGATTGGATTCATGCAAATTGTTGTATTCCATCTACTATGCATCAACAGCTTATTCAGTGGATAGATGATGAGGTGGAGATTGTCCAAGCAGATGATTCAATAAGCGTGGCAAATATGGAACCAGCTTTCTGGGAATATCAAGGCATAGATTGTTTCTCAGGCAAAGACTTGGGAGAAGGTCCTGTTGCACCAGCCAGCAGTGATCAACAGCCTATCGAAGCAGTCGGCTCTCATAGTAATTTTTGATGGAAAATCCAATTGATGGAACTGATGGAAAATTAGGACGTGGATTGCCGAATAGAGTCAAGGTGCCTACAGAGTTTACTAAGTTTTCAGGACAAGATGATACAAGTACTGTGGAACATATAGCTCGATATCTGATGCAGCTTGGAGAGGCTTCGGCAGATGAGGCTTTCAGAATTAGATACTTTCCTTTGTCACTGACGGGTTCAGCTTTTACGTGGTTTGCTTCTTTGCCTGCTCAGTCAATTTGCACGTGGAAAGATCTAGAGCAGAAATTCCATGCTCATTACTACATTGGCAGTACCGAGAAAAAGTTGGTTGATTTGACCAGCTTAATGCAGAGGAATAATGAAACACCTACAGAGTTCCTCAGGAGGTTTAGGGAAACTAAGAGTATGTGCTTTTCTCTGAACATACCTGATGATCAGTTGGCCGGAATGGCTGTGGCTGGTATGCTGCCTACTATTCGGGAGAAGCTATTCGGGATGGAATTTGATGATCTTGGCCAGCTGTCACAGAGATTAGCATTGATGAGCAATCAAGCATATGGCTTTAAGAAAGACGCTAGATTTGCTAAACACAATGATATAGCTGATATCTACAACCAGTTCCTCGAAAGGGTAGATCAAGAAGATGAATACGAAAATGATGAAGAAGTGGCTGCAGCAGAAATAGTGTGGGGCAAAGAACCTGCGGTGGATTGATCTAATCTGATTGGTGGTGTGGCCTCAAACGAGTTGTATCATGCGGTGGATTAACTTGTTTGTTATCATGCTTGACGGGTGCTGCTTTCGGCCTATGCATTCTTGTTTCGATGTAAACTCGCGACTGTGTTGTGGGTTTGTACTAAACATTGAATGCTTTTAGCTTTTCATGGTTAGATTGTATCATGCGGTGGATTGATCTAATCTGATTGGTGGTGTGGCCTCAAACGAGTTGTATCATGCGGTGGATTAACTTGTTTGTTATCATGCTTGACGGGTGCTGCTTTCGGCCTATGCATTCTTGTTTCGATGTAAACTCGCGACTGTGTTGTGGGTTTGTACTAAACATTGAATGCTTTTAGCTTTTCATGGTTAGATTGTATCATGCGGTGGATTGATCTAATCTGATTGGTGGTGTGGCCTCAAACGAGTTGTATCATGCGGTGGATTAACTTGTTTGTTATCATGCTTGACGGGTGCTGCTTTCGGCCTATGCATTCTTGTTTCGATGTAAACTCGCGACTGTGTTGTGGGTTTGTACTAAACATTGAATGCTTTTAGCTTTTCATGGTTAGATTGTATCATGCGGTGGATTGATCTAATCTGATTGGTGGTGTGGCCTCAAACGAGTTGTATCATGCGGTGGATTAACTTGTTTGTTATCATGCTTGACGGGTGCTGCTTTCGGCCTATGCATTCTTGTTTCGATGTAAACTCGCGACTGTGTTGTGGGTTTGTACTAAACATTGAATGCTTTTAGCTTTTCATGGTTAGATTGTATCATGCGGTGGATTGATCTAATCTGATTGGTGGTGTGGCCTCAAACGAGTTGTATCATGCGGTGGATTAACTTGTTTGTTATCATGCTTGACGGGTGCTGCTTTCGGCCTATGCATTCTTGTTTCGATGTAAACTCGCGACTGTGTTGTGGGTTTGTACTAAACATTGAATGCTTTTAGCTTTTCATGGTTAGATTGTATCATGCGGTGGATTGATCTAATCTGATTGGTGGTGTGGCCTCAAACGAGTTGTATCATGCGGTGGATTAACTTGTTTGTTATCATGCTTGACGGGTGCTGCTTTCGGCCTATGCATTCTTGTTTCGATGTAAACTCGCGACTGTGTTGTGGGTTTGTACTAAACATTGAATGCTTTTAGCTTTTCATGGTTAGATTGTATCATGCGGTGGATTGATCTAATCTGATTGGTGGTGTGGCCTCAAACGAGTTGTATCATGCGGTGGATTAACTTGTTTGTTATCATGCTTGACGGGTGCTGCTTTCGGCCTATGCATTCTTGTTTCGATGTAAACTCGCGACTGTGTTGTGGGTTTGTACTAAACATTGAATGCTTTTAGCTTTTCATGGTTAGATTGTATCATGCGGTGGATTGATCTAATCTGATTGGTGGTGTGGCCTCAAACGAGTTGTATCATGCGGTGGATTAACTTGTTTGTTATCATGCTTGACGGGTGCTGCTTTCGGCCTATGCATTCTTGTTTCGATGTAAACTCGCGACTGTGTTGTGGGTTTGTACTAAACATTGAATGCTTTTAGCTTTTCATGGTTAGATTGTATCATGCGGTGGATTGATCTAATCTGATTGGTGGTGTGGCCTCAAACGAGTTGTATCATGCGGTGGATTAACTTGTTTGTTATCATGCTTGACGGGTGCTGCTTTCGGCCTATGCATTCTTGTTTCGATGTAAACTCGCGACTGTGTTGTGGGTTTGTACTAAACATTGAATGCTTTTAGCTTTTCATGGTTAGATTGTATCATGCGGTGGATTGATCTAATCTGATTGGTGGTGTGGCCTCAAACGAGTTGTATCATGCGGTGGATTAACTTGTTTGTTATCATGCTTGACGGGTGCTGCTTTCGGCCTATGCATTCTTGTTTCGATGTAAACTCGCGACTGTGTTGTGGGTTTGTACTAAACATTGAATGCTTTTAGCTTTTCATGGTTAGATTGTATCATGCGGTGGATTGATCTAATCTGATTGGTGGTGTGGCCTCAAACGAGTTGTATCATGCGGTGGATTAACTTGTTTGTTATCATGCTTGACGGGTGCTGCTTTCGGCCTATGCATTCTTGTTTCGATGTAAACTCGCGACTGTGTTGTGGGTTTGTACTAAACATTGAATGCTTTTAGCTTTTCATGGTTAGATTGTATCATGCGGTGGATTGATCTAATCTGATTAGTGGTGTGGTCTCAAACAAGTCGTATCATGCGGTGGATTAATTTGTTTGTTATCATGCTTGACGGGTGCTGCTTTCGGCCTATGCATTCTTGTTTCGATGTAAACTCGCGACTGTGTTGTGGGTTTGTACTAAACATTGAATGCTTTTAGCTTTTCATGGTTAGATTGTATCATGCGGTGGATTGATCTAATCTGATTAGTGGTGTGGTCTCAAACAAGTCGTATCATGCGGTGGATTAATTTGTTTGTTATCATGCTTGACGGGTGCTGCTTTCGGCCTATGCATTCTTGTTTCGATGTAAACTCGCGACTGTGTTGTGGGTTTGTACTAAACATTGAATGCTTTTAGCTTTTCATGGTTAGATTGTATCATGCGGTGGATTGATCTAATCTGATTGGTGGTGTGGCCTCAAACGAGTTGTATCATGCGGTGGATTAACTTGTTTGTTGCCATGCTAGATGGGTGCTGCTTTCGGCCTATGCATTCTTGTTTCAATGTAAATTCGCGACTGTGTTGTGGGTTCGTACTAAACATTGAATGCTTTTAGCTTTTCATGGTTAGATTGTATCATGCGGTGGATTGATCTAATCTGATTGGTGGTGTGGCCTCAAACGAGTTGTATCATGCGGTGGATTAACTTGTTTGTTATCATGCTTGATGGGTGCTGCTTTCGGCCTATGCATTCTTGTTTCGATGTAAACTCGCGACTGTGTTGTGGGTTTGTACTAAACATTGAATGCTTTTAGCTTTTCATGGTTAGATTGTATCATGCGGTGGATTGATCTAATCTGATTAGTGGTGTGGTCTCAAACAAGTCGTATCATGCGGTGGATTAATTTGTTTGTTATCATGCTTGACGGGTGCTGCTTTCGGCCTATGCATTCTTGTTTCGATGTAAACTCGCGACTGTGTTGTGGGTTTGTACTAAACATTGAATGCTTTTAGCTTTTCATGGTTAGATTGTATCATGCGGTGGATTGATCTAATCTGATTGGTGGTGTGGCCTCAAACGAGTTGTATCATGCGGTGGATTAACTTGTTTGTTGCCATGCTAGATGGGTGCTGCTTTCGGCCTATGCATTCTTGTTTCAATGTAAATTCGCGACTGTGTTGTGGGTTCGTACTAAACATTGAATGCTTTTAGCTTTTCATGGTTAGATTGTATCATGCGGTGGATTGATCTAATCTGATTGGTGGTGTGGCCTCAAACGAGTTGTATCATGCGGTGGATTAACTTGTTTGTTATCATGCTTGATGGGTGCTGCTTTCGGCCTATGCATTCTTGTTTCGATGTAAACTCGCGACTGTGTTGTGGGTTTGTACTAAACATTGAATGCTTTTAGCTTTTCATGGTTAGATTGTATCATGCGGTGGATTGATCTAATCTGATTAGTGGTGTGGTCTCAAACAAGTCGTATCATGCGGTGGATTAATTTGTTTGTTATCATGCTTGACGGGTGCTGCTTTCGGCCTATGCATTCTTGTTTCAATGTAAATTCGCGACTGTGTTGTGGGTTCGTACTAAACATTGAATGCTTTTAGCTTTTCATGGTTAGATTGTATCATGCGGTGGATTGATCTAATCTGATTAGTGGTGTGGTCTCAAACAAGTCGTATCATGCGGTGGATTAATTTGTTTGTTATCATGCTTGACGGGTGCTGCTTTTGGCCTATGCATTCTTGTTTCGATGTAAACTCGCGACTGTGTTGTGGGTTTGTACTAAACATTGAATGCTTTTAGCTTTTCATGGTTAGATTGTATCATGCGGTGGATTGATCTAATCTGATTGGTGGTGTGGCCTCAAACGAGTTGTATCATGCGGTGGATTAACTTGTTTGTTATCATGCTTGACGGGTGCTGCTTTCGGCCTATGCATTCTTGCCTCAATGTAAACTCGCGACTGTGTTGTGGGTTTGTACTAAACATTGAATGCTTTTAGCTTTTCATGGTTAGATTGTATCATGCGGTGGATTGATCTAATCTGATTAGTGGTGTGGTCTCAAACAAGTCGTATCATGCGGTGGATTAATTTGTTTGTTATCATGCTTGACGGGTGCTGCTTTCGGCCTATGCATTCTTGTTTCGATGTAAACTCGCGACTGTGTTGTGGGTTTGTACTAAACATTGAATGCTTTTAGCTTTTCATGGTTAGATTGTATCATGCGGTGGATTGATCTAATCTGATTGGTGGTGTGGCCTCAAACGAGTCGTATCATGCGGTGGATTAACTTGTTTGTTATCATGCTTGACGGGTGCTGCTTTCGGCCTATGCATTCTTGCCTCAATGTAAACTCGCGACTGTGTTGTGGGTTTGTACTAAACATTGAATGCTTTTAGCTTTTCATGGTTAGATTGTATCATGCGGTGGATTGATCTAATCTGATTAGTGGTGTGGTCTCAAACAAGTCGTATCATGCGGTGGATTAATTTGTTTGTTATCATGCTTGACGGGTGCTGCTTTCGGCCTATGCATTCTTGTTTCAATGTAAATTCGCGACTGTGTTGTGGGTTCGTATTTAAACATTGAATGCTTTTAGCTTTTCATGGTTAGATTGTATCATGCGGTGGATTGATCTAATCTGATTAGTGGTGTGGTCTCAAACAAGTCGTATCATGCGGTGGATTAACTTGTTTGTTATCATGCTTGACGGGTGCTGCTTTCGGCCTATGCATTCTTGTTTCAATGTAAATTCGCGACTGTGTTGTGGGTTCGTATTTAAACATTGAATGCTTTTAGCTTTTCATGGTTAGATTGTATCATGCGGTGGATTGATCTAATCTGATTGGTGGTGTGGCCTCAAACGAGTCGTATCATGCGGTGGATTAACTTGTTTGTTATCATGCTTGACGGGTGCTGCTTTCGGCCTATGCATTCTTGTTTCAATGTAAATTCGCGACTGTGTTGTGGGTTCGTATTTAAACATTGAATGCTTTTAGCTTTTCATGGTTAGATTGTATCATGCGGTGGATTGATCTAATCTGATTAGTGGTGTGGTCTCAAACAAGTCGTATCATGCGGTGGATTAACTTGTTTGTTATCATGCTTGACGGGTGCTGCTTTCGGCCTATGCATTCTTGTTTCAATGTAAATTCGCGACTGTGTTGTGGGTTCGTATTTAAACATTGAATGCTTTTAGCTTTTCATGGTTAGATTGTATCATGCGGTGGATTGATCTAATCTGATTAGTGGTGTGGTCTCAAACAAGTCGTATCATGCGGTGGATTAACTTGTTTGTTATCATGCTTGACGGGTGCTGCTTTCGGCCTATGCATTCTTGTTTCAATGTAAATTCGCGACTGTGTTGTGGGTTCGTATTTAAACATTGAATGCTTTTAGCTTTTCATGGTTAGATTGTATCATGCGGTGGATTGATCTAATCTGATTGGTGGTGTGGCCTCAAACGAGTCGTATCATGCGGTGGATTAACTTGTTTGTTATCATGCTTGACGGGTGCTGCTTTCGGCCTATGCATTCTTGTTTCAATGTAAATTCGCGACTGTGTTGTGGGTTCGTATTTAAACATTGAATGCTTTTAGCTTTTCATGGTTAGATTGTATCATGCGGTGGATTGATCTAATCTGATTAGTGGTGTGGTCTCAAACAAGTCGTATCATGCGGTGGATTAACTTGTTTGTTATCATGCTTGACGGGTGCTGCTTTCGGCCTATGCATTCTTGTTTCAATGTAAATTCGCGACTGTGTTGTGGGTTCGTATTTAAACATTGAATGCTTTTAGCTTTTCATGGTTAGATTGTATCATGCGGTGGATTGATCTAATCTGATTAGTGGTGTGGTCTCAAACAAGTCGTATCATGCGGTGGATTAACTTGTTTGTTATCATGCTTGACGGGTGCTGCTTTCGGCCTATGCATTCTTGTTTCAATGTAAATTCGCGACTGTGTTGTGGGTTCGTATTTAAACATTGAATGCTTTTAGCTTTTCATGGTTAGATTGTATCATGCGGTGGATTGATCTAATCTGATTGGTGGTGTGGCCTCAAACGAGTCGTATCATGCGGTGGATTAACTTGTTTGTTATCATGCTTGACGGGTGCTGCTTTCGGCCTATGCATTCTTGTTTCAATGTAAATTCGCGACTGTGTTGTGGGTTCGTATTTAAACATTGAATGCTTTTAGCTTTTCATGGTTAGATTGTATCATGCGGTGGATTGATCTAATCTGATTAGTGGTGTGGTCTCAAACAAGTCGTATCATGCGGTGGATTAACTTGTTTGTTATCATGCTTGACGGGTGCTGCTTTCGGCCTATGCATTCTTGTTTCAATGTAAATTCGCGACTGTGTTGTGGGTTCGTATTTAAACATTGAATGCTTTTAGCTTTTCATGGTTAGATTGTATCATGCGGTGGATTGATCTAATCTGATTAGTGGTGTGGTCTCAAACAAGTCGTATCATGCGGTGGATTAACTTGTTTGTTATCATGCTTGACGGGTGCTGCTTTCGGCCTATGCATTCTTGTTTCAATGTAAATTCGCGACTGTGTTGTGGGTTCGTATTTAAACATTGAATGCTTTTAGCTTTTCATGGTTAGATTGTATCATGCGGTGGATTGATCTAATCTGATTGGTGGTGTGGCCTCAAACGAGTCGTATCATGCGGTGGATTAACTTGTTTGTTATCATGCTTGACGGGTGCTGCTTTCGGCCTATGCATTCTTGTTTCAATGTAAATTCGCGACTGTGTTGTGGGTTCGTATTTAAACATTGAATGCTTTTAGCTTTTCATGGTTAGATTGTATCATGCGGTGGATTGATCTAATCTGATTAGTGGTGTGGTCTCAAACAAGTCGTATCATGCGGTGGATTAACTTGTTTGTTATCATGCTTGACGGGTGCTGCTTTCGGCCTATGCATTCTTGTTTCAATGTAAATTCGCGACTGTGTTGTGGGTTCGTATTTAAACATTGAATGCTTTTAGCTTTTCATGGTTAGATTGTATCATGCGGTGGATTGATCTAATCTGATTAGTGGTGTGGTCTCAAACAAGTCGTATCATGCGGTGGATTAACTTGTTTGTTATCATGCTTGACGGGTGCTGCTTTCGGCCTATGCATTCTTGTTTCAATGTAAATTCGCGACTGTGTTGTGGGTTCGTATTTAAACATTGAATGCTTTTAGCTTTTCATGGTTAGATTGTATCATGCGGTGGATTGATCTAATCTGATTGGTGGTGTGGCCTCAAACGAGTCGTATCATGCGGTGGATTAACTTGTTTGTTATCATGCTTGACGGGTGCTGCTTTCGGCCTATGCATTCTTGCCTCAATGTAAACTCGCGACTGTGTTGTGGGTTTGTACTAAACATTGAATGCTTTTAGCTTTTCATGGTTAGATTGTATCATGCGGTGGATTGATCTAATCTGATTAGTGGTGTGGTCTCAAACAAGTCGTATCATGCGGTGGATTAACTTGTTTGTTATCATGCTTGACGGGTGCTGCTTTCGGCCTATGCATTCTTGCCTCAATGTAAACTCGCGACTGTGTTGTGGGTTTGTACTAAACATTGAATGCTTTTAGCTTTTCATGGTTAGATTGTATCATGCGGTGGATTGATCTAATCTGATTAGTGGTGTGGTCTCAAACAAGTCGTATCATGCGGTGGATTAACTTGTTTGTTATCATGCTTGACGGGTGCTGCTTTCGGCCTATGCATTCTTGCCTCAATGTAAACTCGCGACTGTGTTGTGGGTTTGTACTAAACATTGAATGCTTTTAGCTTTTCATGGTTAGATTGTATCATGCGGTGGATTGATCTAATCTGATTAGTGGTGTGGTCTCAAACAAGTCGTATCATGCGGTGGATTAACTTGTTTGTTATCATGCTTGACGGGTGCTGCTTTCGGCCTATGCATTCTTGCCTCAATGTAAACTCGCGACTGTGTTGTGGGTTTGTACTAAACATTGAATGCTTTTAGCTTTTCATGGTTAGATTGTATCATGCGGTGGATTGATCTAATCTGATTAGTGGTGTGGTCTCAAACAAGTCGTATCATGCGGTGGATTAACTTGTTTGTTATCATGCTTGACGGGTGCTGCTTTCGGCCTATGCATTCTTGCCTCAATGTAAACTCGCGACTGTGTTGTGGGTTTGTACTAAACATTGAATGCTTTTAGCTTTTCATGGTTAGATTGTATCATGCGGTGGATTGATCTAATCTGATTAGTGGTGTGGTCTCAAACAAGTCGTATCATGCGGTGGATTAACTTGTTTGTTATCATGCTTGACGGGTGCTGCTTTCGGCCTATGCATTCTTGTTTCAATGTAAATTCGCGACTGTGTTGTGGGTTCGTATTTAAACATTGAATGCTTTTAGCTTTTCATGGTTAGATTGTATCATGCGGTGGATTGATCTAATCTGATTAGTGGTGTGGTCTCAAACAAGTCGTATCATGCGGTGGATTAACTTGTTTGTTATCATGCTTGACGGGTGCTGCTTTCGGCCTATGCATTCTTGCCTCAATGTAAACTCGCGACTGTGTTGTGGGTTTGTACTAAACATTGAATGCTTTTAGCTTTTCATGGTTAGATTGTATCATGCGGTGGATTGATCTAATCTGATTAGTGGTGTGGTCTCAAACAAGTCGTATCATGCGGTGGATTAACTTGTTTGTTATCATGCTTGACGGGTGCTGCTTTCGGCCTATGCATTCTTGTTTTCAATGTAAATTCGTGACTGTGTTGTGGGTTCGTATTAGACACTGAATGCTTTTAGCTTTTCATGGTTAGATTGTATCATGCGGTGGATTGATCTAATCTGATTGGTGGTGTGGCTTCAAACGAGTTGTATCATGCGGTGGATTAACTTGTTTGTTATCATGCTTGACGGGTGCTGCTTTCGGCCTATGCATTCTTGTTTCGATGTAAACTCGCGACTGTGTTGTGGGTTTGTACTAAACATTGAATGCTTTTAGCTTTTCATGGTTAGATTGTATCATGCGGTGGATTGATCTAATCTGATTGGTGGTGTGGCTTCAAACGAGTTGTATCATGCGGTGGATTAACTTGTTCGTTATCATGCTTGACGGGTGCTGCTTTCGGCCTATGCATTCTTGTTTCGATGTAAACTCGCGACTGTGTTGTGGGTTTGTACTAAACATTGAATGCTTTTAGCTTTTCATGGTTAGATTGTATCATGCGGTGGATTGATCTAATCTGATTGGTGGTGTGGCTTCAAACGAGTTGTATCATGCGGTGGATTAACTTGTTCGTTATCATGCTTGACGGGTGCTGCTTTCGGCCTATGCATTCTTGTTTCGATGTAAACTCGCGACTGTGTTGTGGGTTTGTACTAAACATTGAATGCTTTTAGCTTTTCATGGTTAGATTGTATCATGCGGTGGATTGATCTAATCTGATTGGTGGTGTGGCTTCAAACGAGTTGTATCATGCGGTGGATTAACTTGTTCGTTATCATGCTTGACGGGTGCTGCTTTCGGCCTATGCATTCTTGTTTCAATGTAAATTCGCGACTGTGTTGTGGGTTCGTATTTAAACATTGAATGCTTTTAGCTTTTCATGGTTAGATTGTATCATGCGGTGGATTGATCTAATCTGATTGGTGGTGTGGCTTCAAACGAGTTGTATCATGCGGTGGATTAACTTGTTCGTTATCATGCTTGACGGGTGCTGCTTTCGGCCTATGCATTCTTGTTTCGATGTAAACTCGCGACTGTGTTGTGGGTTTGTACTAAACATTGAATGCTTTTAGCTTTTCATGGTTAGATTGTATCATGCGGTGGATTGATCTAATCTGATTGGTGGTGTGGCTTCAAACGAGTTGTATCATGCGGTGGATTAACTTGTTCGTTATCATGCTTGACGGGTGCTGCTTTCGGCCTATGCATTCTTGTTTCAATGTAAATTCGCGACTGTGTTGTGGGTTCGTATTTAAACATTGAATGCTTTTAGCTTTTCATGGTTAGATTGTATCATGCGGTGGATTGATCTAATCTGATTGGTGGTGTGGCTTCAAACGAGTTGTATCATGCGGTGGATTAACTTGTTCGTTATCATGCTTGACGGGTGCTGCTTTCGGCCTATGCATTCTTGTTTCGATGTAAACTCGCGACTGTGTTGTGGGTTTGTACTAAACATTGAATGCTTTTAGCTTTTCATGGTTAGATTGTATCATGCGGTGGATTGATCTAATCTGATTGGTGGTGTGGCTTCAAACGAGTTGTATCATGCGGTGGATTAACTTGTTCGTTATCATGCTTGACGGGTGCTGCTTTCGGCCTATGCATTCTTGTTTCAATGTAAATTCGCGACTGTGTTGTGGGTTCGTATTTAAACATTGAATGCTTTTAGCTTTTCATGGTTAGATTGTATCATGCGGTGGATTGATCTAATCTGATTGGTGGTGTGGCTTCAAACGAGTTGTATCATGCGGTGGATTAACTTGTTCGTTATCATGCTTGACGGGTGCTGCTTTCGGCCTATGCATTCTTGTTTCGATGTAAACTCGCGACTGTGTTGTGGGTTTGTACTAAACATTGAATGCTTTTAGCTTTTCATGGTTAGATTGTATCATGCGGTGGATTGATCTAATCTGATTGGTGGTGTGGCTTCAAACGAGTTGTATCATGCGGTGGATTAACTTGTTCGTTATCATGCTTGACGGGTGCTGCTTTCGGCCTATGCATTCTTGTTTCAATGTAAATTCGCGACTGTGTTGTGGGTTCGTATTTAAACATTGAATGCTTTTAGCTTTTCATGGTTAGATTGTATCATGCGGTGGATTGATCTAATCTGATTGGTGGTGTGGCTTCAAACGAGTTGTATCATGCGGTGGATTAACTTGTTCGTTATCATGCTTGACGGGTGCTGCTTTCGGCCTATGCATTCTTGTTTCGATGTAAACTCGCGACTGTGTTGTGGGTTTGTACTAAACATTGAATGCTTTTAGCTTTTCATGGTTAGATTGTATCATGCGGTGGATTGATCTAATCTGATTGGTGGTGTGGCTTCAAACGAGTTGTATCATGCGGTGGATTAACTTGTTCGTTATCATGCTTGACGGGTGCTGCTTTCGGCCTATGCATTCTTGTTTCAATGTAAATTCGCGACTGTGTTGTGGGTTCGTATTTAAACATTGAATGCTTTTAGCTTTTCATGGTTAGATTGTATCATGCGGTGGATTGATCTAATCTGATTGGTGGTGTGGCTTCAAACGAGTTGTATCATGCGGTGGATTAACTTGTTCGTTATCATGCTTGACGGGTGCTGCTTTCGGCCTATGCATTCTTGTTTCGATGTAAACTCGCGACTGTGTTGTGGGTTTGTACTAAACATTGAATGCTTTTAGCTTTTCATGGTTAGATTGTATCATGCGGTGGATTGATCTAATCTGATTGGTGGTGTGGCTTCAAACGAGTTGTATCATGCGGTGGATTAACTTGTTCGTTATCATGCTTGACGGGTGCTGCTTTCGGCCTATGCATTCTTGTTTCAATGTAAATTCGCGACTGTGTTGTGGGTTCGTATTTAAACATTGAATGCTTTTAGCTTTTCATGGTTAGATTGTATCATGCGGTGGATTGATCTAATCTGATTGGTGGTGTGGCTTCAAACGAGTTGTATCATGCGGTGGATTAACTTGTTCGTTATCATGCTTGACGGGTGCTGCTTTCGGCCTATGCATTCTTGTTTCGATGTAAACTCGCGACTGTGTTGTGGGTTTGTACTAAACATTGAATGCTTTTAGCTTTTCATGGTTAGATTGTATCATGCGGTGGATTGATCTAATCTGATTGGTGGTGTGGCTTCAAACGAGTTGTATCATGCGGTGGATTAACTTGTTCGTTATCATGCTTGACGGGTGCTGCTTTCGGCCTATGCATTCTTGTTTCAATGTAAATTCGCGACTGTGTTGTGGGTTCGTATTTAAACATTGAATGCTTTTAGCTTTTCATGGTTAGATTGTATCATGCGGTGGATTGATCTAATCTGATTGGTGGTGTGGCTTCAAACGAGTTGTATCATGCGGTGGATTAACTTGTTCGTTATCATGCTTGACGGGTGCTGCTTTCGGCCTATGCATTCTTGTTTCGATGTAAACTCGCGACTGTGTTGTGGGTTTGTACTAAACATTGAATGCTTTTAGCTTTTCATGGTTAGATTGTATCATGCGGTGGATTGATCTAATCTGATTGGTGGTGTGGCTTCAAACGAGTTGTATCATGCGGTGGATTAACTTGTTCGTTATCATGCTTGACGGGTGCTGCTTTCGGCCTATGCATTCTTGTTTCAATGTAAATTCGCGACTGTGTTGTGGGTTCGTATTTAAACATTGAATGCTTTTAGCTTTTCATGGTTAGATTGTATCATGCGGTGGATTGATCTAATCTGATTGGTGGTGTGGCTTCAAACGAGTTGTATCATGCGGTGGATTAACTTGTTCGTTATCATGCTTGACGGGTGCTGCTTTCGGCCTATGCATTCTTGTTTCGATGTAAACTCGCGACTGTGTTGTGGGTTTGTACTAAACATTGAATGCTTTTAGCTTTTCATGGTTAGATTGTATCATGCGGTGGATTGATCTAATCTGATTGGTGGTGTGGCTTCAAACGAGTTGTATCATGCGGTGGATTAACTTGTTCGTTATCATGCTTGACGGGTGCTGCTTTCGGCCTATGCATTCTTGTTTCAATGTAAATTTGCGACTGTGTTGTGGGTTCGTATTTAAACATTGAATGCTTTTAGCTTTTCATGGTTAGATTGTATCATGCGGTGGATTGATCTAATCTGATTGGTGGTGTGGCCTCAAACGAGTTGTATCATGCGGTGGATTAACTTGTTCGTTATCATGCTTGACGGGTGCTGCTTTTGGCCTATGCATTCTTGTTTCGATGTAAACTCGCGACTGTGTTGTGGGTTTGTACTAAACATTGAATGCTTTTAGCTTTTCATGGTTAGATTGTATCATGCGGTGGATTGATCTAATCTGATTGGTGGTGTGGCCTCAAACGAGTTGTATCATGCGGTGGATTAACTTGTTCGTTATCATGCTTGACGGGTGCTGCTTTCGGCCTATGCATTCTTGTTTCAATGTAAATTTGCGACTGTGTTGTGGGTTCGTATTTAAACATTGAATGCTTTTAGCTTTTCATGGTTAGATTGTATCATGCGGTGGATTGATCTAATCTGATTGGTGGTGTGGCCTCAAACGAGTTGTATCATGCGGTGGATTAACTTGTTTGTTATCATGCTTGACGGGTGCTGCTTTTGGCCTATGCATTCTTGTTTCGATGTAAATTCGTGACTGTGTTGTGGGTTCGTATTAAACATTGAATGCTTTTAGCTTTTCATGGTTAGATTGTATCATGCGGTGGATTGATCTAATCTGATTGGTGGTGTGGCCTCAAACGAGTTGTATCATGCGGTGGATTAACTTGTTTGTTATCATGCTTGACGGGTGCTGCTTTTGGCCTATGCATTCTTGTTTCGATGTAAATTCGTGACTGTGTTGTGGGTTCGTATTAAACATTGAATGCTTTTAGCTTTTCATGGTTAGATTGTATCATGCGGTGGATTGATCTAATCTGATTGGTGGTGTGGCCTCAAACGAGTTGTATCATGCGGTGGATTAACTTGTTTGTTATCATGCTTGACGGGTGCTGCTTTCGGCCTATGCATTCTTGTTTACTGCGGATTTATGATCATGCTTCACCCTTTATTTATTTTCATATCATGCCTGTCCTCGTTAATCGGTCAAGGATGTACTTTACTTCCTTTGCTTATTTAAAGATCGACAGATTTGAAGTAGGAGAATCCTCTAAAGCAGTGTGATTCTTACATGCTTCTACCGATTGCCGAATGATATTCTGAGTAACGACAGATAGCTTGTCCGTAGCTTTATGTCTCTCGAGATTGGCTTCACTGCCGTAAATTTGGAACTGTCTGGTCTCACCCGGCACGTTCCAGGTTTTGATCTAAACGTTTTTATCCCTTTGTTAGTTTTCAGGCAAACTGACTGGCACGTTTTCGGATTCGTACGCGCGGGCCACGTGTTGAAGCTAGCTAATTCGGCTTGCTGTGTGCTTGGCGCGAACTGCATATTTTGCGTCAACACCTGGGGACTCTATCTATCTAGGCCAAGTCGTTAGAGATACAGTGGCTAAAGAGCCAGCACTAGTAGGTCTGGAATAAGTCTATTGTCTTCCTTGGGGACTACAGGGCATCCGACACGCAGAAAGGGATGAGAAGGGGTGCCGACTACCCTGAACCTTGCGTCCTAGGACACCGGAACTAACGTGATGGGCTACGAAGACCGGAAGGGCTGACCACCTCCCGGCTACCACCTCCGTTGCGACGGGCAGAAACTAAGGCTACTGACAAGTCTAGGAACCACTCCTACACAGATCAATAACTACTTACTTCGCTAGCAGAAGCAAGCAACTCGAACTCACAGCCCAATGACAAGTCACCGCTAGTGTGAGCAGAATAGAAGAACCAATTAAGGCAGAGACTTAAGCAAGAACTAAGAGCAAGAGGACCTAGAGCCAACTATAGTCTAAACACAATATAGAAGCAACTAGATTAAAGTAGAAGCAACTATATAAGGCACAAGTAGAATAAAGTAGATAACTATATTGATAACTCGAATGTCATACAAAAGGAAAAGGTAAAAGATACAAGAGCTAATACCAGAGCTTCTGAAGACGACTCCGGAACCTCCGAGGCACAGCTCGACTCGACTCTAACTCCCAACTAAACTATCCTAACTCTACTAGAAATGAAGTGGAAGAGCTCCTTGCCTTGAGTGTGAGTCACAAGTGAAGTGTGAGGCCCTATATATAGTGCTCCAGGGTCGGTTGAGGTAGGGTAGCGGCCAACCAAGCCAGGGGGGTACCCCCTGATCCTCCGGGCACCAGAGGTCGGTTCGGCCGAACTGCAGGGTTCGGCCGAACCCTTGATCCTGCCGCCTTTGCTCTGGATGGTGCAGATTGGCTCCTGGAGACGGTTTGGCCAGGGAGGCGGTTCGGCCGAACCGCCATGTTCGGCCGAACGGGCCCGGCCCATGGCCGGCCCTCCCCTGCGCCGCCTTTGTCCTGTGGGCCCCCTGGGCTGCCTTCTGCTGCGTAGGATTGAGTTGTGTGGGCCCAGGATGACTTGGCACGGGTCCGGTTGAGTTGACGATCGTCCACGTGGCACGTGATGTGTTCATTCGGTTGGTGGTGACGTGGATGGCTCCTGGTGGCCTGTACGGCTAAGGGGGATAACCGGCCGAACATGTCGTTCGGTCGTTTCTGTCATTTTCGACCCCTATAGCACGTGTTTTGTGATATTGTACCTGCAAACATGACACTCACCAAAACTCGTGGAACTTTATTAAAAATAAACCTAAGTGCATGGAATGTTGCATATTCTTTCATTTATTCCCGAGTATTGGTGGTCGGATTTGGGTTGTAACGACCGCCAACACACCCCCGTCTCCATCAAATACTCGGGGATAAAAGAGGTTATACGTAGGTTTATATCTAATAAAGTTCCACGAGTTTTGGTATGTTTCACTTGTGCAGGTACAATAACGAGAAATATGTGCTATAGGGGTCGGAATTGACCGATTCGGCAGAACGGCCGGTTACCCCCCTTAGCTGTACACGACACGAAGCACAACCGGAGGCCGTCCACATCAGCGACGACCAAGCGACAATCGTGCATGCCACGTGGATGAATGTGGGATATGCATCCCCGGGTACCCTCAAGACAGAAGATCAAGTTCTAGTAGAACTACTCGAAACTACTCATGTACTCCAACTAGGACTCATATATTGTAACCGACTATGATACTTACAATGTAACCTTACCCCCTAGGATATATATAAAGGATGGCAGGGGTCCCTAGCTCGGCAGAAACCTAACAGGCATAACCAAAACCATCCAACGTCTAGAAGACGCAATATACAAAACCCCCCACAGGATGTAGGTATTACAATACACTGGCGGCCCGAACCTGTCTAAATCCTTGTGTGTTGTGTCTTCGCGTTAACAATCAAGTTCCAGGTCTAGCGATCCTCACAAATCTATCGTCTGGGATACCCCTAGATGGACATACTCGAGATAAATATTCAACAATGACCAAGGGTTCGGCCCAACCAACTTGGTTCGGCCGAACCAGTGAATACGCCCGAATACCAGGGGGTACCCCTGGTTCCCTTGGCCGCCACTCCTCTCCACCGCCTTGGATCAGCTATAAATACTGTGTTCCTTCACTTGTATCAACACACACTGAAGCCAATACGCTCTCTTTCCACTTGTTCTAATAGAGTTAGGATAATTTAGTTGGGAGTTAGAGTTCAGTCGAGCTGTCCCTAGGATGTTCCAGAGTCGTCTTCAGAAGCTCTGGTATTAGCTCTTGTATCTTTTCCTTTACTTTCTATAAGACTTTCAGTCATCAATATAGTTATCTTTGTCATCTTGTCTGAGTCATTTATTCATTGCCTCTACTTTATTATAGTTGCAAGTCTTTCATGTTTAGACTATTGTGAGTTATAGTTGCAGTTCTTCTAGTTCTTGTTTAAGTCCTTGTCTTTGCCGGTTCTTCGATCCTGCTTAGTACTTGAGGTTAATTGTCACTAAAAGTACTGACAGGGTTGCTTGCTCTTGCTAGCAGAGTAAGTATTTGTTGGATAGTTTAGGTGCGGTACCTAGACTAGACTTAGCCTTATATTCGAGTCCACAGAGGTGGTAGCCGTTAGGTGGTGACAGTCCTATACGGCCAACGTAGCCCATCATGTCCAGCTTGGTCCGCAGGAGCCTCTAGTGATTGTTGTCAACACCCCTTCTCATCCCTTTCTGTGTGTTGGTGGCGCCACTATCCTATGATTATTGAATAGAGTTATCCTAGAGCCCGTAGAACTTCTCTCTGAACTTCTGTATCTTTAGACCCGAGTAACGCAGATAGACAAAGTACCCAGGAGTCCTCTATCTTTTCTCGTTGTCCTCCCAGCTAACTACTCCTTCTCTCACCTATCTGTGTATCCTTGATCTGTGTGTCATAGTATAACCACTCCTATCCAGTACCGTTATCCCCCGACTTGTCTAGTTATGTACCCTTCTCTATTAGTCATGAATATCTGTTTACTAGTACTCTTGCCATAAGCTTACCTACGGAAATATAAATTACGATACTTCGGATTACTCCCTACTGAAGTGATACAGTAGTAATTCTGTGTGCTTACAAAATATATATATATTTTACTGAGCCATAAGAAAAATCACTGAAACACTCCTTACCCTAATACCGGGATTCACAATCTAGATATTGGAGCCATAAGAAGTGACAACAGTGGGTAAAGTTTGGGGATGAGAACACCAAACTTTTTTCAGACTATGACTAATATTCTTACAGAAGGAACCGTTTGTGATGGCCTTTGGGAACCGTTTGTGATGACGTTTCCTGGAGTAGTGTTGATGTGATGGAAAATCTTCTTTTTACATAGTTAATATGGACCCAAAATCTGGGAACTAAACAAGCTCTTAGTAACCAATCATTCTAATGTTGCATCAAACTTCCACTACCATAACTTTATGGCCACGACTTTATTATTCCTCTACAATCCATACCGTATACTAGTTTTGTTCCACAAGAGTATATTTGTTGCTCTCGAAAGAATCCTCCTCCTGCCGCAGTTCATCTCCTTTGTCTCCCCACCCCTTGTTTTCCAGTCCCGCGACTCCCAAAACTGCAGCTTCTGCAAATTCTTTTGGCAGCCAAAATTGGTGCCAAAATGTGCTTTAGACTTCACCGGTTATCAAAATGCAAATATAGAACGTCGTTTTTGGGTATATCACCAGGTTGTTTGAACATGCCAATCACTGATGCATTCTCCTCGTCATAGGAAATGGGAATACTTGTAGTCTACCCTGGCTAGGAAACCACGCACCAAATGACTGAATCTTATGTGTTCACTCTAGGGAAAATCTAAGCATAATTGGGGGTGTTTAGTTCCTGAAAAGAGGGGATGAAAAACTCACATCGGACACTGTAGCGCACTGTAGCACGTTTCGTTTGTTTGTGGTAAACATTGTCCTACCATGACCTAACTAGGCTCAAAAGTTTCCTCTCGTCATGTACATGAAAACTATGCAACTAGTTATTTTTTTATTTATGCATGTTTAGTACTCCATACATGAGGAGAGATATTTGATGTGATATAGTTGAATAGTGAAATTTAGAGAGAGAAACTTTGAGAAATAAACACAGCCATTGTGAGGATATTTGAACAAGCCAGACGGATAAAGATGAATGTTGGTCAAGTGAATGTCTAATGGAAGCATGTTCAACCACTTTATACCTAGCAAATATTGATTCTTTAGGCCCGGTTGGTATTTCCCAAGTTTCTGGTTGGATTGACCCTTTTAGTCCTGTTGGAGGCTACCGGGACTAAAGTGTCTCAAGCATTAGTCCCGGTTATTGGCTCGAACCAGAACTAAAAGTCTGGACTAAAAAGTTTTTAGTCCCGGTTGAAGCTATCAACCGGACTAAAGGGTCCTCAACGGCCTACTATACATGGAAAATATCGCACCAGAAGTCACATGAGCTCTATAGGTGAGGTGGTTGGCGGACCTTAGCCTTCGGCGCAGCAAGCGCCGGGCTGAGTCGTCCGAAGAGGACTCCACGTTGCTGGCAATGAAGCGCAAAGCCAGTTCCGAGGTGCCATATAAAGGTAACTCTAATACTCAGTCCTTTTTAAAGTTCCCTGAAGATATGATAGTTGGCAATTTTAGTGACGTTGGTATTATGCTAGGCCAGGATGATAGAAGTATCACAGAGTCTGTTTCTTTTTTAAAAGCTATAGAGGTGAAAAGGGTAGAGGATAGACAGTGTACTGATAGGGTTACAGAATTGGGTGATAAAGAGGAAAAAGAGATGGTAGAAGAGCAGGAGATTGACTCGTTTATATTAGGTCATGTATGTGGAGAGATCATGGATGAGGTGATGGACACTAGTGGTGATTTGTTGGATCATACCACTGTGTCGTCTCATGAAAAGCCATCACTGTCTTCTAAGAAGAAGAATAAATCTCTCTCTAACAGCAAAAAATCAAAGAAGAAGTCAAAATGAAAGGAGTCTTCTGGAATAGCAACGGGTTCGGGGATGCGAAAAAGTATAGGTTTCTATCTGATTTGACTAAAGAACAAGGGCTTAGTTTTATCGCCATATCAGAAACAGGAAGGAGGAATTTTTCCGATCCTTTCTTGCGCAATTTATGTGGTGGGAAAAATTTCATTTGGCATTGGAAAGAGCCACAAGGTCTGCTCCGGAGGCACCTTGTTAGGTATTGACTTGGATGTTTTCCATATCGGAGCAATAGATGAAGGGGATTATTATGTCAAATTCCACTTGTGTAACAAACACGATAATTACAAGTGGGCTTTGGTAGTGGTGTATGGTCCAGCGCAAGCTGAGCATAAGGAGAACTTTTTAACAGAATTAGCGCACATGTGCAACCATGAATCGCTACCATTATTGGTTGGTGGTGATTTCAATATTTTACGTAGGCCACATGAAAAAAACAAGGAGAACTTTGACCATCGATGGCTTTTCCTTTTTAATGCCGTAATTGATGGTTTAGATCTCCATGAGTTAGAGATGTCTGGCCGGCGCTACACGTGGGCTAATTCATTACAAAATCCTACATACGAAAAACTAGACAGAGTCCTAGTGGCTACAGAATGGGAACAAAAATACCCGTTGGCCACAGTTATTGCTCTCACTCGAGATATTTCAGACCATACTCCTTTACTTGTCAATACGGGGGAACCATCATCAGTAAACAACCAACCGCATTTAAATTCGAGCTTGGTTGGTTGCTTCGGGATGGCTTCCTTGACATGGTACGTGAGATTTGGACAAACGAAACAAAGGGCAATACACCAATGGAGCGGTGGCAGTCGAAGATCCGGAAGGTGCGCCAGCACCTGAGAGGATGGGCAAAAAATACAAGTGGTATATACAAAAAAGAGAAGAAACGGATATTGGATAAACTAGATAGTTTAGATAAGAAGGTTGAATCTGATCTCTTGTCGGCACAAGAGATTGATTTAAAACAGTACCTTCATAATCGGTTAGCTGAATTGTTACGGGAGGAAGAAGTTAAGTGGTACCAAAGGGCGAAAGTGAAGGAGTTGCTTGAAGGCGATTCTAACACGAAATATTTTCAGTTAATTGCAAATGGGCGACACCGCAAAACAAGAATATTTCAGCTTCAGGATGGGGAACGAATAATAACTGGTGATGATAATCTTAAAGAGTACATCACTACTTATTATAAAGGTTTATTTGGCCCTCCTGATGGCAATAATTTTCAGCTAGATGAGACCTGAAGAGAGGACATTCCTCAGGTCTGGACAGTTGAAAATGAGATTCTTGTGGCGACATTTACCGAGCAGGAAGTGAGACAAGAAATTTTTCAAATGGAGCACAATAAAGCCCCTGGGCCTGATGGTTTCCCCGTAGAATTCTATCAGACATCATGGGATTTCATTAAGGATGATTTGATGTGCCTTTTCCATGAGTTCCATAAAGGTAGTCTACCGTTATATAGCTTAAACTTTGGTACAATAATTTTGTTACCTAAAAGTAAAGAAGCTATAAAAATACAGCAATATAGACCTATTTGTTTGCTTAATGTGAGTTTCAAAATATTCACAAAAGTAGCAACGAACAGGTTCTCAATTGTAGCTCAAAAGGTGATTAGCCCGACACAGACTGCCTTTTTACCTGGTCGGAATATCATGGAAGGCGTTGTAGTCCTACATGAAACGATTCATGAGTTGCATAGGAAGCAAATGAGCGGTGTCATATTTAAAATCGATTTTGAAAAGGCATATGATAAGGTGAAATGGTCCTTTCTTCAGCAGACCTTAAGAATGAAAGGTTTTGCACAGAAGTGGAGAAAATGGATTGAGAACTTTACACAGCAGGGACATGTAGGGATTAAAGTAAATGATAATGTAGGCCACAATTTCCAGACGTGGAAGGGGCTTAGACAAGGAGACCCGTTATCACCATTACTTTTTAATGTGGTCGTTGATATGCTGGCAATTATTATTAATAGAGCCAAAGCAGAGGGACAAATATCAGGGGTTGTACCGCACTTAGTGGATGGAGGGTTATCCATTCTACAATATGCGGATAACACTATTCTCTTTATGGACAACGATTTTGAAAAAGCAACTAATATGAAACTGTTATTATGTGCTTTTGAGCAATTATCGGGTCTAAAAATCAACTTCCATAAAAGTGAAGTCTTCTATTTTGGCCAAGCGAAGGAATATGAGCAACAGTATGCAGAATTATTCGGGTGTCGCTGTGGATCCTATCCATTTAGATACCTCGGTATTCCAATGCATTATAGGAAGCTGAGTAGTTCAGATTGGAAAGCGATCGAGGAAAAATTTGAGCGAAAATTGGCGAGATGGAAAGGAAAGCATATGTCGGTAGGAGGAAGATTGGTTTTAATTAATTCTGTTCTTTCAAGCCTTGCTGTTTTTATGCTTTCCTTTTTTGAGATACCGAAAGGGGTGCTGGAGAGATTAGATTACTATAGATCAAGATTCTTCTGGCAGTCTGATAATCATAAGAAAAAATACAGATTAGCCAGGTGGCCGATCTTGTGTCAGCCTAAGGAGTTGGGCGGTTTAGGAATTAAGAATTTGGAAATTCAGAATCAATGCTTTTTGAGCAAGTGGTTGTTCAATTTGATTAATGGGGATGGTATGTGGCAACAGCTCTTAAGGAACAAATATTTACGTTCTCAGACAATTACACAAGTGGAAAGGAAACAAGGTGATTCACACTTCTGGTCTGGTCTGATGAAAGTAAAAAATACCTTTACAAAGGTGGGATCTTTCCAAGTGAATGATGGACAACAAATTTGATTTTGGGAAGATAAATGGTTAGGTAATGAGCCCTTGAGGCGACAGTATCCATCCTTGTATCATATTGCAAGACGGAAAAACGACACAGTAGCATCGGTTTTCTCTAGAGTTCCCTTGAATGTGTCTTTTAGAAGAACATTGGTGGGGCAAAATCTAAATCTCTGGTATGATTTAGTTGGTCGGATAGGTCACGTGCAGTTGAATGAGAGTAAAGACATTTTTAGGTGGAGTCTTAATCCTACTGGTCTTTTTACTGTCAGATCTATGTACATGGCTCTTATAACTCCTAATATTGCGCCTGTCAATCATAATAAGAAAATTTGGAAGCTGAAGGTCCCGCTAAAAATTAAGATTTTCATGTGGTATTTAAAGAGAGGCGTAATTTTAACAAAGGACAATTTAGCTAGGCGGAATTGGAATGGAAATAAATTATGCTCCTTCTGTTCTAAGGAAGAAACCATACAACATCTCTTTTTTGATTGTCATATGGCCAAATTTTTGTGGAGGGCTGTGCTAATTGCTTTTAATTGTCCTTTACCAACTAGTTTTAATCACATGTTCTCTGATTGGCTACTTGGTAGGAATAAGAAAATTGCACAACTAATATTATTTGGGGGCATCGGCTCTTTGTTGGTCCATATGGTTGAGCAGGAATGAGATTGTTTTTGACAAATCACCTCAAAAATCTTATTTACAGGTACTGTTCAGAGGAACTTATTGGCTTCGATTCTGGGCGCACCTGCATCGTCTTGAGCAGGACAGGGAGGCAATAAAGGATGCAGCTCAGGCGCTGGAGGTTTTGGCGTTGCGCATCTTCGCTCACCACGGCTGGAGAATTAGTAATAGGATTACATTTTAATTCTTCTGTCGAACTGTGTGGTGTGGCTTTGAGTTTTCAATGGGCGTGGCAGACGTGCTGCGTGTCATGTGAATTTTTATTTGGGCTGTAGCCAATTGGTCAAGGCCGGGTAATATAATTATCCATTATCTAAAAAAGGTGAGGTGGTTGGCGGGCTACACGCAAGGCAAGGCAAGGGTCTTGGGTTTGAATCGTCCCCACGGGCTATAATATTTTTGGATTTTACATGCTTTTAGTCTCAGATGGGAGAACCGAAATTTCCGGGATTGCTAGTCCGGGTCTTTCTCATAGGCGTAGGTGCCTCAAGCAGGAAACTCCCTTTATCTAAAAAAAAAAGTGCTTCAAGCATGCAGGCAGGGCGCACTCCCTTCTGCTCCTCTCTATCCCAACGTCAGGTGTGCACTAGGGTCCTCAGAATTCAGCAATGCCTTTCATGATGTGCTCATTGCTGACGTTTTCATGTTGTAGCTAGATTACTATGCACGCCAGCTTTAGTCGTTTCCTTGCCGGATTAGGACAACTGTCGAGGTCACAGAGGCCCCAGGTTACTCGGCGGCGATAACGAACTTGTGGAACTCGGGTGTTTGATGCTCGGACTAAAATTTAGTCGCTTCACATCGGATAAAAGAATACTAATTAAAAGTATTACGAAAAAATTTACTGTGAGACACTCCACTTTTGTGAAATTAGTTGTGACATACTAAAATATTTTTTCTTTGTTGGAACACACTAATTTCTTTGCTGAAACACACCGCCTAGTGTGTTGTGACTAATAATTTTTTTACAGTGTCCAGCAGTAATATCGAAATCGAATAGTGTCCTATAGCAAAATTTGCCTATTAAATATAGATTAAGTTAAAACCCATTACATAATCGAGGACTAATTTGCGAGATGAATATATCAACCCTAATTAGTCTATGATTAGATAATGTAATGCTACAGTAATCATATGATAATTATTTACCAATTATAGATTAATTAGGCTTGTTAGATTGATCTCGCGGAGTAGACATGACTTGTGTAATTAGTTCAATATAATTAATTATATTTAATATCTTTAATTATCAATTATTTAAGACAAATTTTGCTAAATGACACTATTCGATTTCGATATTGCTGCGGGACACTGTAAAAAAAATATTGGTCACAACACACTAGGCGGTGTGTTTCAGCAAAGAAATTAGTGTGTTCCAGCAAAGAAAAAATATTTTAGTGTGTCACAACTAATTTCACAAAAGTGGAATATCCCACAGCAAATTTTTTTATTATTTAAAGGACTAAACTTTAGCCCCTTGAATGCAAACATCCCGGTATCAATATTTGGAAGAGGTTCTTACGACGTACTCCAGCGTAACGACGCCCGAGAAGCAGGCTGCAGGCGTGCAACAGTAGATTATCTGTCCAGTGGGGTATTAACGTCCTTGGCCTACCTGGTTACCTCCCTATACCTATGCTATATCGCTACACAACATTTGAACGCCAATAATTTATCTAGTTGGTGACTAGTCACATTCATCTGCCTTGTCTCCGTAAGTCAGACCATACTATCCTCAACTACAGTGCTAGAAAGCTTAGTAACCACTAATGTCCATTATTATTGCATTTGTTAGGTTGATCTCAACCAATGGGCCCAAAGGCCCATCGGGCCCTTTGACCTTGCCCTGATCGGGGGGCAATTTCAGCCCAATAAGGCTGGTGGGCCCCATCGCGCAGTGCACAGATAAAAGGGGAGGTGGGGGCCAAGAGTTAGGGTTACGAGGTTCACCACACCTACAGCCGCCGCCACCTCCAGCAGACGCTACCGATCGAGGGAGTGCTGCCAGTGACAGGATGCGCCACCACGCTACCGACGTCCTCGCCGCCGAGCCAGCGTCACCACGACAGCACCACCGTCATCAACACCGACACCACGACAACATGAATTACCAAAGAAGAAAGGTACACAGTTCAGATTAATTTACATAGTTGTTCTTTTCCTGTCTAGATCTATAGCTAGATGATCCAAAGATTCTAACAATGGTATCAGAGCCTGCTAGTTCATAGATCTAGATTTTAGGAAAACTAAGAACCACCAAATCATGATTCACATCGGATCGAAAAGAATACATAGATATCACAGAAGGAACCAGATCGGATCGAAAAGAGGCACCCAAAACAGAAACGATATTACACAGATTCAACTCGAAACAGAGGGCACCGACGTGGGGCCCATCGACGGCCGCACGCTCATCTTTGGACGAGCGTGCTCGCTGGCGAGGGGACCGGCGGCGGCGCCAAGATCCTTCTCCAAATCACCACTGGTGGCTACTCTGTCGTCGATGTTGCGCATTGGTATGAGAGTGGAGGGAGGGGGAGGCAAGCAGAGAGGGCAAAGGCAGTGGCACGCTGGGCAATCGGCCACGCTAGGCAGCGCCGCCGGCACCTTGCCGCACAACCGGCCGAGGGTCATGCGCGCACCGGTCGCCGTCACTCGCGAAAGAAAAGACAGAGAGAGAGCTGGCCGGCCATGGCTTCGCCAAGGCGGCGAGCAACACCGTCGGCAGTTGTCGGCGGCACAAGCTCCGAGCCGGCAGCTGCTGCGGCCGGGAGGAAAACGGATGTGGATTAGGGTTATGAGGGCGCCGGCCACAAGGCTTTTATTCCTCCGATCTGCGCGCTCGACCGTCCGATTCCTTGGACGGATCAGATTGAGGCGGGATCAAGGGGTGGAGCGCCGGTTGGGCCACTTTGGCAACCCGCCCATTGGCTGTTGGGCTCCGGGCCCATCAGGGCGAGCCGCTGCCCAGAGCAGGCCGAGGAGCGTGACAGGCCAAGCGTCGCGAACTTGGCCGCGCGAAGCGCTGCGCCTTCATGGGCTGCACTGAGCCCATTTCGCGAGAGAGCAGGACGCGCGAGTGAATTAACAGGACGCGCGCGTTGCTGGGCAGCTAGAGCGTGAGCAGGCCTCGGATGCACTGGGCGAAATGCATTGCACGCTGGGCCACAGAGCGCGTGAACGCACGCATGCCCCTGGGCTGCAGGTTCACGTGCGTGAGGCCGAGAGTTATAGGCCAAAATAGACAGAACTGCACAGTAGCCATGTCTCAATTTTTTTTGATTTGATTGTTTTTCAGTCAAATTTTGAATAGATTTTGAGTATATTTATAAAGAAGATTTGCTACTGTTCATGTGTATATTTAAAGTATTTTCCGCTGCAAAATTGTTTAGACTTCAATTAAATTCGAACCAAAGGGAGAATTTAGTTAAAGAACAAAAAAGATATTGATGACAATGAATTTTCTTAAAGCCTTGATCTCTACTCAAATTTGATAAATTTGATTAGAGAACAGATGATTGAGTCTCCGATGCAAAGTGAAAGTTTTAAAAGATATTTGTTTAAAGTTAATTATGGTACTGTAATTTTCTGACCAAAGTTGATGATAACAGTATTGTAATTTATGAGTTTTGTGTATAAAAGTTTGAATCTCTGATAATTTTGCGTCAAATTGATCAATTTCGGAGAATAGAGAGTTAAAGAAATGCTTCCGCTGAAATGATGATTATCTTCTTATCAAATTCGAACCAACGGTAGAATTTAATTTGAGGAGAAATGTTTTACAGATAATTGAAGTTTTAGAAGCAATTTTGATAAATTGTGTATAGAATTTATCTCTATTTCATTTTGAACCAAGGTGATAAATGTCTAGAGAATAGATGTGAATTCTTTGATTCTAAATAGAGTAATGTTCATGTTTTCCGCTGCATAGATAATTACTTTTGACTTGTTCCAAGTCAGAGATAAAGTTTAAGATTAATTGTAATATTGTTATTTTCTGACCAAAGTTGATAGTAACAATATTATAATGTTATAGTTGTTTTACTCTATTTTCTGGTAATATAGAGTAGAAGACAAAGATTACAGAGAATAATTGTTTGTTACTTTTATTATTGGCTAGTTTTTCTCAGACTAAAGGTTCATGGTTTCTATGTGAAAGCAACAGACTGGGTACTTGTGACCCAGAAGATGACCGACAAAAGAGATAAGATCATGAGTCTTGAGAAGTGTTTTCCCTGTACTCTCTATGTTTTTTCAATCATCATGTTTTGACATGTAACAAGCAACATGCATGTTTAATGTGACCAAAGTTGTGTTGAGCATGTGTGTCAAAGAGGTTTCGGTTTTATTTCTGAGTTTGATGATTGAATATGCAGTCAAAAGAGCCAATTGTGGCATTATATCCTTTTCAGATTAAATACCCGCATGGCGGGAAAAAGATTATAACGATACCCACACGGCGGGAAAAGTCTGAGAAAATACCGACTTGGCTGATTAAAATTGGCCTCATTTTGTACCAGAATTACCCTGTATGACAGGAGAAAGATGCAATGACTCGTGTGTTGTATAGATTATCCCATTTTGGGAGAGATGTATGGAGTAGCTCTTTTGCTTTCCTAGCATCGACCGTGCACTTTATGTGTCATAGTCATTAAGAATGAGATGTACACTCAGTGAGTCGTAAAGAGAATTAATGTTATAGATGAACCCATAGATAAGATTGATTTGTGAGCACGGCTTACAATATTGATAACACAAGACCTCGTTATGTCTTGAAGTGAATTGAGGAAAGTCTACTCCCATGTGAATCAGAAATGATGTTGTCCGCATGATATGATCATGTGAATAACTTATAGAGATTCTTCCTCGTTCACAAACAATTGTAAATGTTTTCGAAATTGTGGTATAAAAGTTCATACCACATTTCGAGGGGGAGAGAGAAATCTATTCCCCTGCATTTTAGCGTATAATAGATATGCCCCTATACTTCAATAGTGATCTACAAAGAGAGGAAATGGTCATCTGGGGAGTACGACGATCAGAAAGATGATTCAATATTCTCCTGTACTTGATCGTCTGGGGGAGTAAAATAGTCGTAAAGATGATTACATCCGATGAGTTTTGATAGACTAAACCCAAGTAAAGAGATGTTTAATGATGAATCTGGGGGAGCATGGTATGTCAGACTAGAAGAGAAGTTGGATCTCATGTCCACCCCAATGACTCAAAGAGTAACAATACCTGCTAATGTTGTTTGCAACATGTTTGTCATATAAGAGTATATAGTATCAATTGCCTGTGGGCAATAAAAGAGCAAATGACATTCCACATGAAACGAGTGGCAATAGCTGAGATGAATTGTAATTGATCAATCTCGATGTTTTGGGATTCAGAAGAAATTCCTAATGGAGTCAAAACAGTAGACCGTCATGGGTCTACAAGATTGATGTGTGACCCCAAAGGGAATACAGATCCTAATGGAGTCAAAGCAGTGGGCCCATGGGGGTCCATAAGATTAAAAGTGACTCTAAAAGGAAAGTGTATTACATGCCACTACTAAAGTTTGTTATGAAAAGAAAAGACCTTTGAGACATCGTTTGCATAAATCCATTTATGGATTGAAGGCAAGTCTCTAGAAAATGATATTAAAGGAATGATAGATTAATGTCAGTTTTGGGTTGTCTTGAAGTGTGAGAAGACTGTGGTTATCTGTATAAAGATATAGAATGGGAAAATTGTTTTTCCAAATCCTGCAAATATGGATAACGTCTTACTTGCATGTAATGATGTGATTCTGATGCAGAAAAGAATAATAGTTTGTCCTCAAAAGAGATATCGATGAAAGCTCATCAAGATAAAAGGAAAAGAACTATTAAAAGAGTATCGCATGAGCATGCTAAAAGTTTCTGAAGTATGCATGCGAGAAACCTACGCCTGTTCTTATAGACAAGGGTAATAACTTTGGGAACTTTGGTGTTCCGAGAATTGATGTTATATAGAGAAAATGAATATGGTACCATATGCTTCAGCTGTTGGAAGCTTGATGAAAGTAAAAGAATGATATTACCCTAAAGAAGTTTTATGTATCCGGGATGTTTTGGCAATATCCAATCCAGATAATAGATCAGATGTATGGAGTAGCTCTTTTGCTTTCCTAGCCTATTTATCTAGTTGGTGACTAGTCACATTCATCTGCCTTGTCTCCGTAAGTCAGACCATACTATCCTCAACTACAGTGCTAGAAAGCTTAGTAACCACTAATGTCCATTATTATTGCATTTGTTAGGTTGATCTCAACCAATGGGCCCAAAGGCCCATCGGGCCCTTTGACCTTGCCCTGATCGGGGGGCAATTTCAGCCCAATAAGGCTGGTGGGCCCCATCGCGCAGTGCACAGATAAAAGGGGAGGTGGGGGCCAAGAGTTAGGGTTACGAGGTTCACCACACCTACAGCCGCCGCCACCTCCAGCAGACGCTACCGATCGAGGGAGTGCTGCCAGTGACAGGATGCGCCACCACGCTACCGACGTCCTCGCCGCCGAGCCAGCGTCACCACGACAGCACCACCGTCATCAACACCGACACCACGACAACATGAATTACCAAAGAAGAAAGGTACACAGTTCAGATTAATTTACATAGTTGTTCTTTTCCTGTCTAGATCTATAGCTAGATGATCCAAAGATTCTAACAATGGTATCAGAGCCTGCTAGTTCATAGATCTAGATTTTAGGAAAACTAAGAACCACCAAATCATGATTCACATCGGATCGAAAAGAATACATAGATATCACAGAAGGAACCAGATCGGATCGAAAAGAGGCACCCAAAACAGAAACGATATTACACAGATTCAACTCGAAACAGAGGGCACCGACGTGGGGCCCATCGACGGCCGCACGCTCATCTTTGGACGAGCGTGCTCGCTGGCGAGGGGACCGGCGGCGGCGCCAAGATCCTTCTCCAAATCACCACTGGTGGCTACTCTGTCGTCGATGTTGCGCATTGGTATGAGAGTGGAGGGAGGGGGAGGCAAGCAGAGAGGGCAAAGGCAGTGGCACGCTGGGCAATCGGCCACGCTAGGCAGCGCCGCCGGCACCTTGCCGCACAACCGGCCGAGGGTCATGCGCGCACCGGTCGCCGTCACTCGCGAAAGAAAAGACAGAGAGAGAGCTGGCCGGCCATGGCTTCGCCAAGGCGGCGAGCAACACCGTCGGCAGTTGTCGGCGGCACAAGCTCCGAGCCGGCAGCTGCTGCGGCCGGGAGGAAAACGGATGTGGATTAGGGTTATGAGGGCGCCGGCCACAAGGCTTTTATTCCTCCGATCTGCGCGCTCGACCGTCCGATTCCTTGGACGGATCAGATTGAGGCGGGATCAAGGGGTGGAGCGCCGGTTGGGCCACTTTGGCAACCCGCCCATTGGCTGTTGGGCTCCGGGCCCATCAGGGCGAGCCGCTGCCCAGAGCAGGCCGAGGAGCGTGACAGGCCAAGCGTCGCGAACTTGGCCGCGCGAAGCGCTGCGCCTTCATGGGCTGCACTGAGCCCATTTCGCGAGAGAGCAGGACGCGCGAGTGAATTAACAGGACGCGCGCGTTGCTGGGCAGCTAGAGCGTGAGCAGGCCTCGGATGCACTGGGCGAAATGCATTGCACGCTGGGCCACAGAGCGCGTGAACGCACGCATGCCCCTGGGCTGCAGGTTCACGTGCGTGAGGCCGAGAGTTATAGGCCAAAATAGACAGAACTGCACAGTAGCCATGTCTCAATTTTTTTTGATTTGATTGTTTTTCAGTCAAATTTTGAATAGATTTTGAGTATATTTATAAAGAAGATTTGCTACTGTTCATGTGTATATTTAAAGTATTTTCCGCTGCAAAATTGTTTAGACTTCAATTAAATTCGAACCAAAGGGAGAATTTAGTTAAAGAACAAAAAAGATATTGATGACAATGAATTTTCTTAAAGCCTTGATCTCTACTCAAATTTGATAAATTTGATTAGAGAACAGATGATTGAGTCTCCGATGCAAAGTGAAAGTTTTAAAAGATATTTGTTTAAAGTTAATTATGGTACTGTAATTTTCTGACCAAAGTTGATGATAACAGTATTGTAATTTATGAGTTTTGTGTATAAAAGTTTGAATCTCTGATAATTTTGCGTCAAATTGATCAATTTCGGAGAATAGAGAGTTAAAGAAATGCTTCCGCTGAAATGATGATTATCTTCTTATCAAATTCGAACCAACGGTAGAATTTAATTTGAGGAGAAATGTTTTACAGATAATTGAAGTTTTAGAAGCAATTTTGATAAATTGTGTATAGAATTTATCTCTATTTCATTTTGAACCAAGGTGATAAATGTCTAGAGAATAGATGTGAATTCTTTGATTCTAAATAGAGTAATGTTCATGTTTTCCGCTGCATAGATTATTATTTTTTTGACTTGTTCCAAGTCACAGATAAAGTTTAAGGTTAATTGTAATATTGTTATTTTCTGACCAAAGTTGATAGTAACAATATTATAATTTTATACAGTTTACAGATAAAGTTTCAGATTAATTGTAATATTGTTATTTTCTGACCAAAGTTGATAGTAACAATATTATAATGTTATAGTTGTTTTACTCTATTTTCTGGTAATATAGAGTAGAAGACAAAGATTACAGAGAATAATTGTTTGTTACTTTTATTATTGGCTAGTTTTTCTCAGACTAAAGGTTCATGGTTTCTATGTGAAAGCAACAGACTGGGTACTTGTGACCTGGAAGATGACCGAGAAAAGAGATAACATCATGAGTCTTGAGTAGTGTTTTCCATGTACTCTATATGTTTTTCATTCATCATGATTTGAGATGTAACAAGCAACATGCATCTTTAATGTAACCAAAGTTGCATTAAGCATGCGTGTCAAAGTATTTTCGGATTCATTTCTGAATTTGATGATTGAATATGTAATCAAAAGAGCCAAGTGTGGCATTGATATCCTTTTCAGAATAAATACCCGCATGGCGGGAAAAGAATATAACGATACCCGCACGGCAGGAAAAGTCTGAGAAAATACCGACTTGGCTGATTAAAATTGGCCTCATTTTGTACCAGAATTACCCTGTATGACAGTAGTAAGATGCAATGACTCATGTGCCGTATAGTTTATCCCATTTTGGGAGAGATGTATGGAGTAGCTCTTTTGCTTTCCTAGCATCGACCGTGCACTTTATGTGTCATAGTCATTAAGATTGAGATGTGCACTCAGTGAGTCATTAAATGTTACAGATGAACCCATAGATAAGATTGAGTTGTGAGCACGGCTTACAATATTGATAACACAGGACCTCGTTGTCTCTTGAAATGAATTGAGGAAAGTCTACTCCCATGTGAATCAGAAATGATGTTGTCCGCATGATATGATCATGTGAATAACTTATAGAAATTCTTCCTCGTTCACAAACAGTTGTAAATGGTTTCAAAATTGTGGTATAAAAGTTCATACCACATTTCGAGGGGGAGAGAGAAATCTATTCCCCTTCATCTTAACGTATAATAGATATACCCCTGCACTTCAATAGTGATATATAAAGAAAGAAATTTCATCTATAAAGAGAGGAAATGATCGTCTGGGGAGTACGATGATCAGAAAGATACTTTATTCCCCTATACTTGATCGTCTGGGGGAGTGAAACAGTCGCGATGATGATAGAATAATCACCTAGTGATTACATCCGATGAGTTTTGATAGACTAAACCCAAATAAAGAGATTTAATGATGAATCTGGGGGAGCATGGTATGTAAGACTAGAAGATAAGTTGGATCTCATGTCCACTTCAATGACTCAAAGAGTAACAATACATGCTAATGTTGTTTGCAATATGTTTGTTATATAAGAGTATATAGTATCAATTGCCTATGGGCAATAAAAAGAGCAAACAAAATCCCCACATGAAAAGAGTGGCAATAGCTGAGATGAAATGTAATTGATTAATCCCGATGTTTTGGGATTCAGAAGAAATTCCTAATGGAGTCAAAACAGTAGACCGTCATGGGTCTACAAGATTGATGTGTGACCCCAAAGGGAATACAGATCCTAATGGAGTCAAAGAAGTGGGCCCATGGGGGTCCATAAGATTAAAAGTGACTCTAGAAGGAAAATGTATTACATGCCACTACTAAAGTTTGTTATAAAAAGAAAAGATCCTTGAGACATCGTTTGCATAAATCCATTTATGGATTAAAGGCAAGTCTCAAGAAAATGATATTAAAGGAATGATAGATTAATAACAGTTTTGGGTTGTCTTAAAGTGTGAGAGGACTATGATTATTTGTATAAAGATATAGAATGGGAAAATTGTTTTTCCAAATCCTGCACATGTGGATAACGTCTTACTTGCAAGTAACACCGTGATTCTGATGCAGAAAAGAATAATAGTTTGTCCTCAAAAGAGATAAAAGGAAAAGAGCTATTAAAAGAGTATCATACGAGCATGCTAAAAGTCTCTAAAGTATGCGTGTGAGAAACCTATGCCTGTTCTTATAGACAAGGGTAATAGTTTTGGAAACTTTGGTGTTCCGAGAATTGATATAATATAGAGAAAATGAATATGGTACCATATGCTTCAGCTGTTGGAAGCTTAATGGAAGTAAAGTGTGATATTACCCTAAAGAAGTTTTATGTATCCGGGTCATTTTGGCAATATCCAATCCAGATATAGATCTCTGGACTGGTATAGAACTCTACAACATAGTGAGGTATATCAACCTCAGGCTATGTTGGAAAGAACAAGTGCTCACAAAAGGTTGTGAACACAAAGATAGAACCTGCGAAATGTATAGCGAAATCCACAATTGTCGCTAACGTTCGCGCTTAGAGTTTTTGTGTGGAAAAGCTCTAAAGGATGAAAATGAGTATCATCAATGTGATGACAGACACAACATAGCACGAAGCAAGGCTGAGGGACAGGCAAAATGATTGGGGGAACCTATGCCCGGAGCTGATCATGTTTTACAGCAGTCATGATCATTTGAAAAGTTTACTCCTATGACAACGGATCAAATGTGGTGCCAAACACATTGACATAGAGTTATACGTTGTGAAGGAGAAAGTCCAGAATCATGTTGAAATGCTTGGAGCATAAAAGTTACAGATAAGCGCTTATTAAAGGCTTACCGCCCAGTGTGTTCAGAGAGCACACAGTCGACATGGGTTTATGGTATGACCAATGATTTCTGACAACTAGAGGCCCAAAAGAAACCGAATTCGTTTCAGAATAGAGTAGTGTGTTGTAGCTGTTGATTCTATCGGTAATTGGACTGTGATGATGAAACACGCTCTACATACAAATCTGTTCTGAAACTGGTACTTTGAAAAGAGTGATTCAAGGTATAAAGATCAAAGAGAAAAGTGAGATCAAAGGGGAGACTGTTAGGTTGATCTCAACCAATGGGCCCAAAGGCCCATCGGGCCCTTTGACCGTGCCCTGATCGGGGGCAATTTCAGCCCAATAAGGCTGGTGGGCCCCGTCGCGCAGTGCGCAGATAAAAGGGGAGGTGGGGGCCACGAGTTAGGGTTACGAGGTTCACCACACCTACAGCCGCCGCCACCTCCAGCAGACCCTACCGATCGAGGGAGTGCTGCCAGTGACGGGATGCCACGCCACCAACGTCCTCGCCGCCGAGCCAGCGTCACCACGACAGCACCACCGTCAGCAACACCGACACCACGACAACATGAATTACCAAAGAAGAAAGGTACACAGTTCAGATTAATTTATATAGTTGTTTTTTTCCTGTCTAGATCTATAGCTAGATGATCCAAAGATTCTAACAGCATTGTCTCGCTGTCGATTCGAACAAGAACGCCCGGTCGTTGACGTATCTTTTTATATATATAGACTTGTAGGGGCTTAGGGTGTTTAAAATCTCACCAGTATTTCCAGCTCCGAGCAACAGCTATACCTCCTCCCGTACAAATTTTGCTCAGATAACGGTACCGCCCCGGCCTGCAAGTACTCGCACCGGCAAACGTGGTAATCAATCCTCGTGAACCTAAACGTACTTGATTACATGCAAGTATTATATACAATTAGTGACTAGTGAGGCCACACAGGTCCCCTTGGGATTGTATTTTTTTCTGTTTAAGAAGCCCGGCCCTGTCTTTTCATTTAAATAGATGAAACAAGGACACATACATAGATTGAAGTACAAACAAGGGTTCCAATTCTCACCATACCATTTTCTTCATTCGCTACTAGCAATAGCTACCGAGTAATATATGCACCTAGTAGTAAAAGCCTAAACTGATGCGAAAACAAGGGTTCCAATTCTCTCTCTCTCTCTCTCTCATGTGGAGGCTTCAGCCTCAGACGTGGAATAGGAGCGAACAACAATTATTTCTCTTAGTTAGGAATAATATAGGATTTAATGTCGTGACATCTGGCTGGTGGCCCTACTAAAAGTATAAATTGATGGGAATACATGGGCAACTCATACATCAACAATTCTTATTTTACCGAGAAGACACTGTTACAGAATTCAGCATCACAAATGGTTTTAGAAAGCGCTTGTAATGTGACGGTTGCGATACCTACAGGTTTGAACCGTTTCCCATCACAAACGATTTGTAACACACAAACCGGTTGTGATGCCAAGTGCACCGAAAAACCTCAAAAAAATATAGAAAAAAATAATAAATGTATGAAGGCCACCAATTAAGCTTCCAAGCCAGCAAGTCACAAGACCTCCTCTACCACTACACCACACTCTCACATGTGACTAGATACTGTTCTGATTCTTACCATATTATACGAAAACGAGTGTAAATTGCCTCTTTGAGACTCTAAACGATTTCAATTTAAAAAGTTGTCAACTACAAAGTTTCATAACTTTTTAAAATCTACAAGTCTTATTTTGATAGTTTTTCCATCCGAGGTCGTTATAAAATTTGAATTTCAAATTTCAGAGCATTCAAACTTAATTTTAGTTCACTAGATGATTTGAAATGAAACAATTATCAACTACAAAGTTTCATAACCTATTGTGATCTACAACTATTATTTTGACTATTTCTTCATCCGAGATCATTTGGAAAAACTCAAATTTCAAATTTTGACAACTACAAATGTACTTTTCATTAGTAAAACAAATTCGAATTTAAAAGTTGTAAACTACAAAGTTGTATAACTTCTGAAGATCGACAACTTTTCTATATGTCATTTCTTCATCCGATGTAGTGAGAGTAACATTGTTCACAAATCTTATAGATCTCCCTTATAATTTTAGGAAACTCGATGACAGATATAGATTTTCTGAACAATATTCATATGAATTTCTCGAATGAAGAAATGACCAAACTAAAAGTTCTACAACTTGAGAAGTTATACAACTTTGTAGTTCAACACCTTTTGATTTGAATTGATTTACTACTTCAAAATATGGTTTTAATGTGTACTGTACACACCGTCACAAAGGGTTTTTCCTACAAACCCTTTGTGGTGGTACTCAGAAGTATCACAAATGGTTTTTCCTACAAACCGTTTGTGATACCCCACATCACAACCGGTTTTGCAACGGCTAGTGAGCCCAGCAACCTTGCAACCGGTTGTGATGCTGGGTTGTGTAGTAGAGAGAAACACATCTTCTATATTTGATCCCACTTTGCTCCAACCATCTCTATTCCATTCTTTCCATAGATTCCAGGACGTTTGATCATCCATGATCAACAACTTGCTGTATTTAATTATAAGACTGATATTTTGTATACTACTAACAAAGTCGAATTGACTATTCTCATTTAACCGTGAAAATTACAATAACCATATGCTATTTGTTTGACATGGACGTGGTGCTAAGAAAACCATAGAATATAAAAAATCGTGATGCTGAAATCTCCTACATTTTTTTTGATAACGAAATCTTCTACATTTTTTGGAGTACAATGTAGCTACATTTTATTGAATATGACGTAGATCATGAAAGATAAAAAAAACATTGTGTATCAACACATTGCTGTTGCGGAAATTTCCTACAGTGTTGAAATACATTGTGATAAGTACATTTTAGTGAAAAGGATGTAGATTATGACAGATCAACCATGAAGAGTTGTGGACAAAAATGTCCATGGCTAGCTCTTCCGGTATGCTTCGAAATTTATACTTAGAAAAAGAGCTAAATTAGGAGAAAAACTCTGAAATCTCTTTACACTACAACTTCCATATAAAATCTCATGGTTGTCATAGCTTCGGTATCTTTATTAAAATGGCCTCAACATCTTTATTGAATCTAATAAATGGTCAATATAATTGTAACATGTATCCTGTAGCTACTATAAATATACCCCAGGAGAAATAATATTCAGACTGACTCAGCAGTTCCTTCAAACTGACAGGAATTCATATCTTAGGATATTTGTCACCATGCTCAATATAGAACAAAATTTCCATATGGCCGAAGGGGAAGGAGAATATAGCTACACAAAGAATTCCAGGCGTCAAGTGATCATTCTATCCCATATTATACCAAGCACAACTATTATTATGCGAGGTTATGTATGTGCATGCATTTCTTCATTTCTATGTACACCGGTACAAAAAGTGGCTTTTGCACCGGTTGGGAACCCCGGTGCTACGCATCCGGTGCTAAAGGTGCCCATTCGCACCGGGTCAAATAACCGGTGTTAAAAGTGCCCATTCGCCAAAAAATATGTGTATAATTTAGTTTTCATTCCAAAAAACTTTTTATCATGATCTAGGGTTTATAACATAGCAAATTTAACAATATCCATGCAATTATTATTAACTGGGCCAAATAATAATCCACTTGATTCATACCAATGTTCCAATGATATAGCATCTATATATCCATACATTCAATATATTTCTATGATAAAGGGCCTGTAGAATACTCCCTCCAGTGACAAATAACTGGTGCTTTAAGGCTGTTTTAAGTCAACTAATCTAATCTTTTGTTGCGTATTAGTTTTGTATTTTCATTTTGCACATTTAGACATTATATAAGTACATTTTCCCAAAATTTAGTTTCATAAAAATATAATTTTTCTATTTTCTGTAAATATTGTATATATAAAAAGTTACTAGTCAAAATTGTATTTTGTATACTGTGTTGATGTCCAAAATATCACATATATGCTACTTGATGGAGTAAAAAGTTTTCTACGATGATTCTAAGAGCTACAATTTTCCTGTGTTTCTATTAGGAGATGATTCTGCTTGAGAGCATGCCAACGATTGAGAATGCCATCAGAAAAGTATTTGAGACTCTTGTCCTAAAAACAATGACCATTGCTGATCTAGGATGTTCTTCGGGACAAAAAACACATTGCTTTTTGTGTCCAGTTTAATAGATATCATAGCTCACCAATGCAATAAAGCTGTTGAGTGTGATCCTATGGAACTACTTATCTTCCTGAATGACCTACCAGGTAACGATTTCAACCAAGTCTTCCGTTCACTCGAAAATTTGAAGAAACATACGCCAGATCACAAGGGAAACACGGCACTTTTATACTACATTTTTGGGTTGCCAAAATCCTACTACAATAGGCTGCTTCCCCATGAAAGTGTCCATATTTTTCACTCCTCTACCAGCCTTCATTGGCTATCGCAGGTATTCCCATTATTGCCAATACTCACACGATATTTATGCATTTGTACATGATTACATGGTAGTTTTTTTTCTTCAAGCCAAATTCAGAATATCACAATTTGCACAGAGGTACCTGAGGTACTGGAAACAAGGAGAGATGATGTCTTCCAAAACAAAGATAACATTTACATCACAAAGACTACTCCATCGAACTTTGTGAAGAGCTTCAAAGAGCAATTCAATAAGGACTTCTCTATCTTCCTAAAGCTGCGTCATGAAGAACTTGTGTATGGAGGGAAAATGGTTTTAACATTCTGTGGAAGGAAGGATGAGGATGTATACAATGGAGATCTCAACAAACTTTATGGATTAGTTGCTAGATCATTGCAATCTCTTGTTGCCAAGGTAAATAAGAGCGGAACTTATAAATTTAGTATGGCATTTTGTTTGTCCAATCAACTTTGCTTGAAAAGTTAGCTTAACAATGGAATTCATGATCATATAGGGCCTTGCAGAGAGAGAAAAACTAGATTCCTTCAATTTACCGCTGTATGGGCCATCAATTGGTGAAGTGGAGGAGATAGTAATGCAAAACAACATGTTTGAACTGGATAAGATCCAACTATTTGAAACAAACTGGGATCCATATGATGATACAGATGGTGATAAAGTTCATGACAGTGTCTGTAGTGGTGTGAATGTTTCAAACATGATTAGAGCAGTGCTGGAGCCCTTCATTGCAAGCCATTTTGGAGAAACTATACTTGACGTATTGTTCAAAGAGTATGCATGTTTGGTAACCAAGCACCTTGAAATGGAGAAGACAAAGTTCGCCCTGGTCACCATGTCGTTGACGAAAATATAGTCGGAACCCATTAATGTCATCAATCAAATTGTACTCTTCCAGATACCGTGTGGTGAAGGGAAGACTTGTATCTATTCCAGTTCCATTTGAGTATACTAGCATAAATGCCCGTGCGTTGCTATGGATACATCCTTGTACATTATATTATTCACCGGTGCATCATCTCTAAAAGATCAAAAGTATGGTTAAGATATTTTTTTCTCGTATTCTTGACTATTTATTGATGAACATCATGATAAAAGGTGACAACGTTGGAGGATCTACACTCCTACATCATGCTGGTTTATCTCGTCAATGTTATCCAAGTCTCTGTCATCACGCACAAAACTATGCCACGACATGTTCTCCGTGTTGATTTGATGTGTCTACACCACCATCAGCTTTGCAGCTAAGGCCCTGTTTGGTTGCTGCCGCAACGCCAAAGCTACGGCTCGCTAGAATTGCAGTGCTCAAATCATCCACCGAACTTTTGGCACATCAATGCGTAGAAACCTATAGAAAAGCCGCCACAATTTCTTTGGTGTGCCGTAGTTCAGGCTAGAACCAAACAATAGCAAATGTTAATTAGTTGCGGCGAGCTACGATAGTCTAAGGCTGTGTTTGGTTCATGACCATACCTTGCCACACCTCGCCGTAACTAACATTAGCTGGTGTTTGCTTTTTAGCCTTAACTGCGGTACGCCACAAAAACTGCGGCAGCTCATCTATGCGTTTGTACGTGTTTCTGCGCCAAATGTGTGGCGGCCAATTTATCATCGCACTTCTGGCGAGCCGTAGTTTAGGTGTGGCTTTTGACGGCAGCAACCAAACAGAGCCTAAATCCAATATGGAAGACTCGTTGTATTGGTGGTGAAGGGCTGTTCCACGAGGATGAGGTTCCACTACAGCACTTCGTACAATACTATATATTGAAATTTAACGGTTTTCTTAGAATGTTTTTCTTTCTAGATAAATTATAGGGACGTACATTATGAAAATAAATCATGATTTTTGAAGTTTGAATTATCTGTTACTAAAAGAAATCCAAACATTAAAAAATTGTAAACATATATAAAATAACGTATGGTCGTAGGATAGAAATTCTAGAATAATCACTACCAGAAACTTCAACATCCGCCCGCCCCCTCCGCCTCGGCCATTTTTGGACCCGGTGCTGATGGGGCTTCAGCACCGGGTCCAACAGCTAGGAGCGGGGGCAGCGCACGGGGGCGGCGGGGGCAACACATTAGCACCGGGTCGTGGCAAGACACGGTGCTAATGCGCACCCTTTAGCACCGGGTGCAGCCAGCAACCGGTGCTAATGTGCCCGAGGCCATTTAGCACCGGTTGCTGGCTGCAACCGGTGCTAAAAGGGCTGCATTGAAATGTATATTGGAAATGTTATATGTTTGAAATGTATATTGGAAAATGCTTCATTTAAATGTATTGGAGATATTTACATTGAAATGTATATTGGAAATGTTATATGTTTGAAATGTATATTGGAAAATGCTTCATTTAAATGTATTGGAGATATTTACATTGAAATGTATATTGGAAATGTTATATGTTTGAAATGTATATTGGAAAATGCTTCATTTAAATGTATTGGAGATATTTACATTGAAATGTATATTGGAAATGTTATATGTTTGAAATGTATATTGGAAAATGCTTCATTTAAATGTATTGGAGATATTTACATTGAAATGTATATTGGAAATGTTATATGTTTGAAATGTATATTGGAAAATGCTTCATTTAAATGTATTGGAGATATTTACATTGAAATGTATATTGGAAATGTTATATGTTTGAAATGTATATTGGAAAATGCTTCATTTAAATGTATTGGAGATATTTACATTGAAATGTATATTGGAAATGTTATATGTTTGAAATGTATATTGGAAAATGCTTCATTTAAATGTATTGGAGATATTTACATTGAAATGTATATTGGAAATGTTATATGTTTGAAATGTATATTGGAAAATGCTTCATTTAAATGTATTGGAGATATTTACATTGAAATGTATATTGGAAATGTTATATGTTTGAAATGTATATTGGAAAATGCTTCATTTAAATGTATTGGAGATATTTACATTGAAATGTATATTGGAAATGTTATATGTTTGAAATGTATATTGGAAAATGCTTCATTTAAATGTATTGGAGATATTTACATTGAAATGTATATTGGAAATGTTATATGTTTGAAATGTATATTGGAAAATGCTTCATTTAAATGTATTGGAGATATTTACATTGAAATGTATATTGGAAATGTTATATGTTTGAAATGTATATTGGAAAATGCTTCATTTAAATGTATTGGAGATATTTACATTGAAATGTATATTGGAAATGTTATATGTTTGAAATGTATATTGGAAAATGCTTCATTTAAATGTATTGGAGATATTTACATTGAAATGTATATTGGAAATGTTATATGTTTGAAATGTATATTGGAAAATGCTTCATTTAAATGTATTGGAGATATTTACATTGAAATGTATATTGGAAATGTTATATGTTTGAAATGTATATTGGAAAATGCTTCATTTAAATGTATTGGAGATATTTACATTGAAATGTATATTGGAAATGTTATATGTTTGAAATGTATATTGGAAAATGCTTCATTTAAATGTATTGGAGATATTTACATTGAAATGTATATTGGAAATGTTATATGTTTGAAATGTATATTGGAAAATGCTTCATTTAAATGTATTGGAGATATTTACATTGAAATGTATATTGGAAATGTTATATGTTTGAAATGTATATTGGAAAATGCTTCATTTAAATGTATTGGAGATATTTACATTGAAATGTATATTGGAAATGTTATATGTTTGAAATGTATATTGGAAAATGCTTCATTTAAATGTATTGGAGATATTTACATTGAAATGTATATTGGAAATGTTATATGTTTGAAATGTATATTGGAAAATGCTTCATTTAAATGTATTGGAGATATTTACATTGAAATGTATATTGGAAATGTTATATGTTTGAAATGTATATTGGAAAATGCTTCATTTAAATGTATTGGAGATATTTACATTGAAATGTATATTGGAAATGTTATATGTTTGAAATGTATATTGGAAAATGCTTCATTTAAATGTATTGGAGATATTTACATTGAAATGTATATTGGAAATGTTATATGTTTGAAATGTATATTGGAAAATGCTTCATTTAAATGTATTGGAGATATTTACATTGAAATGTATATTGGAAATGTTATATGTTTGAAATGTATATTGGAAAATGCTTCATTTAAATGTATTGGAGATATTTACATTGAAATGTATATTGGAAATGTTATATGTTTGAAATGTATATTGGAAAATGCTTCATTTAAATGTATTGGAGATATTTACATTGAAATGTATATTGGAAATGTTATATGTTTGAAATGTATATTGGAAAATGCTTCATTTAAATGTATTGGAGATATTTACATTGAAATGTATATTGGAAATGTTATATGTTTGAAATGTATATTGGAAAATGCTTCATTTAAATGTATTGGAGATATTTACATTGAAATGTATATTGGAAATGTTATATGTTTGAAATGTATATTGGAAAATGCTTCATTTAAATGTATTGGAGATATTTACATTGAAATGTATATTGGAAATGTTATATGTTTGAAATGTATATTGGAAAATGCTTCATTTAAATGTATTGGAGATATTTACATTGAAATGTATATTGGAAATGTTATATGTTTGAAATGTATATTGGAAAATGCTTCATTTAAATGTATTGGAGATATTTACATTGAAATGTATATTGGAAATGTTATATGTTTGAAATGTATATTGGAAAATGCTTCATTTAAATGTATTGGAGATATTTACATTGAAATGTATATTGGAAATGTTATATGTTTGAAATGTATATTGGAAAATGCTTCATTTAAATGTATTGGAGATATTTACATTGAAATGTATATTGGAAATGTTATATGTTTGAAATGTATATTGGAAAATGCTTCATTTAAATGTATTGGAGATATTTACATTGAAATGTATATTGGAAATGTTATATGTTTGAAATGTATATTGGAAAATGCTTCATTTAAATGTATTGGAGATATTTACATTGAAATGTATATTGGAAATGTTATATGTTTGAAATGTATATTGGAAAATGCTTCATTTAAATGTATTGGAGATATTTACATTGAAATGTATATTGGAAATGTTATATGTTTGAAATGTATATTGGAAAATGCTTCATTTAAATGTATTGGAGATATTTACATTGAAATGTATATTGGAAATGTTATATGTTTGAAATGTATATTGGAAAATGCTTCATTTAAATGTATTGGAGATATTTACATTGAAATGTATATTGGAAATGTTATATGTTTGAAATGTATATTGGAAAATGCTTCATTTAAATGTATTGGAGATATTTACATTGAAATGTATATTGGAAATGTTATATGTTTGAAATGTATATTGGAAAATGCTTCATTTAAATGTATTGGAGATATTTACATTGAAATGTATATTGGAAATGTTATATGTTTGAAATGTATATTGGAAAATGCTTCATTTAAATGTATTGGAGATATTTACATTGAAATGTATATTGGAAATGTTATATGTTTGAAATGTATATTGGAAAATGCTTCATTTAAATGTATTGGAGATATTTACATTGAAATGTATATTGGAAATGTTATATGTTTGTATAATGTATACTATCGAAAATGTTTATTATCGGAAATTCTATGGCGTACCCGAACCCATCGCGCACCCGAACCCCTTAGCGAATCCGTTTTTCGCGCACCGACCCCCTTAGCGAACCCTTAGCGAATCAATTCACACCGCGCACCCGAACCCCTTGGCGAATCCGTTTTTCACGCACCGACCCCCTTAGCGAAAATGTTAGAAATATTGGGAATATGTATGCTTTGTATATATTTCTTATCAATTATTTTTAATTCTATAGATGGCGGACAACAACAACAACGTCCCACCCATGCAAGAGGACAACAACACCCCTGTCCCACCCATGCAAGAGGACAACGACACGTTCTTTGCGAATCAACTTTTCAATATTGTAACCCAACCAATGTCGATGGATGATGTGTTGGGCATCATTGGAAGGGACGACAATGTCCATGGCGACAATGTTGCAAGGGCCGAAACTATTGAAGGAGCCGGTAGCGCGCCCTCGTCTAGTCAGGTGTGTATATAGATAACATAAATTTGTACTGTACATGTCAATTATGTATACCATCTCTATATCATCTCGTATATATGTAATTTGTGTAGGCCGCCTCTGCTAAGAAATCAAAACGATCGACCACGAAGAAGCTGAAGGATGTCAAGTTACACATCACCCGAGTGGAGGATGACGGGGAGCCAGTTGAGCCCCCAAAAGTGGCCAAGAAATTTGTATCTCAGTGCGGGGTAATTGTACGGGACAATGTGCCCATTAGTATCAGAAAATGGAAGTCCACGGACCCCACTGAGGAGTACGTGCTCCCCGATACAGAGAAGGAGATGCTATGGAGGGAATTAAAGGCAATATTCGACTGGCCTAGCACTCATGAAGCAGAACTGAGGGATTGGACAATGAAGAAGATGGCAGTTCTGTTTCAGGATTTCAAGAAGAAGTTGTACTCGCAATTTCTCAAAACCGGAGAGGCCCCGGATCCTGAGAAGTATAAGAAGATCACCAATGACGAGTGGGAAGCATTCATTGAGTACAAAACCTCCGAAGAGGGTGCAACGGCTAGCGCTAGAAACGCTGGAAACGCCGCAAATAAGAAGTACTCGCATAAGATGGGTTCGGGAGGTTACAAGGCAAGCATCGCTAAATGGGAGAAGATGGAAGAAGATCTATATGCTAGAGGCATCACTCCAGCGACACATGACTGGCCCGCAAGGACCAAGCATTGGTACTATGGTCATGGAGGCACCCTGAGCCCAATCGACGGCTCCTTAGTTTTTCCCGAGGACTTGCGAGAACTAGCTCAGCGTCTCCTCGATATCCTCAGGGCATCTGATAGGGGAGAATTTGTTGCCGATAGAGACAGAGATGAGCTAACCTATGCCTTAGGGAACAAGGAGCATCCTGGACGGACGCGCGGCGTAGGCACAAGCGTCTCATGGAAGAAAGGTTTCCAAGAGCACGCCGCCACCTATAGGAGCCGTTCGAGGAAGAAGGCCGAATATGAGCAGAGGGTGAGGGACCTAGAGCAAACGGTTGCCGCCCAGGCTTCAAAGCTCCAAGAAATGGAGTCAGAGATGGAGCGACGGATGAAGGTAGCATGGCTGCAGATACAACAAGCCACAGGCGGGACCGGTTCCACAGAGCCTGCACCTCTCCAACAAGCCACAGGCGGGACCGGTTCCACAGAGCCTGCACCTCTCCAACAAGCCACAGGCGGGACCGGTTCCACAGAGCCTGCACCTCTCCAACAAGCCACAGGCGGGACCGGTTCCACAGAGCCTGCACCTCTCCAACAAGCCACAGGCGGGACCGGTTCCACAGAGCCTGCACCTCTCCAACAAGCCACAGGCGGGACCGGTTCCACAGAGCCTGCACCTCTCCAACAAGCCACAGGCGGGACCGGTTCCACAGAGCCTGCACCTCTCCAACAAGCCACAGGCGGGACCGGTTCCACAGAGCATGCACCTCTCCAAGATGCGGCCCTTATTAGCCCTCCACAGCAATATCAAAGCAGTCACGCTTCCACACAGGCCGCCGAAGCGGTCCGTTACACCGTGGATGAAATAACTCAACGGACCGCGTGCGAGCTTGTCGTCAGGCAGAAGAACTTAGCTGTGGTGGTACGTATGCGACCTTAGTTCATACTGCATACATTTCACCGTAAATACCATTCATTTACTAACTTTCTTTGTGACTACTAACTTATCAGGTCGCATACGGTATGACCAAACGTGTGGAAGAAGGGCAAAAATGGCACTGCAATGACATTCCACATGGTTACGTACCTGTTGAGGTGGAGCAAGTCGTCACCAGCTGGGAAGACTTGGAACTTGACATCCCCGGAGGTGACGGAGAAACAAAACTCGGTCAGTGTTCTCACTGCATCATTCTATGGAGCAAGGCAGACATCGTTATACCCGATACACCTGCGGCTACCAACAAGCCCCCGTCACCTCCAAGAGATCCACATCATGACGATTCTCCGGGAGCTCCTGATGCAAGCCCGTCTCCTCCGCCAAAGAGGTCTCCGTCTCCTCCGCCGAAGAGGGGACGCCGCACTAAAGCCTCTGCCCCCACTCCACCAGCGAAGAAGGCGCGAAAAACTAGAGAGAAGCCCGCACCAGAGAAAAGAGCGGGCGAGAAGACTCTAGAGGAGCTCGAAGCCTCGGTAAAAGCAGACACAAAGAGGCAAATGGCCGAGTGGAGGAGAAAACCTGAGCCGGAGCCGAAGCTTGATCCCACCATCGTGAAGTCATTCCTCGGTAATTTGAGCAAGGGTCAACAGAAGGAAGTAATAGTAACAGACTATGACCGCTCATTACTGAAATCTCGCCGGAAACGGAAGGCTGCGGATAAGGAGGCGGGCCCATCCAAAAAGGTTCCTCAGCTCGGCCAGCAACCTCAGCGTCCCTTGGGTCCATTGCCATCTCTGGACGAGCTTAACATTCAACGAGTAATGGCCGAGACTGGACTAACCAGAGCGCAAGTCCTGGGGGAAGAAGAGGTGCCTGTAAACACAACGTTGAAGTGGCCGTTTAAGCTTGGCGAGCCTATGGTCCCTCCTGAAATGGAGAGCAAGCTACAGACGAAGATGCGCCGATTCCATGACTGGTATTTGGAAGAATCAAGAAGGAATAAACGGCGCATGATAAAAGTAGGCGTGAAGGACCAAGACTTCTACAATGGTGACGCGGATTTTGTCTGGCTCAGGTTTAATGATATATATGAGCTGTACCACCGCGACGCCATGGACGTGGATTTGATCACATGTTGGACACTGTAAGTACTTTGTTGTTGCTTATAATTCACAGTTTGAAAACATTAATTCCAATCTATGCTGACGCGGGCTTTATTTATTGCTTAACATATGCAGAATGGAGATTCAAAAATGTCGCAGATCCGGGATATATGACGTTGGTTTCGTGGATCCTCGAAGGATAAGTGAAGAAATGATATTGATGAATCCTGAGGAAACATATGGAAACCTATACAAGTATATTAAGAAACAAAATTACTGCGACTCCATACTAATCCCGTACAACATCGAGTGAGTACATACACAGGCTTCTTCTTCTTATACTGTCTGTGTACTATTTCATTTCTGATTATAATGTATACATGTGCACAGATTCCACTGGTTCTTAATAATATTGTGTCCTGACCGGGGTGTCGTGAACGTCTTTGATTCGTTGCACACTCCAAAAGAAAAACTACAGAACATCATGGACATGATGACAAGGTGATGTATATTTTCCCCTACTTAATTCACCCCTTACACTCGCAATGACTTAACTCAATTTTTTTGTTCGCAGGGCCTGGATTCAATTCCGTCAAGAACACCCGGGAATTCAACATGAAACACTAAAATGGAACATTGGCTTTCCGGTAAGCAAGTAATTTGTACATGTAGGCCTCGGCTAATATATTATATGAATTTTACTTAATTTCTTTTGGTCGACAGTGTGCCAAACAGGGGCCGGGAAATAATTTATGTGCATACTATGTTTGCGATTTCATGTGGAATTGGGGACATAAAAAGCTTACACAACACGATATTATGGTACGTAATAATAAACAACATTTCCATTATTATTAAGTGCACAATTATTGTCTCCAACTCGGCGGATTAAATATCTTTCAATTATTTGTAAATTATAGATGTTCAGGCTGAAGGAAGAGTCCCTGGAGCTAGAAAGAATTGACGCAATTGCAGAACAGCTCGTCGGATGGATCTGGGACGAGGTCGTCAATCCCCGAGGAGAATACTTCTCGCCAGTACTGGAGGACGTGCCGGACAGTGCAACAAGATAGTCGTCAATCTTAATTAAGTAGAAAATACAGTTTAAATATATATAACTCGAGTTGACATGCATGAATATCTACTTTTGTAATATATATGTCTTCTATTTTGATGAAATGTCAGCTAGTATGAATATAGAGTCGGCCGAATACGCATTAGAATACACGTATTAGAATATATACGTATATAGACGTGCATGCATGGCTACTGAAAAAAGCAAAAAAAAAAAAAGAAATCCGGGGTCTTTAGCACCGGTTTCAGGCAGCAACCGGTGCTAAAGGCAGGCCCTTTAGCACCGGTTATTCGACCCGGTGCTAAAGGGGTACCCCTTTAGCCTCGGATTAGTTGCACCGGGTGGGAAACCCGGTGCTAAAGGGCTTTCCCACCCGGTAGAGCCTGCACCTCTCCAACAAGCCGCAGGCGGGACCGGTTCCACAGAGCATGCACCTCTCCAAGATGCGGCCCTTATTAGCCCTCCACAACAATATCAAAGCAGTCACGCTTCCACACAGGCCGCCGAAGCGGTCCGTTACACCGTGGATGAAATAACTCAACGGACCGCGTGCGAGCTTGTCGTCAGGCAGAAGAACTTAGCTGTGGTGGTACGTATGCGACCTTAGTTCATACTGCATACATTTCACCGTAAATACCATTCATTTACTAACTTTCTTTGTGACTACTAACTTATCAGGTCGCATACGGTATGACCAAACGTGTGGAAGAAGGGCAAAAATGGCACTGCAATGACATTCCACATGGTTACGTACCTGTTGAGGTGGAGCAAGTCGTCACCAGCTGGGAAGACTTGGAACTTGACATCCCCGGAGGTGACGGAGAAACAAAACTCGGTCAGTGTTCTCACTGCATCATTCTATGGAGCAAGGCAGACGTCGTCATACCCGGTACACCTGCGGCTACCAACAAGCCTCCGTCACCTCCCCGTCTCCAAGAGATCCACCGGATCATGACGATTATCCGGGAGCTCCTGATGCAAGCCCGTCCCCTCCGCCATAGAGGTCTCCGTCCCCTCCGCCGAAGAGGCAGCGCCGCACTAAAGCCTCCGCCCCCACTCCACCAGGGAAGAAGGCGCGGAAAACCAGAGAGAAGCCCGCACCAGAGAAAAGAGCGGGTGAGAAGACTCTAGAGGAGCTCGAAGCCTCGGTCAAAGCAGACACAAAGAGGCAAATGGCCAAGTGGAGGAAAAAACCTGAGCCGGAGACGAAGCTTGATCCCACTGTCGTCAAGTCATTCCTCGGTAATATGAGTAAGGAAAGGAAGTACTAATAACAGACTATGACCACTCATTACTCAAATCTCGCCAGAAGCGGAAGGCTGCAGATAAGGAGGCGGGCACATCCAAAAAGGTTCCTCAGCTCGGCACGAGCTACGCCTAGCAGAATTTCAGGCCGAGACTGGACTATCCAGAGAACAACTCCTGGGGGAAGCAGAGGTGCCTGTGCCCACTATTCTCTGCTGTGTAGTACCTTTTTTAATAGGCAGTAGTCATGCCTGGTAGTGCTCAGTGAAATGGAGTATTTTAGCTAAATTGTAGTTTTAACAGGGGAGGAAACTTCTTGACACCTTCCTCAACACCATTTTTAACCAAAGCCGCAAAGAATTGAAGCTGCAGGTTAAATACCCTGTTGTTGCCCTATCCCTTCATTATGATATATATGAGCTGTACCACCGCGACGCCATGGACGTGGATTTGATCACCTGTTGGACACTGTAAGTACTTTGTTGTTGCTTATAATTCACAGTTTGAAAACAATAATTCCAATCTATGCTGACGCGGGCTTTATTTATTGCTTAACATATGCAGACTGGAGATTCAAAAATGTCGGAAAGACAATATATATGACGTTGGATTCGTGGATTCTCGAAGGATAAGTGAAGCAATGATACTGCACAATCCTGAGGAAACATATGGAAACCTATACATGTATATTGACAAACAACATTATTGCGAGTCCATACTAATACCGTACAACATCGAGTGAGTACATACACACGCTTCTTCTTATACTGTCTGTGTACTAAGTACTCACTCGATGTTGTATGGTATTAGTATGGACTCGCAATAATGTTGTTTGTGAATATTAGCATGGCATCATCGTTTACTCGTACACTATCTACTAATCAAATCTAAATCTTGATGCAGTGACGCAAAAATCAGCGACGACAGGGACCGAGGGAGTAGATTATTAGAGCTCCGTAATCGAAATGACAGATGGATGGAGGCCCAGGTCCACATGAGATGGCGCGCGGGCGTGTGGTCGGTCCGTGGTGGCCCAAGAACGCAGCACGCGCGCCCTAGCCGACCGTTGTGCCTTGGCAGCGTCGCTCGGCATGACATCCATCCCGAATTCCAGGCCAGGAGGTGGCTTGTAGTAGAGTTGTAGTTGTGATTTCCCGTTCGTCGTCTTGTTGCGTGCCATTTCTATTCTCTTCTCTTCTCTTCTCTTGTCTTCTCACAGGAAAGTTAAATTATGCCCCATCGACGAGGAGATATCATGATGGATGGACAAGCCCTGACGGAGTTTTCTGGCCTGTCCGGGCACAGGTGCTTGTCTTGCCTGCGTCAAAACCTGCAGCCTCCGTCTCTCCGGCGAGTCTTCCTCCACTCACCAACGATAAAATCTCGGAAGTCTCGCAGCACAGCCACAGATTATTTGTCTTCTATCCTGAGAAGAAGGGTAAAAGTTTTGTGAAAATGTCGCATCGTACACTACCCGGTGCTAAAGAGCTTTCCCACCCGGTGCAGATATCACTCATTCTGGTAGTGAATAGTCCATGATTGAACCACAAAAATTTAGAAACATATCTAAACATTTGCTCTCTGAGTAACAGAAAATAAGTATTCATATACATAAAATATCATTGGGATATTTTTTAGTTTAATCAACAGGATATATGTAACAATTTCTTTTTTAAACAAACAAAATAGCTAGTGACAACGATGAAGCTAGGCCCATTAAACATAGACGGTAGCAACGAACAACAGGTATACGGAAAAAAGGCAAAAAAAAAAAAGAAAACAAAATCTCCCGTCCTTATCACCTCGGTGCTCAAACTCTTCCACATCCTCGACAATTTAATCACGGTAATTAACCCCTACTCCTAATCCACAGCCAACACTCAGGCACTCACGCCGGCAGTTGATGTGGTGGTGAAGTCACGCGCGATGTCTGTGCGATGCCATGGCTGGTGCAGCGAAGTGGATCCTCGCCGCTGCAGCCCTCGTTGAAGCGCGCAAGCATATCCCGTGATGTGGCCGTCATCCCCGTTGAGGTTTTAGGCATGGATGGAAGAAGGTGTAGAACTCGTTCTCGAACACCATCGGCGTGGCCACGCGCGTGGAACACTATCGAGCAGCGGAGCAGCAGGCGGGTGGCCTCAAAGGCGGTGTCTGATCCTCAGCTCGGCATCTGTGTCTCCCCGTAATGGTCTACTGCTCCCAAGACCGGCGTCCGGAGTTCTTTAGTAAAGCTTCTGGATCCGGCGTAGAGAAGGCAGCTTTGAGCTCTTCCTTGTTCCAACCTCCTCCCGCTGGCACAACGTGGAGTAATGCAAGGATATGAAACCTCATAAGCAAAGCACGAGTTGGCGTGTGTCACTATCATGTATGTTCTTCGTGATTGCTAGATCCTCTACCTCTTCCTTCCAAATTCTGTTTGAGCTTGTTGCGATCCAGACGATTGTTGGATCCTACAACGTGGAGTAATGAAAGGATATGAAACCTCATAAGCAAAGCACAAGTTAGCGTGTGTCAGTGTCATGTATGTTCTTCGTGATTAATAGATCCTCTACCTCTTCCTTCCAAATTCTGTTTGAGCTTGTTGCGATCCAGACGATTGTTGGATCCTCTCTTTTTTTATATATTCTAAAATATTTGTTCATGTTCCTATCGACTCCGTCTTCATTTTCTATTCTGATTGAAGCTGTACTTTTATGTTTTTTCTTCGCTTTTTGATTTCGATTCGATTCGTTTTCTTACCAGCTTAGCAGGACGAGACCGTGTCTACTCGGAGTAAGAGGCCGGGACGACAGACCAAACAGAGACGGCAGAGGCTTTGCTTAATTTATATTAGGCAGGAAAAGATATACAATATATTAAAGGATTGTGGTTTGATTTCTGTTGACGTCAATTTCGGGCCAACACACGAATCGCACTTGAACGTGCGGCGCACGGAGGGGCTCCTTGCTGCTCCTCCACGCAGGTCTGTCAGACCGGTATTGGTAGCCGGTCAGACCGGTCTCGTCGGCGGCGCCCGGCGAGAGACCAACGAACGCCCGCCCGGGAGGGACCCCGTCGGGGCAGGCGCACCTTGGTTTGCCCTAGGCTCGGCAGGCCAGCTAGACGTCCTCAGACATCGCGGAGATGAAAGAAGAACAACATTGTAGGTTTGGAAGAGAGGGGTAAAGAGATAAAAGTAAAGACAAAACGATAAAAAGGTAGATTTGATAGATTCGATTCGGGATATATTTCTCAATCGGCCTTAGCCTTTATTATATAGGCCGGGGAAGTCGTACCCCTTCTGAGTAGTTACAATATATGTCAAGGGAGGGATCGAGTTAAATGCCTGTACATACAAGAGTTAAATACCTGACTATGGCTCGGTCAAGTACACGTCCTCTACTCATCCTCATCGGTTACATATATTGTCTGTTACTGCTCGGAAGTCTTCCTCGTACTGTTCCTAGAATCCCTCGAACGGCACGACTTCTAAACGTATCACACAAGTACATACAAGAGAGAAATACAACAAAATAAGAAACAGTACACCAAATAGTATAAATAGAATAAAACAAGTCTTTAAAACTAATCTACACGTCACTAGGATCACGTGAGTGAAAGAATCACTTAAATCGAATCTAAAATGTGAAAGATATGGCTAAAACAAGGTTCTAGGGATTTGCTGACAAAGTTTTCTGATAAAAACCAAGGGGCTTAAACATAATTAAGCGTAAAACTATGAGGGCTAACACGCAAAAGTAACAAGGAAGGACGACGCACGCTAATATTTGAAAACTCAGGGGCCTAAACATGATAAAAGGACCTAGATGTAATTATTTTTACAACTAGCATAGACCACGGGTTGATTATGGAAAACTCGAGGGGGCCTTTAACAAAAATGCTAGGGAGACCGGAGTTGACCGGTATGCTGATCCGGCCAGATCTAATCTGGGCCCTTGGTTCTAGATTTGTTGGCTTGGGTTTGATTGGGGGTTTGGGGTTGCCGATGACGGACAGGGTCGCGGTGGTGCCGCTCGGCTGATGGCGGAACCTTGCCAGAGAGGAGCGAATCTCGAGTTATGGGCCTCTTTTTGCTATGCGGTTTGGTCCTACAGCATTAGGGGTGAACGACAAGCTCAACTAAGGTGCTGACGACGATGGTAGAGCGTCGATGGGAATGAACGTCAAGACGGGGCGGCTTCGGTGGTGTTGTACTGAATTTAGATTGAGCTTCGAGACAAAGGAAAATTTGTGAGTCCTCCAACCTGTCTCTTA
>OAMR01000926.1:70149-89690 GCA_900205405.1 Echinochloa crus-galli
GCGCACCTTGGTTTGCCCTAGGCTCGGCAGGCCAGCTAGGACGTCCTCAGACATCGCGGAGATGAAAGAAGAACAACATTGTAGGTTTGGAAGAGAAGGGGAAAGAGATAAAAGTAAAGACAAAACGATAAAAGGTAGATTTTGATAGATTCGATTGGATGTATTTCTCAATCGGCCTTAGCCTTTATTATATAGGCCGGGGAAGTCGTACCCCTTCTGAGTAGTTACAATATGGGATAAAACCTGAAATCCTAAACCTACTCGAATTACAGCCAGCCCTGCCAATTTTGGTCGTCAACAATTTCTCTAAATTTTAGGGGGTTTTATATAAAATTATGGTACGCTGAATCAATCCTTGCTTTATAATTAGGTATTGCTTTATAATTAAGTAGAGATCTACAGATTGATTTCACTAGTACGGTGACTATTTTTACCAATGCTCGTTTAGCTTTTAGTATTTGTGTTGGCGGTTGACATAAACGACTGTCATCGGACATCGGTTAGGGCTGCGTTATACATGTTGTCATTTCCCATGTCTATACTAAAATTGTACTACTCGACAAAATCTTTAATTTTCTAGTTGTCAAACTTTTATTTGGAGTCATTTGGAGTGGTAAAACATAATACATGAAGTTAAGAGAATAGTATCTCCTAGATGGGCAAGATGTGATGAGACTGTTGTGTTCGAATTCTTTTTTTTTTGAGCATGAATCAAGAGCTTTATATAATCACGGCAATGTTACAATCATTTCCAACCACCTCCAAGAGACGCGATGGGAAATTGTCTACCCAAACCAATTCGGGTTCTACTACAGAAGGGAAAAGTAGCACAAACATGTGCTGCCTTATTATCCTCCCTATGAACAAAAGAAAACACAATGGATGTAAAGGAACTGCCAAGCTCTTGTAATTCTTGGCGAAGACCCACCAAAGCACTTCGATCCGCCACTAATGCTCGCATCATATTCACCAGCTGAAGACTGTCACTCTCTATCACCACCCGTTCGCACCCATGTTGCGCTGCCAGCAAGAGGCCATCACATGCAGCAATGAATTCCGCGGTGAGAGCATCAGCCAGATTGGTATATCGTTTTGCCATAGCTGCCAACACTCTGCCCGACTCATCTCCTATGACAGCACCCGAAGCACCTGATCCATCAGTTGCCTGAAAGGATGCATCAATGTTAATCTTGCTCCATCCAGGCATTGACCTACGCCACCCTTGACCTCGAGGAGTATTTCTTGGCTGCCCAGACGTTACTTCCTGAAGACAAATCAAGTCCTCTACCATGGTTGCCACATGACGAGCAGATGCCCTCGCATTTGAGCGGTCTTTGCTATGTTTTCTATCATTCCTTCCTGTCTGCTGTGTTCGAATTCTAATCAACGCACATGTGCAAAAGCATTTGTCTCATGGCTGGGGGTGTGTGCAGATTCTATTCAACGCACATGTGCAAAAGCATTTACTCCTATGTCTCATGGCTGGGGGTGTGTGGAGATGGCCGACTGTCCACTAAAATGTTTCATTTTATTTTTGCACTTTAAATCTATAAACTATAAAAAATTGATTTGTCTAGCAGGATAAATTTTCTCCCGCCTACATGAAAATGAAAGCTGCAGACTAATGAAAAGGCACAGTGAGTCCACTAGCTATATGAAGCTAGATATATATGCGCTATAAACTGAAAAAGAAACAACAAATGCTCGATGCTATTCCACCATTCAGTAAAAAACCACACCTCTCGCGCGTACTTACCACAAACTAAAATCGATTAATTCCAGGGTGAAGCGGAAATATTCTCTGGGTACAAGGAACACCAGTTTTCCTCTAAACCCAGAAATAAATAAAAAAAGAAATACGGAGGAAGAACGGAGATGTGATTAACGTTTTTCTCCGTGAAGAAAGGAAGAAGGAGAATATTATCAAGTCCGAGTAATCTCCTCAACAAACGAGTAAACGACCAAGTGCACGTCCAATACAAACTCGATTTCAACCGAACGCCGCCGGACCAAGTCATCTAGTCCAACTCAATGACCCCGTCCCATTGATCGATCGATCTCTGCTTATACCCTACGAGTAAGCAGTGCCACGATACAATCCCAATCGGGGATCAATCATGGCAACATCTGCGGCGGACGCGGCGCCGCCCAATTGGCTTGACCTCCCCTTGGATCTCATCTGCGACGTCTCCGGCCGCCTCCACGCCGCCACCGACTACGCCCGCTTCCACGCCGCCTGCCAGCCCTGGCGCGACACGCTGCCGCCCGCGGCACGCCGCCCCGCCTTCCTGCCGTGGCTGCTCACGCCGCCGGACGCCACCGGCCACCGCAAGGCTCGCTGCGTCTTCTCCTCCAAGTCAGCCCGCCGCGCCGCCGCCGCGACCGAGATCCTCGTCCGCGACAGGAGGTGGGTGGTCCGCACCGACGACGGCGCCGCCGCCTGCTGGATCGTCACCGGCGCCGCCACCGGCGCCCCCACCACCCGCTGACCGGGTCGGCGGCCGCCATCCCGCTGCCTCGGCCCAAAGAAGGTGAGATGAAGTCATGGGAGAAGCGCGCCGTCGGCGTGGTCTCCGGCGACGGCACCATCGTTGTGTACGCCTATGGCCCCGTCAATACGTCGACTTACCATGGCGACTCCTTGCACGTGGCCCTTCTCCGTCCCGGCGACGCCGAGTGGACGTTCGTGCAGAGGAATGATGTTCACGTGTATAGACCTTATCGTCGATGCTGCGTTGCATATCGTGACGGGAAGATCGTGCTATGCCATGAGAACTCGTGGTTGGTCCTGCCGACCCAGGCGAAATATGCTGTCAGTGGCAGACGGTCTGGGAGGATGCCGCGCGAGCCCGGCAAGAGATCTGAATCTAGCTACCTCGTGGAGTCAAAGGGTGAGCTGCTTTGGGCGTCTGTGGAAATTAACACCACGTACTACAGAGATATCCAGGAGCATGGAGTTGGTTTGATGGAGAGCCTGACGGACGCGTTGTCGGTGTCTGTATACATGCTGAGGGAGGAGGAAGGTAGTAAGCCGGAGTGGGTTAGGACGGACGACTGGAGCCTGGCAGATCGTGTCCTGTTCTTAGGGCGTCCGAGCAGCTTAGCCATAGATGCTGCTCAGCTTGGCATGAGTGGTTGCGCCTACTTTGTCCATAAGAGTCGGGTCTATGGGGGGATCTGGAGCAAGTCACCACTTACACGGTGCCGTTTGTTCAGATATAGCTTCAAAGATGGCAGGTCGGAGTTGGTCGACCAGCTGCCTCAAGATTGGAATGATGAGGATTGTACGTGGCTCACGCCTCAACCTACCCTTGCTCCAACTGAGGTAATTCATAGGGCAAACCTGAACATGATCATCTTACCCTTCGAATCAGCATGTTGTCTATTCAGTACCGAACTTTGACATTTAACTTTAAAATATATATAGGTACATAGAGCTTTACGATCTCATAAGTTCATATTCAGTTATGGCTAAGGACCCTCCGGAGCATCCAATATATAATACTGCCCTGCACCTTAGCTAGCTACCTATTTTATAAATGACTCATCTTTGCGTTAAAACAATTAATGGTGAAAAGTACAGTAAGATCTTCAACTATAGCACCATTATTTATCCAAACGGAATAACGGGGCCATTTGCATTGGGAGGGCTTCTTCCATAACGTCTTCACCGGCTTCCCTATAATGAACCAGTAATAGAGTTGAGGCTCTGAACCAGCTAACTTTAAACCTTCTTATCCATGTGCCTGCAGGAAATCAGGGAAAGAATTGAGGCTCTGAACAGAAAAGGAGGGTCTCATCAACTAGGGACTTATTTCAGGATCCATGTGGGCAATCTGCCACGGAAGGTAGACAGCTATCAACTGCGACAGTTTTTCAGCAAGCATGGTAAGGTTGCCGATGCAAGGGTTATGTATGGCAAAGGAACCGGCCGTTCTCGAGGGTTTGGGTTTGTAACCATGGCAACTCTTGTGGGTGATGAACCAGCTGATGCTATTGCCAGGCTCCGTGGGCAGGTAGACGAATTTGTGCTTTATTATTAGCTATATAAATAAATAATGACCATTTATTTATGAAATTTCACAGAGTATGGATGGACGTACATTGCGAGTGAAGATTGCACATCAGGAGGGTGATGGGCAGCTTGGTCACTGTAGCTAAGTTTACAAGCAAGTGTGATCCAAGTTGTGAAGATGCCATATCCTGTGGTGTCCTTGATTTGTTGATTCCTCTGGCGATGATTCTCTAATCTTCGGTCTATATATCAGTTAATCTACAATTTGAATCCAAACAATTTGAATCCAATCTTTTATCTTCTACTATTGTAATGTGATTTTTCTAATAATAGCAAATTAGCAAGGACCGTCATCTTTTTGTCCTCTGTTTATTTCATTGAATTACTTATTCTTTTGTCATGTGCCATAAATTCATATTCCAAATACTCAAAAACTACATAGGTCGCTTTTGGACATCCTCTGTTCGTATTTAAATTATCAGCAATAATCTCTACCTTAATTATAAAGCAAGGATTGATTCGGCGGTACGTCATAAATTTACAATAAAGACCCTAAAATTTTATTAATTAACCCCCACATATATTTCTAAAAATCATCGATTAGGACACCGACTATGAATCCTCTTCGTATTCAATCAAATCTTTGCTCAACTTCGACTATGAATCGTTTTAGGACACCAATTAGTTATATAGCTATATAACGTTAGGATCAACCTGTATGGCCGATGGTTGTACCGTGTATGAAGAGAGAAACAGGAAACCAGTGATGTTACGAGAGATGCTCTACAAAGCCTTTGGCCTTCTCCGCTCCTCACGCGTCGTCCATGCATCTGCTGGGAGTGCATGCGTGTGGAGCTATATTTGAACCAGTACGTGCGTGTCGCACGAGTGGGATGGCTGTATGCACGGGCAAGTAACACGCATGCATAAGTCCAGCCCTGTTGCTTGATGCAGCAGAATGGACTTCCACAAGGCTTGCTCAATTTTTTATGGGCCATGCGTGGTCGCACTCATCGACAAGGTCCGGCCTCCTTTGCTGCGCGGTTGTAATTATGTAGAGCTTGAAAGAGATGTAAGTGTAATGTGTTATTTGTTTGCTAATATGCTACTGACTCTAAAAGCTAGGACTCATACACACGCACAATTGCTCATGCAAGGAATAATGATCCAAGAAGGGTTTCAGGTTATGATGTGGGTGTGAACTATGCATGGCATCATTAACTCTTTTCACAATTCTAAAGCAAGCATTGTTTGGTTCTTTTCTCTCACAACGCCAACAGGTGGGTTTCATGTGCCTATTTTCATAATCACGTTCATTACAGAGACCAAATATAAGTTTGATATGCTAAAATTAAATTAAAATATGGGAGAAAAGAAGAAATAAATATACATGGATCGGTACCGATTAAATCTCTAAATATATATTCATATGATCTATGTCCGTAGTAACGCACGGGCACATTTACATGCATACATGGAATGTGTGTTAGTAAATGCTAATTTATGTACTAGCTAGATTGAGATGCGGAGACAGGGAGAAGCGGAGAACCTGGGCTGATGCATGGATTCCACGAATTTGTTGTCACTACTAGAGAAACCATCATCACAAACGGCACTATCACAAACGGTTTTGAAAAACCGTTTGTGATACCCTCATCACAAACGGTTTTTGAAGAACCGTTTGTGATGGGTCTTCAAAAACCGTTTGTGATGTGAGGCCATCACAAACGGTTCGGAACACGAACCGTTTATGATGCCCAACCGTTTGTGATGGCCTCACATCACAAACGGTTCGTAACACGAACCCTTTGTGATGTGTATGGTACATTCAAACCTTATTTTGAAATAGTAAATGACTTCAAATCAAAAAGTGTTGAACTACAAAGTTGTATGGCTTCTCAAGATGCACAACTTTCACTTTGGTCATTTCTTCATTTGACAAATTCATATGAATATTGTTCATAACATCCATCTCTCTCCTAGAGTTATAGTTTCTAAAACTATAAGAGAGACCTATAAGATTTATGAACAATGTTACTCTCACTACATCGTATGGAAAAACGGTCAACATGAAAGTTGTAGATCTTCAGAAGTCATGAAACTTTATAGTTGACAAGTTTTTAATTTAAAATTGTTTTACTAACGAAAAGTAAGTTTGTATTCAAAATTTGAAATTTGAGTTTTTCCAAACGACTTCGGATGAAAAAATGGTCAACATGAAAGTTGTAGATCTCGACAAGTCATGAAACTTTGTAGTTGACAACTTTGTCATTTGAAGTCATATAGTTGCTAGATCTAAGTTTGAATATTCTCAAATTTGAAATTCAAATTTCGTGAACGGCCTCGGATGAAAAAATGGTCAACATGAAAGTTGTAGGTTTCGAAAAGTTAGGAAACTTTGTAGTTCAACAGATTTTGATTTGAAGTCGTTTAGGGCCTCAAACAAGCAATTTAAACTCGGTCTGGTATAATATGATAGGAACCGAAACCATATCTAGGCAAACGCTATACACTCACAATTGACAATGAGGTGCAGTGGTAGGGTAGTGCTCGCGCGAGGGAGAGGTCACCGGTTCGAATCACGCCGGCCGCGTAGCGTGCGAACTTTGCGCGAGAAATGGCGCGACTTGCTTGGAGGGCTGGTGGCCTCCCCAAATGAAAATAAATTTTTTTCCCTATTGTTTTCGTATTTTTTGGGGTTTATTTCGGACACAGCAAATCACAAACGGTTGGGAAAACGAACCGTTTGTGATGCCCGGGGCATCACAAACGGAACATCACAAACTGGGAAAAACTGTTTGTGATGGCCGTTTTGAACCGTTTGTGATCCTTGTGTCTGGAGTAGTGTGACAAACTATTCCAACTCCATGATGGGCACCTCTATAGAAGTGAAGTTGTTACTTGGTGTTTGCCACGGTGAGAACATGCTGCTCTGGATCAAGCAGGCCCTACATACCTATATGTGCAGCGACTTATATTGAGTTGCATTGCATTTAAAATAAGACAGTTTGTTGAGCTGACTTGATTAGTTTCAAATGGACACAAATGTCTAATTGAGTTGTTCTGACTTCTGATTATATGACACAATGCCAATTTGTTCTGAAAATTATCTCAAATAGTTTCATATAACGGTCTTCCTAGAGCCCGGGCATCCGACGATGGTTAAAATATCGGACGGTACTTTAGCATGCAAAATTCCGGCCGCAACATGTATGTAATATTGCATATAACATGTGAACTTTTTTGTAACATACAAAAATAATATATGCAACATCATAGAGCAATATCTGAAACATGAAAAGCCACCGGTTGCAACATTGGGAACACCTACAGAAACGGACGCCATCGGATATCATCCAGTTGCTACGGGAGTTGAGTAAAAATTTCCCACCGCAACATCAGAGCATGTTTCACGAAACATCTCATTCATATAAAACATCCAATCAAATTTCATACGAAACATCCAATCAAACTTCGTGCAACATCAAGACAAGGCTATTGCAACATCAAAATTATACAACTGCAACATTGAAAAAACATTGTAAATTTGTAACCAATGCAACATTTCAGATCTTTTTACAACATTCACATCAAAACAGTTGCAACATTCTTCTGAAACATCAGAAACACGTGAAACATACTGTTGCAACATGGAGCGAAACCAACATCCTAGATCTACTTTTGCAACATTCACAACAAATAGCTGCAACATTTTTCTGGAATATCCGAAACACGTGAAACATGCTGTTGCAACATGGAGCGAAACCCTAGAACATCACAGATCTACTTTTGCAACATTCACAACAAATAGCTGCAACATTTTTCTGGAATATCCGAAACACGTGAAACATGCTGTTGCAACATGGAGCGAAACCCTAGAACATCACAGATCTACTTTTGCAACATTCACAACAAATAGCTGCAACATTTTTCTGGAATATCCGAAACACGTGAAACATGCTGTTGCAAAGGAGGAAGCGGCGGCGGCACGTGAGCGGAAGCGAGGAGGAAGATGCGGGAATTTTTTTGGATTGGCCACGCACCATGCACGGAATAGCCGGGGATTTTTTTAGTAGCGACGTGGAATGGTGCCGGAGGCGTCCGATGCGTCGGACGGCCGATAGGGAGCATTACCGTTCATATAATTATTGCTTCCAATACTTATTGCGTAGCCTCTGTCCAGAGTATGAGCCCTCTTTCTGCTATCTATACAATATAGTTGCACACCCTAGAGTAGCCAATGATTATGATGCACTTGCACAGCTTCAGTTACAGTCCTATGTATAAGTATTACAAATATGAAACATCATCATGCTTTCTTTATTCTGTAACCTGGTTTTCCAATCCTTTATCTTTTTCAGGGGAATTTGTGTGCATCATTTCTCTACGTGTACCTTATTTTATTCTGGTCACATTTCTAAAAATAATGTCTCATTGTTATTTACACCATTCCTAGTAGATGCCCTTCATCTGAATTAATACCCTAAAATGATCTTTCTGATTGATAATTCAAAGTTCGGAACTCTGATGTTGAGAAAACACACGTGCTCTGCATTCTTCTCACGTAAAATATAGAAATGTTTGTATTGTATCATGGCTATGGAAGTAGGCACCACACAGTTGTTATCACCAGGTTATTTGAACACGCTAATCACCCATTCTTCTCATCATAAAAAATTGAAATTCTTGTAGTATACCATGGCTAGGAAACCACACACCAAATGGCAGAATGTTATAGCTAGGTTCATGGTAAGGTTATTGGAACAAGCCAATCGAACAAAGATGAACGTTGCTCCTCGTCTTTATATATATCAAATGACAGATTAGACAGGTTTTAGTTTCTTGTTAGACATCTGAAAAATTTTCAACTGTTTATGTATCGACCGTGTTTCATTGTTGTGAAATCAAAGCCTAGTGTTTTGTTCTGACAATTGCTGCCTTTTGTCTATATGGTAATTTGATGTCTACACTTGAACTCTTAGAATTGGCAGAATACATTGTTCAATACTTTAGATATCTAGTTGGACTGGACATATCTCGACATGTTATAGTCCTTAGCACTCTGAATTTGAATTTGTTCGATCGACAATCTCGACAATTCTGGTGCATTTGGCCTAATTCATTTAGTTATCTCTTGTGTTGCCTGCCGCACGATTAGAAAGGGTGCCTCCACCATTTTTGTTTTCTCTCAGAAAAACCATCACTCGCAATCGGGAAACTTAACCCTCCCCGTACCTGGATTTCACCCCAAATCGAACATTATCAATAAATCGGCCATCCATGTAGCCTCCGGCGTTGAGGAGCGGCGTCGGTGGCGCGATCCGCTTGAGCCCACTTCCTGACGAGATCCTCGAACACATCCTCTCCTTCCTGCCGGTGCAGGACGCCGTGCGGACGTGCGTGCTCACGCGGGTCTGGCTCCACGTCTGGAGTCACTTCCCGAGGCGCCTGCTCATCACGGGCAACTCAGTCGAACCAGCGGCGCAGGATGTCCAGGGGTTTGTGGACTCCCTGCTCGGCCTCCCCCGGCCTCCTCGAGATCAATACATCACCCCTCGACACTGCGACATCAGGTTCGGCGAGTTCGTCAAACGAGGACATCGGCCTCGTCAACCGCTGGATCCGCCGCGTCGTCCTCCAGTGCTGGATCAAAGGCGCTGCAGGTCGAGATGTGGAGGGACGAGCTGCTCGAGGCCCACCGGGTGACCTGCTTCTTCTGGGTAAGCAGCGAGCCCCTCGTCTCCCTGCACCTGATGAGGCTGGTGCTCGAGGTCGTATCGTTCAGCGAGGGCTTCCTCGACCTCTCGAGCCGCCCATCGTGTTTGTGTTCGGAGTCTGGTTTCTCTGCGTCTGGATGATCCAGAAGAGTTCGGCAAGCAAGACACCGGTGCTTAAGAGGATGCTAGAGTGAAGGTGAAGATGAACAAGAAGGTTCTGATGACGCCGACGCCGAAGATACAGCCAAATGCGTGCTTCTGGGAGGTTTAAAAGATGCAACGATTTTGACGAAGGACTTTTTTTTTAGAGAAAGGACTTAAGTCCCGGCCTTTGCTTGAAGGCATGCAGGACCAGGGTTCGAGCCCTGGCCGGTAGGCTCCCAGCTCTCGAGCACTACCACCGAGCTACATGCTCGTCTGCGTGTCGAAGGACTCATCAACGGTAAACTATTGAACTTATCTGTTTTAACACTTCTGGCTATGGTGTGCACTTGTATATACCATACTCATAAAAGACATATGCAAGGTGGCCTTCTGGCAGGGCCTGGCCATAGCTTGGCTCCCTCGCAGAAGCAGAATACCTGCAGCACCTTCTCGCCATCCTCGAGGCGCTCTTCTAGTACAACCAGTGACCAATCAACATAGCATGCTCACGCGCGAGAAGCTAGTTTTCGCCAACCATCCCTCTTCCATTCCACGCTGCTGTCTCCGATTCCAAAGACTTATCGCAGTGCCCTCGCCAACAATACGTCGGATGCAGGAAGAGTTTGACGCATTCTTGGCGAACAATATACGTCGGATCTTGTTCCAAATCCACCTCGAGCGAATATTGTAACAGGCAAGTGGTTTTCAATCCACAAGTTTAAGGCTAACGGATTCCTTGAGCATTACAGGGCGTGGTGGGTTCTTCGTAGTTTCTGGCACTGACTTTGCTGAAACTTTCTGCCCGATGGTGACACTGTGCACACGATGGTTTCCCTGGCTCTGTCTCACAGATGGCTGATTCATCAGTTGGGTGTGAAGAATGCCTTTCTGTTTGGGACATTGACTTGAACTGTTTATTGTGAGCCTACTGGTTTTGAAGATCCTGCTTTTGACAATCTTGTGTGTCAACTTAATCGCTCTCTTTGTGGGCTCAAACAGGCTCCACATGCATGGTACAGCTGCTTCGCATCTTATTTACTTTGGCTTGGCTTTGTGGAGGCAAAGACATACACATCCCTCTTTGTTTATCATCACGGAGGTGATACTGTCTATCTCCTCTTATATATGGACGGCATCGTTCTCACTGCCTCCTCTGATGTTTTACTTGCAGCACTACTGAGGCCTTGCAGAGGGAATTCTCTATGAAAGATCTTGGTGAACCTCAGCATTTTTATGGCATGCACATACAGCTTTCTGGTGATGGCCTCTTGCTCTCTCAATCGCAGCACATGCTTGAGATTATTAACTGACCTGGCATCCCTGACTGCAAGCCGTGTTCTACTCGTATGGACACTTCTTCAAAACTCTACTGCTGATGGATCCCAGTTGCTGATGCCACAGATTTTCGCATTCTAGCAGGTGCTCTTTAGTATCTCACTTTCACAAGGCCGGACATTGCCTAGGCGGTTCAGCAGGTCTGTCTTCACATGCATAACCCATGTGAACCACATCTTGCTACTTTGAAGCGCATTCTTTGGTATGTCTGTAGTACCCACCTGGGGATTTTCCTTCGACCATCTGCTCAGTCCGATCTTGTGGTTTACTCCGATGGCGATTGGGCTGGTTGTCTTGATGTTTTCAAATCCACTTATGGTTATGTTGTGTTCTTGGGCAACAATTTACTTTATTGTCTTCCAAGTGTGAGACTGATGTTTCACGTTCCAGTGCTGAGGTTGAATACTGTACGGTCGCAAATGCCCTTGATGAGGTCTCTTGGTTGCGCCAACTTCTCGTTGAGCTGCATGTTCCTTTGCGCTGTACCACCCTGGTTTATTGTGACAACATCAGCGCCGTACATGTCCTCCAATCCTGTCAAGCATCAGCGCACCATGCATGTGGAAACTGATCTCCATTTTGTCCGTTAGCGTGTTGCTACCGGTGATATTTTTACCAAGGGACTGCCTTCCTCTGTGTTCACAGAATTTAGGTCCAGTATGAACGTTCAGGCTATGTGTGCTATGTGTGTGCATAGGTCCCAGGCGTACGTATACACCTGGTTAGGCCAGCTCCTTGCCGTGTATGTTGGTTAGGATAGTCAGGTCTTCTCCTGATTCAGTGTATTTCTATAAACCCTTCACCAGACCTAGCTGGTGATATATACTGATGTACCCTTGTATACCGTAATCAAACCATTATCCACGTAATCTCATTTAGTCATTTGCCATCAAATTGGATAAATTCTTAAATGGCCATGACCCATTTATATTTATAAGGCTGGTAGGTCTTGCCCCAACCTGCAGATCTTTTACAAAGCAAAATTTGCATATATCTCCCAAATCTACTTGGACTATCCATATATCCCAAACCAGACTGACTGGTTTTTCTCTGGTGCAGATCTTCTTGAGGAAATGACTCCAAATCTAATGTTGGACACATGCATTTCGATCATCTCGACAAGTGATATTCATTTGTGAAGTCTAATTGCATTTTGACAACAACACCAAAACCGAAATGACTATTTTTGTAAACAGGCCTGACTGGTTTCGCCAGTCAACCCTAGCTACAACAAATTTTGGTAGTCAGCACAATTTCATCCTCCAAATCAAGAGGGTTGCATCCACTAGTTGCATAAGCTCATACTCTTTCTTTCTACACAACGAGGCCATGGGTTGTGCAAAGTGAGAGGATGACATACCTCAGTATTTCTAATATTTGGATGTGAACAAATAAAATAAAAATTAAACAATTGATCTTGGTTAGGCTGATTAACAGAATTAATCCAAAACCTTTCAGAAGTAGTGAAACAAATTTGTTGTAATTATTAGAACACAAAATTTCCACAGGTTCGGCAGCATTTAATCCCTAACCATAGGCAAATGTATAAGGCCTTCTTCGCTCTCCACCTAAGGTGAGAAGGAAAGGCCCAAATCCAATCCAAGGGAACAGTAAAACTACATAGGGTTTTTATCTAATTGTAGGAAATCCACATGTGGATGGGATAGGATAGCCTATAGTCTTAATCAATTCGTAACGCTAGTGGATGCGAGCCTGGATTCGGAGATGGTTTAGTTGTCTCAGTGACGTAAGCAGATTAGGGACGACGTAGCAGGTTGTAGGGCTCTGTGGTTAATTTTCACTACCAGAATCCTTCACATCCGCCCGCCTCCTCCGCCTCGGCCATTTTTGGACCCGGTGCTGATGGGGCTTCAGCACCGGGTCCAACGGCTAGGAGCGGGGGCGGCGCTGCGGGGTGCCAGGGCGAAGACATTAGCACCGGGTCGTGGCAAGACCCGGTGCTAATGCACTCCCTTTAGCACCGGGTACAGCCAGCAACCGGTGCGAAATGGCCTCGGCACATTAGCACCGGTTGCTGGCTGCACCCGGTGCTAAAGGGGGCGCATTAGCACCGCGTCTTGCTATGACCCGGTGCTAATGTCTTCGCCCTGGCACCCCGCAGCGCCGCCCCCGCTCATAGTCGTTGGACCCGGTGCTGAAGCCCCATCAGCACCGGGTCCAAAAATGGCCGAGGCGGAGGAGGAGGGAGGATGGGATGTATATATGTCCGTTGCTTCACAACCTACAGACGAAGATGCGCCGATTCCATGACTGGTATTTGGAAGAATCAAGAAGGAATAAACGGCGCATGATAAAAGTAGGCGTGAAGGACCAAGACTTCTACAATGGTGACGCGGATTTTGTCTGGCTCAGGTTTAATGATATATATGAGCTGTACCACCGCGACGCCATGGACGTGGATTTGATCACATGTTGGACACTGTAAGTACTTTGTTGTTGCTTATAATTCACAGTTTGAAAACATTAATTCCAATCTATGCTGACGCGGGCTTTATTTATTGCTTAACATATGCAGAATGGAGATTCAAAAATGTCGCAGATCCGGGATATATGACGTTGGTTTCGTGGATCCTCGAAGGATAAGTGAAGAAATGATATTGATGAATCCTGAGGAAACATATGGAAACCTATACAAATATATTAAGAAACAAAATTACTGCGACTCCATACTAATCCCGTACAACATCGAGTGAGTACATACACAGGCTTCTTCTTCTTATACTGTCTGTGTACTATTTCATTTCTGATTATAATGTATACATGTGCACAGATTCCACTGGTTCTTAATAATATTGTGTCCTGACCGGGGTGTCGTGAACGTCTTTGATTCGTTGCACACTCCAAAAGAAAAACTACAGAACATCATGGACATGATGACAAGGTGATGTATATTTTCCCCTACTTAATTCACCCCTTACACTCGCAATGACTTAACTCAATTTTTTTGTTCGCAGGGCCTGGATTCAATTCCGTCAAGAACACCCGGGAATTCAACATGAAACACTAAAATGGAACATTGGCTTTCCGGTAAGCAAGTAATTTGTACATGTAGGCCTCGGCTAATATATTATATGAATTTTACTTAATTTCTTTTGGTCGACAGTGTGCCAAACAGGGGCCGGGAAATAATTTATGTGCATACTATGTTTGCGATTTCATGTGGAATTGGGGACATAAAAAGCTTACACAACACGATATTATGGTACGTAATAATAAACACATTTCCATTATTATTAAGTGCACAATTATTGTCTCCAACTCGGCGGATTAAATATCTTTCAATTATTTGTAAATTATAGATGTTCAGGCTGAAGGAAGAGTCCCTGGAGCTAGAAAGAATTGACGCAATTGCAGAACAGCTCGTCGGATGGATCTGGGACGAGGTCGTCAATCCCCGAGGAGAATACTTCTCGCCAGTACTGGAGGACGTGCCGGACAGTGCAACAAGATAGTCGTCAATCTTAATTAAGTAGAAAATACAGTTTAAATATATATAACTCGAGTTGACATGCATGAATATCTACTTTTGTAATATATATGTCTTCTATTTTGATGAAATGTCAGCTAGTATGAATATAGAGTCGGCCGAATACGCATTAGAATACATGTATTAGAATATATACGTATATAGACGTGCACGCATGGCTACTGAAAAAAGCAAAAAAAAAAAGAAATCCGGGGTCTTTAGCACCGGTTTCAGGCAGCAACCGGTGCTAAAGGCAGGCCCTTTAGCACCGGTTATTCGACCCGGTGCTAAAGGGGTACCCCTTTAGCCTCGGATTAGTTGCACCGGGTGGGAAACCCGGTGCTAAAGGGCTTTCCCACCCGGTGCAGATGTCGATCATTCTGGTAGTGTTTGGTTGGTTTATGAATGTGGATGATCGTATGTGAAAACGGTCAGAATTGTGTGGAATTTGGTGTTTAAGGCATGTGTGCATGTGTGGGAATGTTATGTTATTACAAGTGTTTGAAATGATTGATCGTATATATAAGGAAATGATATTGTTTTCTTCATACAAATAACATCTACATATAGGTTACAAAAAACGGTTCATGCATTTTAACTTTGGCTGCATAATGCTTTTGGAGAAAAAAATATTTTTCATGATTGATTTAAAAGTTCAAATATTTTTTAATTTATAAATTCTTGAAAATCCTCTCCTGGCTGAAACCCTTTTTCGCTCATTCATTTTTTTCTTCTGAGGAGGGCCAAAAAACCACCTTAATTATGCTGAAGCCCATCTCGTCCTGCACAGAACCCACGCCTTCATGAAGCATTGTCGTGTATCGATCACACGTTATGGACTGAAGCAAATCTTACATTGAGGAATGTCAGGCTCATGTTATTTAACAACCACACCGGCAAGAAGCAATCAAACAAAAGGGACTGATACATACAGAAATGCTTTCATGCTGATGCCACGAAGAGTCTGGTACATCAGACACTACCGAAATCGGTAGAGTTGCCGTGTGCCCGCGGCACACGGCAAAGCCACTATTACACACGGTAAAGGCTTTGCCGTGTGCAGCACACGGCAAACGCCGGCCGGCAAAGCCGACTTTGCCATGGGCCATTTGTCGGGCACACGGCAAAATCTTTGCCGTGTGCGGTCTTGATCCACGGCAAACATTTAAAAAAAAATAAAAAAAAAGATCACCGCCGCGCCGGCCGCCTGCTTGCTGTGAGCCTGCCGGCCGCCGCGTGCCCGAGCTGCAGCACACCTGGCCGCGCCCTCCACTGACCGCCCGCCCACCTAGCCGCGCTGGTGGCCGCCCTGCCCGGCCGCCGCGTGCCCACCTCGCCGCGCCTCCGGCAGACACCTCGCAGCGCCTCCGGCCGCCGCGAGCCCACTCGCCGCCCTCCGCCGGCCGCCTCGCAGCGCCTCCCGGCCGCGCCCTTCGCTGTGACTCCCGCCGGCCGCCTCGCCGCGCCGGCTGCCTCGTCGAGCCGCCCGCCTCGCAGCGCCGGCCTTGGAACGCCGCCACCGCCCAGGGCTGCTGCCTTGGAGCCACAAATGCCGCGCCGAGCCAAAACGCCCGCGCCGCCTACCTTGCCGCGCCTGGACGCCGGCCGTCGCGCCACCCTTCTACGCCGCCCCCCCATCGCGCCGCGCCGAGGCCTCGCGCTCGTGCCTCCTCTGGCCAAGCCGCCGCGCCGCGCCGAGGCCCCGCGCCCGTGCCTGCTCTGGCCAAGCCGCCGCGGCGGGGCCTACGTGGGAGAGAGAGCCGAGAGAGAGGAGGGAGACAGAGAGAGGATAAGGGGAGGGGGGAGAGAGTTCGGTTGGTGAGAGGAGAGAGATGAGGGTGAGGGGGATCCGGCGTAAATGGTTTGGACCAATAGGGAGGCTCAATTTCTGGATCATGGATCGCTGACGTGGCGAGTTGACGTGGCATGTATGCTTTCTCTTTCCTCTCTCTGTCATGTATGAAAAACTTCTAAAGAGACATGTAAGATTTATGAACAAACTTACATTAGCATTCTCAAATAAAAAACTGCCGGTAACAAAAATTGTTTATCTTGATGAGTTGTACAACTTTGTAGTTCAAAATATTTTCATTTGAATTCATTTAGGGGCTTAAAATGTGCTTTTAAACACCTCTTTGCCGTGTGCAAAAAGAAAACACACGGCAAAGTATGACTTTGCTGTGTGCTATGAAAATACACACGGCAAAGCCCCTAGATGCCGTGTGCTAGTGGCTTTGCCGTGTGTCACCGTGTGCCCAATTTTCGACACACGGCAAAGCCACTAGCACACGGCGTATGAGGATTTTCCGATAGTCACACACATGGTTCATACAGATTTCCAAATCTTTCAAGGGAAAGCTTCACATCCAATGTTCAACCCAATTGTAAATCATTCAGGGGAAAAGTATAGTGCTCGCATCGGTGAAGATATGCTTACCGGCATGCAAAACAATTAGCAAAACAGTGCTCTCTGTTTGCCTCACATGAACCCGGTTAAGTTCAGAGTCGCCTCATCTTTGGAGGGTGTCAGGAATTCTCTCAACGCCAGATCAATGATGTCCTCGGTGTCACTGGCTGGTTCGCCACCACAACACCCAGCGCTGCTAGGCCCTGCTTCACTGTAGTATCTGTTTGCCCAAGCGTTGCTAGGCCCTGCTTCTCCATAGTATTCAGTGTTGCTGCAGGATCCACCAGCATTGTACAACCGACAATTTGCAATCTCCACGTTCTGTGCCATGTGCCCATGTGGTAGTCCGCGAACGGGAAGCAGGCTTGCTGAGGGTCTTGAGTGACCAGCTGGAGCTGTGGTGCCGGCATGGGAGGGCACATTGGGTAGCTCATGTAGGACACCTCCTGTGGATCAAAACTCATCTTCAGGTCTGGCATCATTGGTATATTGGGATTAATAGTCCCCGGTTCGTGAGACAATGGCAATGCTGCTGGGTTGGAGGCGTTTATGTTATTCTCATTCTTGAGCGTAGGTTTGTGGACAGGACCTAGATTGAACCCACTGTTTGCAAGGCTTTGCGGAGGCGTGGATGCTATTGGTGGCGGCGCTGTGCATTCAGTGTCCTGGGGTAGGGTGTTGATGTTCTCCTCTAGGATGGAAAGTTTCCTAGGTGGTACTTGATTGCTCTTCTTCTTCAGTAGATGCTTTGTCTTTAGGCTGCGCTTGGCCGAGTTCCAATGATTCTTGACAGAGTTCTCTGCCCTTCCTGGGAGGAATCTGCTTGCTATTAATGACCAGTGGTTTCCAAACTGTCTATGAGCTCGAATAAGCACCTGGTTATCTTCCTCAGTCCAGGTATTGTTATCCTGAATCAATGAACAACAATATTTACCAAAAGCAAAGATAAATTCCAGACTCGAGGAACATGACGTACACACAAAAATATATTCTTCTTATTGCCTAGTTGCTTAAAATAACGAAACATTGAGCCCATCGTCAAAATCAATAGAGAGACAGATAAGATCGGACCCAGGCAGGGTAGCAATAGCAAGTAGCAAGGCAGTGAGGTAATGCCTGTAGCAGGGGAGTGCAATAATAGACTGTTTAGTAGAGCTTCTGAACGGAATAGAAAGCAGACTGGATGGTGTCATGAAAAATGAGTAGTATGCGGCCGAAGAAACAATGAGCGAGATTTATAACGGCTTAGTTTGGAGAACTGAAAAGTTAAGAAGAAAAAACATGGTACACACATTTTTTTACTCATTTTTACGTTTTGCTTCCGTTTCCATGTGAACCGAAAACAGGTCATCTCTCGTGCCGCCTCTCTCCCCCCTCCCCATCGCTCAGTACCATTTTCAGACCATAATCATTTGCTCCTAAATATGCCACATAAAAAAGTGTGGAATGCAACCGAAACATTAAACTTTTTCTTGAATTCTTACAAGGAACATATATTCCATCATCAGTACTTTTTAAATGATTGACTGATAGTGACAATCCAGATTAACTATTGGATTCATAGTAAATCTAGAATAAACTAATTAAGAACCTAAGAAAAGGTTACGGACCATATTACTTTCTGCCTACATAGAAATACGGGCTAAGAAAAAAGATGTATGGAATACCAATTGTTGGAAGTATTGCACTATTAGCTATTGACATAGTCTGATACTCATTTAAAAATGGAAAAAAGAATATGAGTAATTTAGGATACAACAAACGCAGGGATTTCACCTTGATGTTTGGGTGAAGATGGTTGATCCATCGCTCACGACACTGTTTGCCAATCCGTCCAGGCAGAGATTGTGCTATCATCGACCAGTTCCTTTCACCAAACTGCATTACCATATCCTTCAGAATTCTGTAGATTGGAGAAACAGAGATTTCATATTCAAATAAAAAAATAATCAAGGATCTGAAACAAGCATAGTAAAAAAATTCTTATCTGTCGTTGTTACCTATCCTCTTCCTCTGTCCATGATCGCTTGTATTTTTTTTTAGATAATGGATAATTAAATTAAATTACCCGGCCTTGACCAAAGCGGCTACGGCCAAAGTTTACAAGAATGCAGCACTTCCGTCTGCAAAGCACTCAAAATAGTTTAATCACGCCACCACACAGTTTGACAAAAGGCTAGTACATAATCCTATTACTAAGCCTCCATCCATGGTGAGCGAAGACGCGCATCGCCAGAACCTCCAACGCCTGACAAGTGTGTGCCCTTCCATCCATTCGGTGTTAGATTTCCGCCGAAGAATTGAAGCCAGTAGGTTCCTCTGAACAGTACCTGTATATAAGATTTTTGTGGAGATTTGTCAAACACCATCTCATTCCTATTGAGCCATATGGTCCAACATAGAGCTGAAGCCCCTAGTAACATCTGTTGTTTTAAT
>OAMR01000926.1:91161-124850 GCA_900205405.1 Echinochloa crus-galli
CCCAAATCACTTCATACTCCCTAAGATCCTCGGGTAGCCCAGTAAATTAAACCCAAATTATTGGCAGCACCAGTTTCAGTCCTGATCCCCCCCATGCTCCTCCACTGACAAAATCGTGTTGGGGAATTTAGTATGCAGCACACCCCACTCCACCACTCGCTGCAACTCCGCTCTAGTAGGAAAAACGGTCCTGAAAGTATTTGCAGCAATTTCCTGCACTACCCAATTCCACTGTCCCGGGAATAAGCGTGCCAGCTCCGAAGTCACATTAGCAGCAGTGAGAGTACCCCCATAAACCCGGATCAATCCTGTCTTTGTCTCCGTCTTGTGCTTATGATTATTTGGAGCCGGGACATAGTAAAATCCCAACCCGTCCATCGCATAACCACAGGATAGAGCAACAGCTTTCTCTGCTCGAAAACGAGGGCACCGACTCCTGGCATGATCTTGTTTATCACAGATATCACAGTGTAACACCACAGTACAGTCATTCATGGTATGGCCTTTTGTGTAGCATCTGAAACAATATGGCTGCTTACCACCGCCTTTATTCGCCCCTGACAAGGATGATTCAGGGACCTCACCATGTGCCAGTACCGGGCGTTTTGCTTCAGTTCCTTTCACCTCCATCTTCCAATTTGAAAGCCGGTGGAGTACTTATCGAGGCAGATTCCCCAGTGTTGACAAGTAGAGGAGTATGATCAGAGATAGCACGATTTAAGGCAACCACTGTGGACAAAGGATACTTTTGTTCCCATTCCGTAGTCATTAGGACACGGTCTAGTTTTTCATAAGTAGGATTTTGTAATGAATTAGCCCAAGTGTACCGACGCCCCGACATCTCTATCTCTCGTAAATCCAGACCATCAATTACGGCATTAAAAAGAAATGGCCATCGATGATCAAAATTAACATTATTTTTCTCTGTTGGTCTTCGTAGAATATTAAAATCACCACCTATTAATAGTGGCATGGATTCATGACTGCACATGTGAGCTAATTCTGTTAAAAACCCTTCCTTATATTCAGGTTGTGCTGGACCATAAACCACGGCAAGAGCCCACTTGTAGTTATCGTTCTTATTACACAAGTGGAACTTCACATAAAAGTCACCCTCATCAATCGCTCCAATATGGAAAACATCTAAGTCAATGCCTAACAAGATGCCACCAGAACGACCTTCATGCTCTTTACAATGCCAAATAAAATTTTTCCCTCCACACAGATTCTTCAGGAAAGGATCGGAAAAATTCCTCCTCCCTGTTTCTGACACGGCAATAAAACTAAGGCTCTGTTCTTTTGATAATTCAGCTAAAAACCTATGTTTCTTCCTATCTCCAAAACCATTACTATTCCAAAAGATGCCTCTCATTTTAACTTATTCTTTAATTTCTTATTTTTGGTTGGAGACTTCTTCTTCTTTTTAGAAGATGATGATTTTTGGTGAGGCAACACCGTGGTAAGATCCGACAAATCACCACTAGCATCCATCACCTCCTCCATAATTTCTCCACATAAATGACTCAAAATAAAAGAATCAATCTCCTGTTCCTCCTCCATAGTTTTTTCCTCTTTATCAAACAATTCTGTAACCCTATCCGAACTAGGTCTTTCCAATAATCTATTTGCCTCTACAGACTTCAAAAAAGAAACCGACTCTCTAATACTAGCATTATCAGGCTGACAGTGTGAAAAAGTTTGTTATTTGCAGAATTCACCTATTCACCCCCCCCCTCTAGGTGACATCAAGGTCCTTTCAACCATCTATAGGAAATTCTCCCATAACAGCATCGCCATCAGCCACTGACCCGCTGCCCAGATCAAGTACACACAACTGCGCAGATTTCTGTGGTCCAGAGCCGGAACCAGCGCTAGAACCTGTAGCAGATTTCTGTGTATTTGATTGATTCGCCTTCCCATCATGAGAGCCTTTCCCTTTCATTCTTCCTTCCTGCCGAGCAGCACCATCACCATCCCTCTCCTCCTCAGGGTCATTACCATGATCCATGTCCATGGGTACCGGATTATTTGTATCAACATCATTTTCCACCATAAAATGCAAAGCAAACAAACCATGGCCGACTACAACATCTGCCAGCTGTGGTATGAGATTGGGATCCAACACCGAAAGCTGAACCCGGCAAATGCCATGCTTCCGAGTAAAGCTCATATCCACCTCTCTAGGCACCCCCAGGATTGACCCCACTCCCCAAATCACTTCATACTCCCTAAGATCCTCGGGTAGCCCAGTAAATTGAACCCAAATTATTGGCAGCACCGCTTTCAGTCCTGATCCCCCCCCATACTCCTCCACTGACAAAGTCGTGTTGGGGAATTTAGTATGCAGCACACCCCACTCCACCACTCGCTGCAACTCTGCTCTAGTAGGAAAAACGGTCCTGAAAGTATTTGCAGCAATTTCCTGCACTACCCAATTCCACTGTCCCGGGAATAAGCGTGCCAGCTCCGAAGTCACATTAGCAGCAGTGAGAGTACCCCCATAAACCCGGATCAATCCTGTCTTTGTCTCCGTCTTGTGCTTATGATTATTTGGAGCCGGGACATAGTAAAATCCCAACCCGTCCATCGCATAACCACAGGATAGAGCAACAGCTTTCTCTGCTCGAAAACGAGGGCACCGACTCCTGGCATGATCTTGTTTATCACAGATATCACAGTGTAACACCACAGTACAGTCATTCATGGTATGGCCTTTTGTGTAGCATCTGAAACAATATGGCTGCTTACCACCGCCTTTATTCGCCCCTGACAAGGATGATTCAGGGACCTCACCATGCGCCAGTACCGGACGTTTTGCTTCAGTTCCATTCACCTCCATCTTCCCTTGATTAGTACTTTCCACAGCCGGTTCCTTCCCCTTGGCCTCCATCGTGCCAGTGCCCTGCATGATAGCGAAGGCCTGCTGCAACAGAGATGCTGCCTGCGAAGCCATGGCTGATTGTGGTGCCGATGACACCGGCGCCCCTGCTACAGCTTGGGACGCAGGAGCAAACTGCGCTAGAGCCCCGGCCAACGCCTGTGCCATGGCCGCCTGCATGTTGGCCTGAACATCCTCTGATGACGGGACGCCGGCCTGCTGCCCTCCACGGCCGCCGCTGTACCGGCCAGCAAAGCCCCGGCCACCATCCGCACCCCTGCCTCCATGCCTTCCACCATATCCGCGGCCACCACCAGGGAACCGACCTCCACCTCGGTTCGCAAAACCCCCGCCATAGCCAGGATGAAACCCTTGAAAGCCACCTCGCCCGAACACGGCCCCTTGGCCGTTGGAACGCCCGCCGCGGCCACCAACCGGACCACTGCGACCACCCACCGGAGCACCGCGACCTCCATTCTCCATCACGAGCCGAGCAACGTCCGCGTACGTGCTCCCAGGAACAGCAGCGATGGAATGCGGCGCCCTAGGGTTTTGCCGATTCTTGGACGTCCCAGTACGAGCATACAGCGCTACGAGGCCAGGGGTAGGTCGATACGACACCCCTGGCCCGGGCCGCATTCGTGTTGATCCGCAACCGGTTGCTGGGCCTTTGGACACCTCCGGCCCAGAACCAGGCGTTCTTTCAAAATTTGAATTCATCTCCTCCCCCAAACTTCGCCTGGCATGAACGGGTCGTACCGGCGTCACCTTCGCCGACGATGGCGAACCGCCCGTCGGTGAGGAAGACGGCCACTTGGAAGGAGACGCAGAACCATGGCGCCTTGAAGAGCTAGAACGATTGCATACCTTTGCCTTGACCAACGCGTCCCCGATGGTGATCGGCGGCGAGATGCGCGGACTCGGAAGAGGGCCTTGCCATGGCTTGCACTCCCCCGCCGCTCGATTACCGCGTCCACAATCTGCCTCGCCAAGCTTCCATTCTTCTTGTTGGTACACCCGGGGCTGTTCTCTAGCTCGCGCTCCGCCCGCATGATCTACTCCAAGGTGAAACCCGCATTCGTCGCCTTCCTAACGAACTCCGGCGTGCTAATTGACGAAGCCGACGCCGGCGTCCTGCACTCGAGCTCCACCGCCTCCCATCCGATGAGTCCTCCCCCAGCGGCCAAAAACGTGAGCCCCCGGGTTCCACACCATGGATCTTCTTCGGAGGAGCCGCAGCTGCCACCAGCACCTCCGTCCTCCGATGCAGAAATTCCCTTGCGAGAACATCTCCGGCCAGAGGGTTGCCGGACTCCGGCGCCGCCACCCGCGGTGCCGATCCTGGCGCCGGCGCCAGCGTAAGCCGACGCACCCGGAGCCGCCTAGACATCGCTCATCATCGCCAGGCAGAGAAACTCGTCGCTGAATGCGCACCACTCGCCGGAACGACACCCCTGTGCCTTGCCGCAAGCAGCCCCGGCAAGCAACCACGCGCACACGTCGAACAGCACCGCTACAGTGCCATGCATGTAGTTCGCCGAACTCGCCACCGCCGATCGCCACAGAATCGCCGCTCAGGCTCTTCCGTGAAAACCGGATCTCCCAGTCCCCCATGATCGCTTGTATGATGTAGGCTTGTTGTTGCTTGCAAGGTTAGGTAGTGGAGGTACAGCAATCTGAGCTGGAACATCACCAATGGCATTGTAGCTAGCTACCATAATGGACCCCTCTGGCATTTCAAACCGTGCTGAATCCATACCTGTCCTGACCATCGGAAAACTTCTATCAAGGGGAAGGGGGACTCCTACGAGTTGAGCACCGCTAGCTTGCATATAAGAAGGCGCCACCAGGTCTTGCTCGAATCGAGGACCACCATGGCCAGAGCTTGCAAGGTAACTCAGCGACGCCTCATCTGCTGTCAATGGCGGTGCAAGAGCATGGTTGATAAAAGAGGACTCATAAAACGCCATGATCAATACAGGCTCTAAGGTTGGAGGCAAGAGAGTGAGCTGCGGAGGCTGAAATTTTTGGCTGGGTGAAAGCCGGGAAAGAAGAAAGCGAAGAGGAAAGGATGAAGATGGAGATCCAAGCCCTGGTTATATAGAGGAGAAGGGTTCCGTATCAACCATTCGTCTCCTCGAACCACTTTCACATCCAACGTCCATAAACTATGTCAAAATATGACGTTCCAACTCTTGTTTTAGCACTTTTTTTTTGAGATTAAACATCACTTGTTCTAGCACTTGTGTAACCATTGGAAGGTTTATGGACATCGTCCGTCTTAGGCTAATATATGCCCATTAATTTCTTTTGTCACCTGGGCCAAATTATTCAAACTACAGCCAACGTATGAATTAACAAATAATAGGTCCAAGATTGCTCCTTTGCAAATTTCAGAAGGCCCATTTAAGTAAACGTAGGACCTGATTTATCTTGGTAGGAAATATTCCATATATGCTTACGCTCGGCCTTTGTCATGAGCCAACAAATGTACATGCTCACAGTTTCTGCCTTCTCCATCCTCTTGCCATCTCTTTTGAGTTCCTACTCATTCTCCTTGAGTCTACAAAGCGATTCTACTTCTTCTCCAATGTTTGATTTTCATTTCCGTTTACAACTAGGGAGTTTTGGATTAGCTAGCTAGTTCTATTTGTTGAAGGTACAAAATTATCAAACAGATTGGTATGAATCGGGAAGGGATCAAAGGCCCAAAGAGGGGTACTGAGTTTTGTTGTACTTTTTCTCTAAAAACCATAGCCATTTATGGAATTTCCGAAAGCATATACTCCCTCTGTCCCGCAAAGAGTGTCCATTTTGACTTCTACTCGGTCAAACTGTTTGAAGTTTGACCAATTTTATAATTAAAAACATCAATGATTATCACACCAAATATGTATGCTATGAAAATATATTTCATAAAGAATCTAATGAAACTTGTTAGACATCAAAAGCATTAATATATTTTTATATAAACTCAGTCAAACATAAGATAGTTTGACTTAGGACAAGATCAAAGGGACACTCTTTGCGGGATGGAGAGATTACTGAACTACTTGAGCATGATGTTACAGACTGATATAGTTTGACTTAGGAAAAGACCAAAGAGACACTCTTTGCGGGACGGAGGGAGTAGTTCACATGGCAAAGGAAATGCCACTAGCAACTAATTGGAGCACACTATCATTAAAAGATCATAGTGTTGAAATGAAGCACACTAAGGCAAAATACATGCTAAACCATAACTTGCAAGAAGGTATAACACTCAAAAGTAAATTCAAGTATAAAATGCGGAATGGAAAGAGAGGTGACATAAGACAACCGATATTTTCCAATGGTATTAAAGAGTTGACGCTCCCCTAGTCCATGTTGAGGCTTTCACTTAGAGATATGCCTAATTGGGTCAATAAGAACCCAAGGGCTCCACTAAGGATGCACCTTCTTCATCTTGGAAATGGTGGGCTCGAACCATGTTCAAATGCCATCAAGGCCTTGGGGTGTACTCTAACGCCATGTATATCGGTCACTCTTATCGACCGTCAGATGATCCAATGTTATGCCCTGTCCGTCAGAAATATTTTGAAAAGTACCGGATCATTCGCACAGTTATATTGTCAGACCATCGGATTACTGTGCACTTCTTTGTCAGTTGGAACTTATCCAATTCAACCATGGTCGGGTTCATTTGCTTCTTGCTTGCTTCCAAACACTTGATTTGAAATAGATTCTCTTCTTGTCTTGTGTGTGCATTAAGCTAAACAATTTGCATGTTCAAACTACTTAGGTCATACACCCCTCTTAATAGCATGGTCACGAAAGCTATAAACTCAAGGTCCTATACCTCATCTAAGTGTCATTCATCTACTCATGACAGTTGGATCTGGAGAAGTCCTTAACCCCCACAAACTGACCATTGAATGACTTGAAGACCATTCAAGGGGCTCTATTCATTCTCATTTCCTTTTCACTGAATTTTATTTGTATTTAAGTGGCATAGATTGATATATTCGGTAAAACAAAGTTAGCCACAAGCAAATACTCCGTACCCACTTGTGTTTCATAGATCATCAAAATTCATAATCCTCTGACAACAGACATAGGTCTTTCAAACTCCCCCTTTCTAGCGATAGATGACAACACAAGTAATAGAGATAGTGCATGAGGTTCACCAAGTCGTTATGACTAGGAATTAAACTCAACTGAAATAGATTGATGAAAATTAAAAAATAATAGTGCAAGACAAGGAAGAAAGCCATGTAACATGAATATTCTAGTATCTATGCTAGAGCACACTCAAAACTCAACAACAACAACATCCAAATTAATGTCCGTCCCATTAAGAACCAAGTTTAAAATCCAACATTACATCACATGCCTTCCCCTAGGCTCCCCCTATCTCTATCCTCCTTCTCCCCCTTTGGCATGGAAGCACGGAAAAGTGAAAGTGAGAAGAAATCCATGCCGATAGGATGGTGCATAGACATTGATTATCACTCCTGAGGTGTCGGAACAGAAGCGGCGAGTGTTTTGAAGTCTGGAGAGTCAGGGGCAGTTGAAGCAGGGTGGATGGGAGGTATCAAGGAAGCAACTGAATATAAAATTAACATTAAAGGAGCATCGTAGACAGGTCTTGAGCTCTTGAGTGCTCAGGCTAGCTCGTAGAGATAGGGAGAGTTGTGAATGTCATCTTGACCCTGCTCGGCGGTAGTTACTCAAAAGTGAGTAAAGCTGTGGAAAAGGGTGAGCCAAACATCAGGAGTTGTCCCTTGAGCAGCAGGAAGTTGCGACAATTGGCGAACCAAACACGATGACATTGGAAAGGTGGACAATGGAGTAGCAAGGGTCTCCGAAACTATGGCAAGAATGAACTGAGTGGGTACAGCCTGATTAATCTATTGAGGAGGTGCCATCTGAGGAAGCTATGTACTCGATGATCCTACTCCAGAAATGGACTATGCTACTGTAGACTAAGGAATTGGGGGCATAGAAGCTCCGACATGCTGAAACTGACACCCATGCACTGAGAAAATAGTCGAGAATCTGAGTCTGAGACTACTACTGCACGACACTCTGCTGCCTCAGCCTCCTTGGCATTCCGAAGCTTGAGACGCTCTTGTGTCTCAGTTGTCTCAAGCCCATTTTGTTGCAAGGCCTGGAGAGTATCCGGCTGTGTGACCTTAGCAATGCTCACTGGAGGAGTAGGATGTATAATATGAGCCTCGGGAACTGACTCCTCCTGGCGTCATCCCATCCGTAATCACATCCTCCATCTCACAAAGTAGAACATTTACTATATCAAGCTGATGGACTGTCATGATGCATATGAGCAACCACTGATGTAGTCATGTATGTTCCTCAGTGTAGTCCATCGTGAACAACCAAGTCCTCAATGAATTTTGATTAGCTCGAGCCTCCATGGTGAGGTTAGATGGAATAAGAGAAGTCACTGGACCATCCAGTGCTGGAAAGATGTGAGCAAAGTCATCATAGGTAGGCTTGTTACCGGGGTTCTTCGATTTGCAAGGAGCTACTGCATTTGGATAGCATATTTGATGAAGTGAAATCTTAGGTTCCTCCTCAAAACATCGAACAAGGATCATAGAAAGCCAAGCTCAGCTCAATTGCCATCTCTCTCCCTGAAACATGAATGTGATGAGAAGAGATGACCTGGGTCAATCTAGAGAGTGGCATAGAAGATCCTGATCGACCCACTCCTCAATATAAAGACTCATGTCGGTGCAGACTCACAAGGCCATTAAATGGCTCGAAGTAATTAAGGATGGATTTTTTTATTGGATCTATTTTATGTAAACGTGGACTTTTTCATTGAGGCTCAAAAACAACTACAAGGGAGGGAGGAGAGCTCCTTTTCTGACTAAATTTTTTTCACGTGCTCCTGATTGGATCTTTGCATTGAAGCTAAAAAATAGTTTTGCGGCTATATTTTTGTAGTGCAATAAGTTGGTACTTTAGATATAACTTTATTAGGCTATTTGATGTTATTTTTATAATGGAAGAGGTGGGTAGTTTTGTTTAGACAGAGGAGGAATAGATCTTGCAGGCTATTATGATCAAAGCCTATAACAATGAACGGAAGTTTTTTATTGCTGTGAGAGTTTCTAAGATTTATCATATTTTATAGTCCGGCGCTATTAGTAATAGTAAGACAGCAAGCATAAGCAACACAGATTCATTATCGAGGCACAATACAAAGTTGCACTACCTGAAGAAAATATGAATAGACTACATCGACATCAAACAATTTGAGTTTCTTGACTACTATGATTGTGATGATGACACTATCGCGACCACATTTACGATCTTGGAGAGGATTTTTTTTCTGCGATGTCCAGGTCAAGCCTGCTTCTGCTCCCAGCTATATCCCAGTTGTAAACCTCACCTAACTGTAGGCTAATCCTTAAAGCAAAAACTAGCATTAATTAAGACCTGAGTCTTGTTGGTAATTATTCTAATTTTCTAATGATCACTTTGGTGAATAGATATCTCAAATCGTGTGGAATACAACACTCTAGCTTCTTAATACTCGATAGTTATTTACAGTCCAGTGCCATGAAACTAGCTGTTACTCCAATGGCCACAAAAGCAGCCAATCACGACTAATTCGGTGATCACCAGTGTATGACACCCGATGGATTGGTGATCCATGTGCACATGCGGTTGAGACAATGCTAGTCAGACCCCACTAGATGATCTGATGATTGCGTTGATGATAGCATCGGACTTAGTCGGTGATGTCAGAGTTGTTCCTCTTCCTTATCATCATCAATTCAATTGATGGCCTACAGAGACGCCCGCCTTCAACACTGTCCTCACCAACTGGTGTGGTAGTACATTCCAATGAATGTGTTGATGTAGAAAGTGCAAGTCATGGCACTATTTTTCCTAACACCTATTGTTATGGTGATTTGGTCGTTGATAGCTGACTACGTTGACGATTGTGTTAGTGATGCATTTTAGTAGGATTCACCTTGTTTCTTTAGGTGCTTTTGTCCAGTCTTATTATTCTTTGATCTTACCATCATCTGGATGCTATAAAATATTAATAACGGTGTCAATTAGAGAATGAGCCGAAATAGAACAAAAATACACGACCTTTGCAGCCGGACTGCCACTACTATAGAGAACCTCAAACGTGCCGATCTGAAGACATCATTTGTACTTGTTAGTTAACTTGAACCATAAAGCTAATACGAAATGAGGATGGATATTCATACCGGCGTCAAACACTACAAAAGACCCCATAATCCATGACGTAAAATTTTTGTCACGAATTACTCAAAAAATGCCACAAAGCACTGTTACGATGTTTTGAGATTACGTCATGTATTGAGCGTCACAGATTAACCTACGTGATGAATCTATAAAATCATCACAGATTAGAGCAATCCATGGCCAAGGGCCGCTAGACCAAGTGGTCTAAGCGTGCCGGCGGCACCCCGTAGACCGGGGTTCGATTCCCGTTGGGGACGAATTTCTGGTTTGTGGGTTAAAAAAATCCCCTCGCTGCCCCTGTGGGCCGAAACACTGGTGTGTGTGGTACAGCCCGTTCCCGGCATGTGGTTTGGGTAACTCAGGCAACGGCGACCCGGCCTGTGGCTCAGCCCAGGTAACGGTGTCCCGGCCTGCAGACCGGCCCAGGCAACGGATCCCCACGGTGTTTGTCCCCAGTGTCAGGGCAGGGTCTGGGTTCGGGGGTTTTCTCGGTCGGGGAAACTGAGAGTTTCTTCTTAATTTAATACCGTGGGGGCGGTCTTACCCCCACCGGCCGAGTTTTTTTTTCCTGGGTGCTACTATTAGAGCAATCCATGATGTTCCTTAAATAAAGGTCATTGTATTTGTCATAGATTCAATAACCATGTCATCATTGTTAGTGACGTGGCTGCTGACTTGGATGATGATGTCACCATCACAGCCCATTTATTAATGGGCCAGTATAAGAAAATGCAACCATGAAAATACAGCCCATTAAATTTAAGCGAAATTTATGCAGCCCATTAAATTTCACCAATTACTTAGCCCATTTTCATACATATTATTCCAGTCCAACAGAATCCATAAAACCCATATAAACAGCATTGACATTCTATAAATAGAATAAATTAAACAAAGACTCATCATCTTATCAAATCCATCAACATCTCGGCATAGGTTACATCGAGCATCAAACATTTTACATCTCAGCATCACATCACATTAAAGAAAACAACAGAATTCATGCAAAAGGTAACATTGCAGCAGCGAAAACTGGACGAACAACATAGATTAATGCAAAAGGTAACAGCATGAGGTTCAGCATAAGATAGTTCCAGCACAGACACCCTGTAGCTTAACCTGGTTGACCCCTTAGCACAAGCTCAATCTTTGTATTCATCCCGGCTTCCTGCTTTTCCATCTCTCCTCTCGGTTCCTAATCCCTGCCTCCTGTGTTTCCTTCATTTGCAGGGACAAATCATCCATTTGTGCACGTTGACTGTCCACAATGGATTGGAGCTCAGCAATTGCCCTCTTCTCCACTTCCAGTTCTGCTTGAATGTTTTGTACACTGGATCTAGACTACTGGAGGAACCGATTGTTTTTGTGTTCTCACCAAGTAGTCTTAGGTTCTTCACTTTCTGTTGGTATACACAACTTGTTTTACATTTGAGTCTAGGCAAGAAAGCAAAAAAACATGGTAATGATCATGTGATTCAAATTAAAGCAATCATTTGAAAGAGAACGATACAAAAGATGTCTTACAATAGCTATCTGCACGGTGTCTTACAATATCTTTTTCTTGCTGTGGCACTCTTTGAACAAATCCAATGCATCATGTTCTTTATCTCTGTACTTGTCTCCCTAAAAACAATATTCAAACTATTTGATAGATAATCAACTATTTGTGACGGTGAGGAATGACACTGGTATATATAGCTAAAATAGAAATATGCAAAAAAGGGGAAAATATTATTAATTTTGAACTCAAAGAAATGGAACGTAGTACAAGTCCAGCTTTCGACCCTTGCTTACCATCTAAGTTCCTCACTCAATTCTTCCTTACTGTTATAAATGATTGCGAATAAACGACAAGATGTAAAGTAAATCAAACCGCATGAGACACGAGATTTTAACGTGGAAAACCCTCCCGATGTAGAAGGGAAAAACCACGGGCGCTAGCCAGCAAAACTTTACTATATCAAGTGTGTGTTTACAATGCCTGTTGGCGGCTTACAAGAGGATGATTATTCATCAAGGGCAAAGCTCTATTATATAGGCAGTTCACGTGACCGCTCTTGGTTGCGTTGCCGATGTGGGACTAAACTGTGCGTTCATAAGAGAAAAACACAGTACCCCTTCGCTCCGGCCCAAACCTCTGGTGATGGGCCTCCGCTTCGCTCCATAGGTGAATTTGGATCATATCACAACAAACTCCACCTTGAGAAAAATTCTCTTGCAGCATCTTCACTTCATCTTGAATCATCACGAAGAAAATACAACTAGCGCCAAATAGCCTCTTGGGCTAATTAACTAAACCAACTAAGCTTGAGCACAGCTCAAACTTAGCAACAGGAACAGGTTTAGTCATCATATCAGCTGGATTATCATGAGTGTTGATCTTGCATACTTTCAGCTTACCTTCCTCAACCACATCTCGTACATAATGATACTTGATGTCAATATGCTTTGTCCTCTCATGGAACATCTGATCTTTGGTAAGGTAAATAGCACTTTGACTGTCACAATAGGGTGGTCGTCGGTATTTCATCAGTCCCAACCAGTTCAGAGTACAATCCGTTCAGCCAAATTAATTCCTTGCACGCCTCAGCAATAGCCATATATTCTGCCTCATTAGTAGACAAAGCCACAACAGACTGTAAAGTAGCCTTCCAGCTCACAGCACAACTGCCAATAGTGAACACATAACCTGTGAGCGACCTTCGCCTATCAACATCAGCAGCAAAATCTGAATCAACATAGCCAATAAGTCCCTTCTCAGTTCTGCCAAACTTCAGAAAACAATCTGCGGTGCCTCTGAGGTACCTGAAAATCCACTGAACTGCCTTCCAATGTTCTTTACCAGGATTAGTCATATATCTACTAACCAGACTCATAGAATAAGATAAATCCGGACGAGAACAGACCATGGCATACATCAAAGAACCAACAACACTTGAATAAGGAACTCTGGACATGTACTCAATATCCTGATCTGTACTAGCACACTGAGCAGCTGACAATCTAAAATGAGGTGCAATAGGAGTACTGACAGGCTTAGCATCATCCATGTTGAAACGCTGAAGAATTTTCTGAATATAATTCTGCTGACTAAGAAATAGCACACCAGATTTTCTATCTCTAGTAATTTCCATGCCCAAAATTTTCTTAGCAGCACCAAGATCTTTCATGTCAAATTCGCTACTCAATAATTTCTTAAACTTAGCAATTTCGACTTTACTCTTGGCAGCAATCAACATATCATCAACATAAATGAGCAAATAAATAGGTGATCCATTGACATGCATGATGTAGACACAGCTATCAAATTTAGACCTCTTAAAACCGTGCGACAGCATAAATGAATCAAACCTTTTATTCCACTGACAAGGGGACTGTTTCAAACCATACAAGGATCTCTTCAACTTGCACACTAAATTAACCTTGCCTAGCACTATGAACCCTTCTGGCTGGTCCATGTATATATCCTCTCCAAGTTCACCATGTAGAAATGCAGTCTTCACATCTAACTTCTCAAGCTCAAGATCATGTGCAGCAACAATACTAAAGAATGTGCGAATGGAACTATGCTTTACCACAGGAGATAAAACATCGTTATAATCAACACTAGGAATTTGACTGTAACCTTTCACTACTAACCTTGCATTATACCTTGAAGGCTCGCTTGGAGATAAACCCTCCTTTCTCTTAAAGATCCACTTGCAGCAGACTGTTTTCTTCTTCTTTGGCAATGGTACAACATCCCAGGTGTTATTCTTCTCAAGTGACTGCATCTCCTCATGCATAGCAGAAATCCACTTCTCCTTATCAGCACAATCAATGGCCTCAACATATGTGGCGGGCTCATGTGAATTCTCCACCTGTTCAGCACAACTCAAAGCACAATGGGTTAGATTACACTCATCAATCAGACGTTTAGAAGGTCCGCAATTTCTCTTTGACTTGCGCTGAGCAATAGGTAAATCCTCCTCTAGCTGCAAATTAGGTGGTAACTGCTGAACATTATCATGAGCCTCATCATCAACAGCCTGATTTTCCTGATAATCCACAGGCGGCTCCACCTGCTCGCCTGTATCATCATCCACATGTTGCTGCACATGCACATCTTTCTCATCACCCACATGCTCCACCTGCACGCTCATATGTTGCAGCCCTTTATTAAAATTTTCTGGAACATGATATGAGGATAAACTGTCATTAAACATCATAGATTCATTGAAAATAACACTTCTGCTCATGAAAGTCTTTTTAGTTTCGGGATTCCACAACTTATATCCTTTAACCCCCGAACCATAACCAAGAAAAAGACATTTAATAGCTCTAGGCTCCAATTTTCCATTATCAACATGAGCATAAGCAGTGCAACCAAAGACTTTCAACTGTGAATAATCAGCGGGTGTGCCAAACCATACCTCAATAGGTGTTTTATTATTAAGTGGAATAGAAGGCGACCTGTTTTTCAAGTAGCAAGCAGTGTTAGCTGCCTCGGCCCAAAAGCGCATGCTCATCCGTGCATTGGACAACATGCAACGAGCCTTCGAGATGATGGTCCTGTTCATGCGCTCAGCCACACCATTTTGCTGCGGAGTATACGGTATGGTGTGGTGCCTGACAATACCTTTCTGCCTGCAATAATCATTAAATGCAGCAGAACAAAATTCTCCACCATTATCAGTACGAAGCACCTTCACTTTTCTATCGGTTTGCCTTTCTATCATCACTTTCCAATCTTTAAAAGCAACAAAAGTATCATCTTTATTTTTTAAAAATAAGGCCATACTTTTCTAGAGTAGTCATCAATAATAGTAAGCATGTAACGAGCACCACCATAAGAAGGCTTACGAGAAGGACCCCATAAATCAGCATGTACATAATCAAGAGTACCTTTGGTGGTATGAACAGCTGTGTTGAACTTTACCCTTTTATTCTTCCCGAAAATACAATGCTCACAGAACTCCTTGCTACTCAAAGTACAGCCATCCAGTAGGTTTCTCTTCATCAATTCTGCCATACCAAGTTCACTCATATGTCCAAGACGCATATGCCAAAGGCTAGTCTTACTAGGTTCAGCATTAGTAACAGCAGTAGCGGAAACAGAACCATGTAAAGTACTTCCTCTCAAGACATATAACTTTGCAGAATTCAAATCACCTACTAAACAAACAAGAGTACCTTTAGATACCTTCAAAACTCCGCCTGAACCGGAGTACTTGAATCCTTCTGCATCAAGTGTGCTGAGCGAAATCAGATTTCTGGTCATCCCTGGTATGTATCTCACATTCTGTAGCGTGCATGTCTTGCCATCATGAGTCTTGATCTGAACTGAGCCGACCCCCACAATGTCACAAGGATTATCGTCTCCCATACGCACAACATCTCCTTTCTACACAGGCTTAAATGAACTAAACCAATTTCTGTTAGTGCAGATATGAAACGAACATGCAGAATTAAGTATCCATTCATCATGACCAGAAACACAACCAGCAAGAACAATCAGACAATCTGCTAAATCAGAAGTATTCCCAGCACCAAAAACAACAGAGGCATTACCATCCGAATTATTTTTTCTGTTCTCTTTGTTCTTAAGCTTCCAACACTCCTCAATAAAATGTGATTTCTTCTTGCAATACTTACAAGTGGTATCAGAACCAAAGGTCGTGAAACCTAAGAAAAATCTCAGTGGTCACATTTATGACGGGGGAGCCCATGAAAGTCTCCAGGTGCCTCCACTAGAGAATTGAAACTCTGGACCTGTGATAGCCTCTTCTAATGGAAGAGTTGGGTCCAATGTGTGACGGGGGAGATTGTTAGGTTTAGTCCCACATCGGAAATTGATGATTGGGGAGCACAACATATAAGGCGAGGGCAGTCCTCACTTATCAGGCTAGTCTTTTGGGTTGAGTTAGGCCTGAGCATTGTTGGTTGTAGCTCCGTTGGACCTGGACTTTATGTTGCGCCGGCCCGTGGGTGCAGCGGCACGGGCCGAATCCACTGCGCGTTTATAACACTTACCATCCAACATGCACACCATTTCTGCACGTGATTGGGAGTCATATCCCTTTTGACCCTTGTTATCTCAAACTTTTATCCAGATTCTGGGCTTCTAAATGCCTTCAATTTAAAAAAATGTTTCAACTATACAAAGATATATCATCATTATTCAACTAGTAAAAGCTTAGTGTGAGCTTACGAGTCAAGAGAACAGGTCAATGTTTCTGTAGATCAATTACAATTTACCAAGCAGCTGTTAGAATCTGAGATTCCTTTGTCCACCTAAACTATACGCACAGCTACTTTATTCATTCACATATATATGTGGCTCCATATATTTAATATCCTACTTCTGTTGTTTCGTGTGTGGTAATTATATATCTACACAAACGCAGCAATACAAATATACATGATAAACCTGAAGGAAATCTGAAAAGACTAAATCAAGCAATCTTACATGTAAAAAACATTATGTATACAACACAATGCAAACATATATATATATATATAGCAACGTTGCCATTCATGCTTTTGATGCTCATTCGATCATGCATGTCCAAGGGTTAAAATCTTCACGATTGTCACTACGATGACGATACTGCCGATACCACCTCAAGTATCTTGGAGACGTTGTCCAGGCCACGCATGCCCAATTCAACCCCACCGCTGCTCCCAGCTGCATTATTCCCAGCCAAGCGCCTCCTCAGCATGCCCTCCATGATCGGCACGCTCGCCTCCACAACACTGCCCCCACCACCAACGCTGTCCTCGTACGCCTGCTCCCAGCTCTGCACGGCGATCTTCTTCATGCACGCCACATGCAGATATCCTTGTGTGCCGTCGTAGCACCACCGGTACGCCCAGAACTTCTTGCTCGACGGCGAGCTCCCCTTCTCGCTGCAGACGAGGCAGCGGAGCTCGGCCTCCGCACGGAGCTGGATCCGGTGCCCTCCCTGCAGGACGCTCTCCATCCTGAGCGCCGCGCAGCGCGGGTGGAGGTCGAGGTCCCTGACGGAGCAGTGGTAGACGAAGCCGCGCGCCCTGTGGCCGCAGGCGTTGCAGTAGGTGGCGTCGACGGGCGGCGGCGCCTCCGGGAGGAGCTCGAACTCGAGGTCGCCGAAGAGAGGGTGCTTCAGGGTGGGCGCCGCGAGAGCGCAGGTCGTGTGGAGGTCGAACTCGCAGGCGTCGCACCTGTACCGGCGGCCCTTGCCGCTGTCGGGCTCCTTGCAGCCGTCGCACCGGAACGGTGGGCCATTTCTGGTCACCAGCTTGAGCTTGTGTGCGGGGTGGGCGTCGCTGGGGATCACCGCCGGCGGATCCTCGTAGAGCTTCATGTTTGGCTTTGCTTGGATCTGTTTCTTCTCCGGTTCTCTCCGTATGCAACTGTCCTCGTATTTCTGATCAGTAGACAAGATTTAGATGGAAGAAAGCTGGATATTACCTGGCGTATGGCAAAAGTATACAGTTTTATTTGGTGAACCCACGAAAGAATTTAATGACCTTTTTTATTTGGTCAATTCGATAGGGCTAATTCCTAATGGCCGGCAGTATATCATTAGTCCATGCACGCATGTATATCTAGGCCGGCTGTCGACGCTCAGGTACTTGACTAGGTCACGAGTCACGACGTGCGTGTGGCGTGCTGAGACTTTTCACCAATCGGCTGATGTTAACTGATCGTCAGTGCGTACGTATCTCTTGCAGAGTGTAAGGAATGAATAATACAATACAGTGGAGTGCATAAGTACGTCGTGCCAATCGTTCTCCGAGGCAACCTACCTAGGGCGTGCGGCGTGCCACATTAGTTTATACGTACACTGATAATCTAATAGACATTATACGTTGATCTCCAAGTCGAAAGATTCAACTTCATCTCCAAGTAAACCATAATTAATTGTAAACTCCTCGGGATAAGCCTATGTCACGCCGTATCGGACACGGATACGCCGATACGATACTGTTGTCAGGGACATACCAAAGGGGTCCCCTAACCACCGGGATAATCACCTTTAAAAACGCTAAACACGAAAGGCCGAAGCACCGACGGCCCAGGCCATGCGGCCCGCCACGGCCAACCACGGCCCAAATAGCCGTCCACGCTCGCCGCTCGAGGGGACCCAAAGGGCCAACCCTGTCTCCGCCTCGCTCGAGGGCCCCGAGCCCCCCCGAACAGGCACGACGCCAACTCCGCCTCGCTCGAGGGTCTTCGCACCCCCTCAAGCAGGCGAACCATCTCCGCCTCGCTTGAGGGCATCCCTCTACTTAACGCGGCGCGCCCCGGCGTCCCGCCCGACAGCGGCATTTAATGCCCGCCCCATCAGTCAGGCACCAAAGTCAAATGGGAATATCTACCCACGCCACGCCGCTGACACCACAGAGCTCGTTGTTCTTCCTACTCCGGTCACTGTGCGTCCTCACCGCTGCTGTGCTGACGCACGCGGCACTGCGCAAGGCCCTGTCCGGACTGGCAGGCGTCATTCGGCGCCACTATTCTGCCCACTCTTGTCCTCTCCCCCACGGCGCAGCCCTCGAACGGGCATAGGGAACCCTCGAGCAAGGGTACGGACGAATGGGCGAGCGCTGACTCCGGCCAGGCGCGGCTCTGCGGTGACGTACGCCGGGTCAAATCCACCAACTCTCGGCCATCCCCCGACGAACCGGGCACGCCGCGCACTGTGGCCGACGGCGACCGCCACGCCGGCCCCTGCACCACCAACTCCCGTCCTCCCACTGCTGCCACACCCTCGAATCAACCAGTGGAGAACGACCAGACGCCGACCGCGGCCACTATCCCCCTCGAAGCCGCTCCAAGACAAGCGCAGGGACGGCCACGACGCCCGCGGAGGCCGGAGCCCGCCATAAATCCCTCCCAGGATCGGAAGCGAAGGGACGACCAGCGCCACGCCACTCCAGTACACATCCCTGTAGCTGTTACTATACCCATACTTGTACACCTCCCCCTCCTTGATCTATAAAAGGAGGAGGACAGACGAACAGAAAGGAGAGACGACACAAACACCCGCACACACACCACAAGACACGATATTGGCACTCTGCCTCAATCACTCCCTCACTCATTCCCAGGGACTTGGAGATTTCCTCTCCTCTCCCGTCTTGCTTGTAGCCCCCCACTGCAAGCACCCCGGTGCAAGATAGTTCAGTGCCACGAGCACACCCTGCTGGACGTACGGCCCCGTGGCCGGAACTAGGATAAATCCTTGTGTATCATTGTGCTAGCTCTTGCATCAACTGTCAAGGGACGGGACACAGCGCATTCTGTGTGGCGCTGAGGTTGGGCGGCCAATCTCGGCACCGACAACTGTATTTTCAAATTAACCTGATACGCCGATATATTTAAAATTTAAATTTAATAAATAAAATAAAACACAAATAGACAAATAATAGATGTAATACTCAAGCAAATTGACAAGTACAGGAAACATGTGCTATGGCATGGAGGAGATATGTCGAAAAACGGTGGCTACCTAGTAGCTTGGAAACATGCCTGTTGTAGCAAAGATGATGGTGGACTTGGTATTATCAATCGTAGGACACAAAATGAGGCACTACTTCTGAAATTTCTGCACAAATTTCACAACAAGCTCGACTTGCCCTGGGTCCAACTCACTTGGCAGCATCTGTATAGCAATGGTACCCCAGCTCATCAGCGTTCTGGGATTGGTTCTTTTTGGTGGAGAGAGGTCATGACATTAGCCCAGAAATTCTTCATGATTGCATCCTGCTCTGTGAGCAATGGTTCAACTGTAACTCTTTGGAATGACCTCTGGGATCTGGGTGTCTTGCGGTGGAAATACCCGCAGCTACACTCATTTGCTAAAGTAAAGAAATGTTCTGTGAAACAATTTAATGAATGGGAGGAGAGCAGGGTACTTCATCTACCCCTATCTGATATTGCTCACAGTCAACTAATGGAACTCAAAGCAGCATCCTGAACCTCAATTTGAACGTTGAACAGAAAGATGATTGGGTCTATATCTGGGGTTCTAATTCTTTCTCAAGCAAGCAAGCCTATGAAAATCTTACAGGGACCTTCCCTGCTTTCCTGCTATTCAAATGGATGTGGAAATCCAAGTTCAGAACAGACACAAATTCTTCTTCTGGCTCTTTCGCAAGGACAGACTCAATACAAGAAATCTCTTACGAAGAAAACACATACAACTTGATTCATATAATTGTGCTCTATGTATTGAAAACCTGGAAGAAGACGCTTGGCATTTGTTCTTCTCCTGCCCTTTCTCTGATGCATGCTGGACATACCTGAGAATTCACTGGGACATGGCTTTGGATTTTCAACAGATGGTTCTTGTGGCAAGACAAAGGTTTCACTCCACTATCTTCAGGGAGGTTTTCATAATTGGTTGCAGGTCTATTTGGTGTCATAGAAATAGCATTATTTTTTACCATGAGTCCTTATCCTTTTCAAACTGGAGAAGCCTCTTCTTTAAAGAGATGACAGTGGTCACCCTTTGGGTCAAGCCGCAGATCAGTGGTAAAATTAGCATTTGGCTGAGTAGCCTTCTAGGAGCTCTGTTTGAATTTTGGGCATGGGGCCTTGTAACTTGTATATAAACCTTTTGTAAATTTATTCATATATATAAACAATAGGGATAGGGGCCTCCCCTGCCGATTCCCGTCAAAAAAAATAGTTGATGTAATGATGTTGCTGAAGCATTGATTGCACTGCCACATAATTAAAGAAAAAATCGATCTAAATAAGAAAGAAGAACAAGAAGCAGTAAGTACCGGGCAAGTGCAGTAGAAGTAGAACCTTAGAATCCCTCAAAACTGCCCGCTGGACTGCTGGAGTTCCGTCACCGCCGGCCGCCGCAGTTCATTGCTGCAGATCGAGATGAGATGGAGGAAAGGCGTCGGGCAGGAGGAGGCGGCAAAAAGGCAATCAGGCGAAGAACAGGCAGCAAGACAACGACGTTCATCAGCGGATTATTCACGTATATGCAGGCAGGTACATTGATGTCGTCTGATAGACGGTTTCATGTAGTGACATGTAATCTTATGACGACTGATGAGACAACCTATACAATAGATTATTGTTTTGGCTGTCTCGTAGGAATACATTATTCCTTAATTTATGGGGAAATAAAGGAATACTATTGGTTGCATGACAACAAAACTCATACAATGATGAGGGAGTTGTCTCATAGTCCTAAAATTTAGCTCATGGGGCGGTTGTTTCGCGAAACAACGACGTCTTTCTCTCACCTCGCTCTCTCTCCTCCACATCAGCAAAAATTCTATGTGGCACTACATGAGACGACCTTTTAGACCGTTGATGTGTAGCAATGTACCTGCCCTGACTGCTGAGGGGGGGCGGCTGGGTTTTGTTTTGATGGGTTGGGCTTTATTGACGCGCGCAGTCCTAACTGAACGTATATAATCTACCGATACTCTAGAGGACGTCCTAATGCCGTATCGCTGCCATTTCAGGTATCAGACACGTACCTGATACGCGATACGACGAGAGAGCGACGTGTATCGCCGTGGCATTGGGATAAGCTACTATATCAAATCTTGGAGTCACAAAAAAATACAGTTTCAATTCCCCATCCTAAAAAGATTGCAGTTTCACAAAAAAATACACCGTGGGTACATGAACTTTCAGCGCTGCGTCAAATAGGTCCACGAACTTAGAAACCAGTCATCCAGGCCCTCCAACTTGCGAACCCGTTCACCGCAGGTCCATCCCGGTTTTGCATGGCACTGTGCAACCTGGATTTGCTACAGTAACCGGTTTTGTTTTCCCTTTTCTAATTTATTTTAGCTGAATATTTAAAAAATTATAACTCTTTGATACGACATCGGATGAAGATAATTTTTATATAAAAATTGTAGCCCTCGACGAGATCTACAACTTTCTAGTTTTGAGTTTTTTCGTTTGACGATGTTAAGGTGCTCAAAAAATTATATAAATTACAGCACCGTAATAATCGCGTACTTTTGCTTGTCGCAAGTTCGGCGGCGCTCTTTCCGGACGTGGCCTGCCTGCCTCCTCGCCGTCAATGTCAGCTAGTGCAGCTCTCTAGTCGTGGTCGAGGTCCAGGCGACCACGTTACCTGACGACGTCGCCACCGCTCGCCCTGGCTGCGTGAAGATGAGGCTCCGACCAGCATTCCCGATGCCCATGGCCTCGACGTTGCTGCCGTGGAGTACACAGGGCGACGCGCTCCTTTCGCCTCTGGCGGTCAATGTTGGACTCGAATGCCGCGGCATTTATCAATGGCGCTTTGGTAGAAATGCACCGTTCCCGACGCTAGTCCACCCCCCAAATCCTTATATACGACTCTTACAAGAGATGAAGAGTAAGCGGCTCTTCATTTCTTATAATGGTGCTGTAATTTTATATAATTTTTTTGGGCACCTTAACATCGTCAAATGAAAAAACTCAAAACTAGAAAGTTGTAGATCTCGTCGAGGGCTACAATTTTTGTATGAATATTATCTTCATCCGATGTCGTATCGAAGAATTATGATTTTTCAAAGATTCAGCCAAAATAAATTAGAAAAGGGAAAAACAAAATCGGTTCTGTAGCAAATCCGAGTTGCACAGTGGCATGCAAAACCGGGATGGACCTGCGGTGAACGGATTCGCAAGTTGGAGGGCCTGGATGTCTGGTTTTTAAGTTTGTGGACCTATTTGACACAGCGCTGCATGTTCATGTACCCACGGTGCATTTTACTCTTATTATAAGTTTGACCAAATTTATAGAAAGCTCGTTAATGTACCTTAGGGTTATTAATTAATTGACGGTTGCCTTCGTATTAATTCTCGTACGATGCGCTAGAAGAAAATTCCAAATACTAAAAATTCTCATAAAAATCATAAACGGCTATTGTATTTCCCTACTAGCCTAAGTTAGCTTTCTAGTAGTGATTAATGCATCTACTCAATGAGCCTATTTAATGAGGTCCTTGACCGCACGATTAGAGAATTGTTACTTTAGCACTATTGTAGCAAAACATGGATTAATTAGGCTCATTAGATTCGTCGCGTAAAGTTGCACTCGTCCCTATACGGGTTTTGCAAATAGACTTCATTTAGTACTTCATGCATGTAAGATTCCTTTTATAAATTTTTTTAGGGGTGGAAAGATACACAAGCACAAACAGCGGCAGCCTGCAACACCTGCGGATTTGACCGCTCGGGCCTTGGACTTCGAGACGATGCAGCTGCAATCTCCGCCTTGGCAGCTGCGGCTCTGCCAGCAGGGCAGCACGCGCAGCATGTTGAGCACGGGCAAGACAGGCGGCATCGGCTACTGTAAATCCCGAGATTGCCCACTGCAAACTTTGCCGAGTGTTTCAACATGGACACTCGGCAAACAACGTATTTGTAGGTAGCCAAATAGAGAACACTTGGCAAAAAAGAGATACACAAATAAAAAAATTTCGGCAAAGATTAGTGTTTGCCGGGTGTTTTTTATGGCACTCGACAATTACTTCCTTGCCGAGTGTATTATTTTTGACACATGGCAAAGTTTACATTTTCCCGAGTGTAAAAAAATACACTCAGCAGAAAAATATTTTTTCCTCTTCCACTAAAATTTTTTCTACTCTCTAAATACAACATGTAATATTTAATGTAAACTTTTGGTATATTTTTGTCTTTGTTTTCTATATGTAACTAATTATTTATATTTCAAGCAATTTTTTGAATCAAATCAAAATTGAACTACAAGTGATTCAAATAATAATATAAAATGAGTTAAAAAAAATTATATTCATGTTATATAGCCCAGTTCAAGAAATATGATCATTAACGTGAGTCAGAATTATTTTTAAATTCGAAAAAAGCAAATAAGTCTCAAAATCATGAAGTTTGTCATGATATCGTGGTATCACACGTGGAAACTACGATAAAAAAGTAGAGAATGTTTCCCACAACTTGTCATGTACGTTGCTTACAAAACGGAGAATCTCCAAAGAAAAACATTAAAGTTCAGAATGAAACGTTAGGATTTCGAGTCAAATTGATGGTTGAATTTAAATTTGACTGCAATTCATTTCGTATATGTAAATTATGTAAATTGTGTCATACCAAAATTTTATTATTTTTTAAAACTGTTTGATAATTTTTAAAAAAAATGAAGTACCCTAGAAAAATTGTTTGGCAAGTGCATGTAAAAACACTCGGCAAAGGATCTATTTGTCGAGTGATTTTCTGGGCACTCAGCAAACCTTCCATGTCATCAATTCGGCACTCATGAACGTTGCTTCCCTATCACTCCTTCCGTCCCAAAAAGGAAGACATTCTAGAACATTAGGACAGATTAAGGAGAGAGTAAAGTTGCCATGATTGCTCCTGATTATTAGTTATATTTAACACTAATTAGTTGTTACATGCACATGCACTTATTAAATATGGTAGAATGACTTGTTTTGAAGACAAATTTTGAATCCTACAGTGTCTTCTTTTTTGGGACGAATGGAGTAGTTCGCAACTCCTTCATCGGATAAGACCCTCTCTCTCCATCCCTTCTTTCTCACACCACACACACCATTTGCCTCCCTAGCCCTCGCGTGGACCCGGCACCAGGCATGGGGCGGGGGCCCGGCTGGCGCGACCCTTACGGGAGGGACGTCCCTGGCCAGTGCGGGAGGTGAGCTGCGCGGGCGGGCGGCGAGCTGCACGGGAGACGCCACGGCGCAACTAGGAGTGGAGCTGGCGTGGCGGGCCAGTGGCCCGGTGGCACGACAGGGAGTGTCGCGGCATGGCAGCCCAGCGGCATGATGGGACAGGCCGCGGCATGGCAGCGGGTGGGCGGGCGGTGGCGCGGCAGGGCTGCCTTGGCGTGCGGCTTGTGGATTTTTTTTTCTTTTTTGAAAACTTGTTTGTCGATAGTTGGTTTGGGCACTCGGCAAAACTTTGCCCCGATAGAAAGCACACGGCAAAACCGGCTTTGCAGGGCGGCATTTGCCAGCCGGCGTTTTTCTTGTGTTGTTTGCTGTGTGTGGCACACAATAAAGCCTTTGCTGTGTGTATCATTGGCTTTACCGTGTGCCGCCGACACACGGCAAACGAGGGGAAACCGGTAGTGACGAAACACAGTAATAATATAATATGTCTTGCACATTGTGTATGGCTATAACTGAATCGATAAAGAAAAAAGTATCAAGAGGCTCGCTTCAAACAATTCTACGGACGCAATACATAGGTCTGTCTGCTGCACAACGCATTACACGCTGCCACTACTCAATAAGTCTACACGCTGCCGGATAGCTTGAACCAGCATATATATATATATAATATGTATGTGCAAGCACAATATAATAAGATCTCATATATCTCACCTTGCAGCCGATGGAGCAGAAGCTGTATGCTGCATCGAGGAGTGCCCTGTCGCACTCATCGCACCTAAACTCCCCTGCCCTGCCATGCCCAGCCATGGGGCGCTTATTGAGGAACACAACATAGTGACCGTTCTGGATGTACGGCTGCACATCTGATACGTTCAGCAGCGCCTCCACATCCGCCACCCTCACCACGGCGTAGTTGGACGATTTGTGGATCTGCACAAACACATAATATACACCCATATAACATGTCAGTCAGACACTCAGACGGTCAGACCATCACCTAAGAAAGAAAACCGGCCTGATGCATGAGAGTATAGTGGTGACACAATGGATTCTGTACCTGGATGAATTTGTGGCCGGCGTGACCAGCGAGGCAAGGGGTGCAGAGGGCACGGTCCGGGCAGTCGGTGCAAAAGAAGTTGCAGCCGCCGGCGTCCCGCCGCTCGCGCCCAGCGGGTGGTCAGGGTACTCCTCGAAGAACGTCGTCTGAAGCAGCGGCTCCAGCCACGCCGGCGGGGCGCGGGCGGCGTCGGCGAGAGCCATCTCCTTCAGGCTCGGCATGCTTGCGCCGTTTCGTGGGAGCGAGACGAGCACGGCAACAACGACGAACCAGTACGCCGCGCGCATGTGTTCTGGTGGCGCTAACACATGGCTACTACCGTGAGGCAAAGAGAAAGTTCAAGAGCCTATTTTTGGACGTTCGTGGAGGATAGATGGCGGGGGAATTTTTGGAGCCTATTTTTCATTCAAAATAATTTGAAACGTACAGATGGGTTTTGAGGATTTGAAACAAGATCATCAGGTGATGGACTGGCATTAGAAATAAACGCCCGAGGTCGCAAAAGATTCAAATTTTGGTTTGCCAGCCAGAAATCAAAGGAGATCGAGTAAAATTGGAAAACATTAATTGACCGTGAGAGGGCCTAAAATCTGAAAGCGTGACTGGAATTGGCACATGACAGAGTTGGCGACTCGTTTCATGTAGACAGCCAGAACTCCAGCTATCCAGGTTACGCCAAGCAAGGTTTTCGTTCGATTTTGTCCTGGCCGTGGCCATCTTCAAAACTGTGATCATGCGAGCTGCTGGTTAGCTAGTCACAGTTGATCATCTTGGGTACCCTCTGGGAATCGAAGGATCATGCATGAACTGATTTCAAGTGAAAATTAACTAAGTCACTACGTACACAAAATTAACTGGTGTATTGACGCAACTAAAATTTTTATCCTTGTTTTGTCGAACAATGTGCACCATTTATGCTTCCAGCACAATTGTATAACGCAATGGTTTTTGCTAAAATAATATTTTTATGTTATTGTCAAATGTGAAACGTTCACTCATTTGGTAGCCAACCCTTTCAGGAAGTGTGCATATCATTCATAAAGAAGTCAAGAATGCAAAGAAAGCTGCTATAATTTATTTGCACTTTGCTTTCCAAAAAGAGAACCGTATGAACACATACCAGGTGAACATTAACTTATTTTCTAACCTGTAAAAATCCAGGTTAGCAAATGCATAAATGTCTGCCTCACAAATGATAGTACATGAATAAGCTTGCAAGCTATTACCATCACAGTAGACACAAAATTACACATTTTTAGCCAATTGGTGAATTTAATCTAGCTGTAGTTTAGGCTCGATTTGCTGTGACTTAATTTCCTTCTTATTTACTAGGACGACTCAAATAGGCACTAGCACAGTTTTCTCAACAAAGTGTGAACTGGTTAGAAGAATAAACCAGAAACGTAACTTTACCTAAACTGTATCTTCTATTTCATATAAGGAAGTGTATCATTCGAAAACATGTCCATGATGTCAATCAGCTAGCATAGTTGCAACTTTCCGTATTAGAAAAAGAAGATTTGAACTAATATAAGGGCTTAGAGCCATATTACCATGTGAAGGCAAATATTTAATTATTTGCTAGCCAATAAGTTTGTCAAGCACAGGAAATAATCCAGCTTATACCAAATAAAATGTTTGCCTGTAGACTAGATACAAAACAAGTTTGTAAGTTTAGACACATATGCATGTACTGTTTTTGTCTACAAATATAAGAATTTTAAGGAAAAATATATTACTAGAAGCAAAGGATTAACCCTGATTAAAAGGAACAAATCATTTTGTAACACACGGCCCACTTTGGATGGCGCAGTAGTGGCACATGAGTGCGGGGTGCACATGTTTAGTGCCGCCTTGCTAGTTTAGCAAAGGTGGATCCAACTTACAAGCCTTTGTCTGCTTCCAGCCATAGCACCTTTGGGTTTATTTTTTTACACGAAGTGATGATGAAAGCGTAAGCAGGTGCTACGTGTACACGTGCACGGCTTTCGGAAGGGTTGTATGATGCGGTTTTGGAGGGCGGGGTGTTTCACATTTCTGATTCTAACGGCTCCTCTCCTGGTTTATGCCTTTTTGATCAACAATGAATGACACAATGAAATCAAGCATGTCCTCTATTCGTCTAGTTTATCAACAATATAATTAAAATAAAAGGCATCAGCAAACATATATATTTCTAGTATGTCACTTGTAGCATAGCTCGGGCGCCAGCCCACACATACACATATAGATACTAAGTTTTGGAAGTACAGTGTATAAAAGTATGCAAGCTAACTTTTAGTATTTCACAATAAAATAGACACTACACGAATTTGCACTGCCAGAGACTCCAATATTAGCACCGTTTGGAAACCCCCTTTAAATTAGCACTGGTTTCCAGCCGGTGCTAAGATTCCGGTGCTATAGGTGCCAATCTTTACCACTGGGTTAAATACCGGTGCTAAAGACATACGTTAGCACCGGTTGAAAATACCACCCGGTGCTAAAGATTTTTACACGCAAAAAAAATTAAATACCACCCGGTGCTCTCTCCATGTTCTTCAAAAACAGGAAGGACTGAGAAAGAAGACAAGAAGAACAGAGATTTGATATGAAATGGTCCAATTTCTGCTGGATTTGAGAGAAATTCCACACGCTTCTTTCTTTGTTCTTCTTTCTTTGTCCTACCGTTGTCCTCAGAAACAAAAGAAGAAAATAAAAGAATGCTGCCTACCACTCAATCCACTCCCCAGCTGCCTCCGCTCCCTAGCTCCAGCTACCTCGATCCACTCCCCAGCGCGCCCGCCAGCACGCCACCTGCGCGAGCGCTCCGCCTACCAGCCTGAGCACGGGCTGGAACGATGCTGTATAAGAGAAAGAACATCAGCACAGGCAGAGCACATAGACAAGAAACAAAGAAATAGCAGCACGAGTGTAAAATACTTGCTCGCTAACGCTCCAACCCAGGAATGCCAAACTGCTCCTGCTCCCATGACCCATGAACTCATTAACAAACGCAAGAATCCAAGGAGAAAAATTGCAAACTTATGAACTCCCGCCTGCGCGCCCGCCCTCTGGCCTAGAGAAGAGTAGGAAGAAACAAAGTGGGAGCTCGTTAGACCGGGATAAAAGGTTGGAAGAGAGAAGGGGATAAAAAAGGCTGCCCGTGCGGAGCACGTTAGACCGGTTGTAGCTTTCAACAGGTGCTAAATGAGCTTGGACAAATTAGCATCGGGTGATGGTTGTATCCAGTGCTAATGTGGGACTTTAGCACCGGATCTTGCCACAATCCGGTGCTAATGAGCTCCCCTGCCGCATCTGCGCGCCGCCCTACTCCTAGCAATTGGACCCGGTGCTAATGCACCCTTTAGCACCGGGTCCAAATGATATCAAGACATTTGAGTGGTGTGGTGGATGTTGGCTTCTTTGGTAGTGTTGGTTCTAGCTTCTTCAAGAAAGCTTACTATTGTATGTGTGTCCTTTAATCCCTTCACCTGCTGTAAAGTCAAACGACATGCATGCTTATAAACTATTGCACATCCTGAATTGAAATTCGAGATAACAAACTGCTAGGTCATATTGGTGATTGGACTCAAAACTGGAGAAATGTTCAATGTGGCAGATAACAAGTTCAATGGTTCTATACTTTCTGCATTTTGTAAAGCCAACTCGCTTTAGACACTTGACTTGCATTAGAATCGAATGATCTGACAGGAAGGATCAAGGAGACAATAAAGGGACACAGGTCCTACAACAATTTGAAGGGATGCAAGACATATTCAGAGAGAGAGAGAGAGAGAGAGAGAGAGAGAGAGAGAGAGAGAGAGAGAGAGAGAGAGAGAGAGAGAGAGAGAGAGAGAGAGAGAGAGAGAGAGAGAGAGAGAGAGAGAGAGAGAGAGAGAGAGAGAGAGAGAGAGAGAGAGAGAGAGAGAGAGAGAGAGAGAGAGAGAGAGAGAGAGAGAGAATGGATCAATCTTGATTTAACAGCATCAAAAGGTACGTATATCTATATGCTAGGAATTGTAACTTGCATGCTAAAAGCCTTGGTATATTAGCACCCAATTAATATATATACATACATTTGAGAAGATTAATATGAAGAATAATGTAAGAACATAAATACTTATGAACTCCCGCCTGCGCGCCCGCCCTCTGGCCTAGAGAAGAGTAGGAAGAAACAAAGTGGGAGCTCGTTAGACCGGGATAAAAGGTTGGAAGAGAGAAGGGGATAAAAAAGGCTGCCCGTGCGGAGCACGTTAGACCGGTTGTAGCTTTCAACAGGTGCTAAATGAGCTTGGACAAATTAGCATCGGGTGATGGTTGTATCCAGTGCTAATGTGGGACTTTAGCACCGGATCTTGCCACAATCCGGTGCTAATGAGCTCCCCTGCCGCATCTGCGCGCCGCCCTACTCCTAGCAATTGGACCCGGTGCTAATGCACCCTTTAGCACCGGGTCCAAATGATATCAAGACATTTGAGTGGTGTGGTGGATGTTGGCTTCTTTGGTAGTGTTGGTTCTAGCTTCTTCAAGAAAGCTTACTATTGTATGTGTGTCCTTTAATCCCTTCACCTGCTGTAAAGTCAAACGACATGCATGCTTATAAACTATTGCACATCCTGAATTGAAATTCGAGATAACAAACTGCTAGGTCATATTGGTGATTGGACTCAAAACTGGAGAAATGTTCAATGTGGCAGATAACAAGTTCAATGGTTCTATACTTTCTGCATTTTGTAAAGCCAACTCGCTTTAGACACTTGACTTGCATTAGAATCGAATGATCTGACAGGAAGGATCAAGGAGACAATAAAGGGACACAGGTCCTACAACAATTTGAAGGGATGCAAGACATATTCAGAGAGAGAGAGAGAGAGAGAGAGAGAGAATGGATCAATCTTGATTTAACAGCATCAAAAGGTACGTATATCTATATGCTAGGAATTGTAACTTGCATGCTAAAAGCCTTGGTATATTAGCACCCAATTAATATATATACATACATTTGAGAAGATTAATATGAAGAATAATGTAAGAACATAAATAAACTAATAAACAATAATAAATAGGAACCAATGCATCCTGTTTAACTTAAATATGTACGGTGCATGGTGTCTCCTATTCAGGCTGGTACACCTTTATATCCTAGGATCCTAAGAGCACAGAAGGAAGAAATAGCATCCCATTATTAATTTCAAAACCAGCTAGGAAGGAGAAGGGGATCCGGCCATGGGGACTACCTTGCTCTAGTGATGATGGCCGAACAACGGCTTGCCTGCCAAAGGGGTTTATTGTTTGGAGCCAGCATAGGTTTCGGCATCTCCATCCTGAGCAGATCCCGTCCCAAGTTTCACAGATCTTGATCTGGTTGGGCGAGCAGGTTGATCAGCATCTGAATCATCATTGTCTCCTGATTCACTGTGAGTCTTTAATGGAACAACGAATGAGACAACAAAATCCATATCCTCAAGCAATGATTTAAGCTAACATCAATAAATGGAAATTAATTATCAGCAAGTACACGAAGCAAGTAAAGTAGCGCGCGCACACACAAACTTCAAAGAGACAGAGGAGGCAACATTGTCTGCTGCAATATAAAGATATGCATGCATTGTCGAGTACCAGAAAGACCTATATCTATTGCCTTGTCCGCATAAGAGAATGAAGGAAACCTGCTATAGCAAACATCATATGCTAAAGAACTACCATGATACAACACAAATTTGCGGTCCTCGGCAAACGGGTCGCCTTTGCGTCCGGGTGCTTGGGGCATGGCTCAAAGAAGGTCATCTGCAGGAGCTGACGGAGCCACGCCGGAGGGGCGCGCTCCACGTCCAGACACGCTATCTCCTTCATGCTCACCATGGCTGCTGCATCGCCTACCTCCTACACTGCTCTCATATCCCGAGACCCCCTGCTTCTTCTTCTTCCTACTTCATAAATGGTAGCGCTGGGAAACGAGTAACGTACAAATCAATGTAATAGACCACACCAGTTGTTGAATTGTGACAAATGGTGCGGCACTAGTGGTGTGTAAATTTGAACATGCATGTTTGTTAGCGCTTGATGCAGAGGCCAAGTATGTTTTTCACTAGTCTTGTTAAAGTCTGTGGTACCGTGATGCACGTCGTGGTGCTAGATCATGGCTGTGAATCCGTGATATGGCACGGCCACACAGCCGAATTGGAGCATGAATGAAATGGGGTCAGGAATTGAAGCACTACTCAGTTGCCAAGTGCACTATCACACCTGGCCAAGTTGTATGTCCTAGCAGTGACCCATGAGTGTGGGATGCACATGTGTTTAGTGCCACGTTGCTAGTTTAGCAAGTGTGGAGCCAACTTATTGTTGACACTAATTACGGTCCACTATCAGGATTGTAAATCCTGACAATGGTGCATGGAGTCTTTCGGTGATTTTTCTTATGGCTTAGTAAAATAATTAAATGTTCTGCAAGCGCACAGAACTACCGATGTAGCACTTCACCAGAGAGTAATCCGAGGTACCCTAATTTATAATTTGCACAGGGAAGCTTATGCCAAGAGTACGGGGTATTCTGTAATCAAGATGGGGGATAACGTTATTTGAATAGGAGTGAAAGACCGTGACACACAGCTCAAGGATACTCAGATAGGAAAGAAAAATAACTAGCTAGCTGGGAGGACAACGAGACGAGAAAAGGATTCCTAGGTACTTTATCTATCTGGGTCACTCAAGAAAGAGATACAGAGGTTGAGAGAGCAGCACTTGCAAGCCGGGCTTAACTCTATTACCTTAACTTCGGGACACGGAACCTACAACACGCAGAAAAGGATGAGAAATGGCATTGCCAATTAACTTTTCATGGTATCCTACGCGCCGAAACAAGCATGGTGGGCTACGAAGGTCGTATAGGGCTGTCGTCACCTAACCGCTACCACACATATGGCAGAATCGGAAGCAAACCAATGTCACTAACTAGTCTAAGTACCTCACTTACTGTAGGCAATGACTACTTACTCCACTAACAAGAGCAAGAAATCATGTCAATGCCCCAGTGACAATTCAACGTAAGTATTGAGTAGAAATGGAAAACCCGTTAAGGCAAAGACTCAAACAAGAGCTGAAAGAACTAGAGCCACAACCAACTATAGTCCGAACAAGAAATACTTGCAACTAGAGCAAAGTAGGAGCAAGGTATAAATAAGTCAAACAAAATGATAAAGATAATCTATATTGATAACTCAAAGTCTTACATAAACAAAAGGAAAAGATATAAGAGCTTATACCAGAGCTTTTGAAGACGACTCCGGAACCTCCGAGGCACAGCTCTGCTCGACTCTAACTCTAACTCCCAGACTAAACTATCCTAACTCTACTAGAACCAATGAGAAGTGGAGCTCCTTGGCTTGGTGTGTGTTGAACCGGGGTGAAGGACCTTGCATTTATAGGTGAACCAGGGCGGTGGAGCTTGTGCAGGGGCCAAGGCACCGAGGGGAGGATCCTCGGCACTTCAGTCGAAGTCCCTGGTTTGGCCGACCTAGAGGATTGCGCTCCAATTGTGTGGATCGTCTCCTGGATGGCGGTTGCATGGTGGCATGTGTTGGCGGTCGTTACAACCCAATTCCGACCACCAATACTCGGGAATAAATGAGGTTATATGCAACATTCCATGGAGTATTGGTGGTCTCTAATAAAGTTCCACGAGTTTTGGTGAGTGTCATGTTTGCAGGTACAACATTGTAAAACACGCGCTAAAGGGGTCGAAAATGATAGAAACGGCCGAACGGAAGTGTATCATTCGAAAACATGTCCATGATGTCAATCAGCTAGCATAGTTGCAACTTTCCGTATTAGAAAAAGAAGATTTGAACTAATATAAGGGCTTAGAGCCATATTACCATGTGAAGGCAAATATTTAATTAATTGCTAGCCAAAATTTTTGTCAAGCTCAGGAAA
>OAMR01000926.1:134834-161597 GCA_900205405.1 Echinochloa crus-galli
CGACACTAATATTGGATGAAGATAGCTGTCTGTCGGGTTTCACCCGATACAACCACGTATTTTGAGATCGAAATAAAGCATACAAATACTCGCGCGAAGACGAGCCCAGGGATTACATCAATCCAAATATTTATTACAACACAAAGGTCCACATTATTTTATTACAAACCGAGTTCAATGGATGATTGAACCAGTACAACATGAACAAATTCTAATCCCTTGGTTACAGATCTCGAGTGCTATATAAGAATGGGTGTGTTACTCTAGGCAGCTGATCAACCATAAAATTGGTGCAATTCGTGCAAATTTGGCTGGATACAATGCTATTGTCCTGACTCCTGACCAAGGAGTCTGAGCTTTGATGGCCCGGAGCTCGCTGCCCACGGCGAGGTGGATCGCGGCGGCGCTAATGGCGTTGGGTTGAGCTCGAGCGAGGCGCTGAGCAGCTCCGGCGCTTGGGGCTCTATTTATAGGCGGCAGGAGGGTGGGGAGGAGCCTTCGACTCGAAGGATTGGCGGCCAACTGGACGGCGGGGCAGTGTACGCGTGTCGGAGCTCGCTGGCGGCCATGGTCAGGGGCCGGCGGCCGCGTGGCTGCGCGCGAGCGGGGAGCGAGCCGGGTGTGAGCTGAGATGCGCTGGTGCCATGCGGGGAAAGGTGAATGCTGCTGCTTGCTGTTCGGCTCGGCGCACCAGACGAGGTTCGTCGGCCGCGTGGCGAGGGCGGAGCGGCGGTGTGCGTTCGTGGCCGGGCGGCTCACGGGAGAGAGCAACAGGGGAGGAGGAGAAGAAAGGAAGGAGTTTGACCCGAAGTCAAATAGGTTTGACTGAGATTTAAACAAGAATTTGCTTTGAAACTTGAAATACGGCCCAAAAAAAAGTTTCTTAGAATTTAATTCCCTACAACTTTCGTAATGGACGAGATTTGATTTGAGCACTATTTATGGCAGAAACGTTAGATTTTTAAATTTTGTTCAAAAACACTTTGAATTTGAAATTCAAAGGCAAAAACTTAATAATTTGACTACAAGTTTCAATTCATATTACTCAACTTTATCCCTGGGATTAATACCACGAAGAAGACAAATAAAAGAGTTTTAATTGTGAGAAAGCAAAAATCCCTTGAAGAACTATTTGGCTTTTATTTGAATTCGAAATTCAATTTAAATTTACTTAATCTTTAACTCCTGATCTTCGGATTAATTTAATAAACTTTGTGGTCACAAACCACGACCATTATTTCTTTGTTGAATCATTGCTTGAAAATTTTGGCATGATTAAAATTTTGTAAAAACGAAGTCAACAGCAGGTTTGACTATAGCCAACATGTGATTAAAGTATTAATTAAGCTCCAATTTGTTTTAATTGAGACTCTAATTGCTTGGGTTATTACAGACACAAAAACAATTTCCTTTCAATGACACAAAAACAATTGTTCCAACCAAGTACAAGAATGAAGTACATCCATTGAAATATCTCTTGTCGTCGCTGTTATATTCAACCATGTACTGTACGTGCACATTTACATCCATCGTAATGCATTGGGCTCTATGCATAACATGTACTGCTCTATTTCAAAATATAGGTCGTTTGACTCTTTTGACTTTAAGTTTAACCGTTCGTCTTATTTGAAATTTTGTGCAGATTATCTGATGGCTTGCTTCATTAATAAAAATCATCAAATATACCTTAAATTTGACTATATTTTCATATTTTTATTGAAATAAGACGAGCGGTCAAACTTGTGGTAAAAAGGGTCAAACAACCTATATTTTGGAATAGAGGTAGTACATGCTATTTTCTCCACTTAGTTTGATCTGGATTCATTTAGTCGAGTAGCTAGCTTGCTGCTGAAAATTGTTAGATGGAAATTAGTTGGCCGGTTTTGATAAACTGAAGCAAAAATTAGCTAGCTGGATAGCTCTAATTGGCCTACAGGAAGAACTACGAGATACTCCGTCCGTTTTGGTAAAGGAAATCGTTTAGAACAGAGATACGGTCATAAAGCACAACTTTAACTTCTCTTTTCTATAAAAATATTTTTGAAAAGATATATATGTATATTTTTATGAAAGTAATTTTCAAGACCAATATTTATATAATTTTCATATTTCTAAACTCAACGAAAATGTTATTCATAATTTATTTTCCCCATGTTTGACTTAAATCCTGTCCAAAACGACTTCCTTTAGCAAACCGGGGAAGTATATAAAGTTGTTTGGCGGGTAGGAGACAAATCGTGCGGGAAAATAAAATGGAAGGCGATATGTCCATATTGAATCTGTGAAGATACACGACACATGAAAAAATTAAGTCAGAGATTGTTTCTAAGGCATGAGCACAATATAGCAAACATCATCCTAACCAGGTCCTTCAAATTCCAAACATTAGAAATACTTGGTGACTACATGCTTGAGTAACGTACGTTACTCTTGCAAAACCATACATGAAGCGAAGTGCAAGATAGGTGACAACCATTTAAACCAGGTAAAGGTACATCTGAGAATTACGAAGGACGGTAAGACCAACACGAAAGCCACAAACTTCATCCACACATCTCCAATGTTGCCAGCAGTCCCACCATCTTCAAGACTTCAACACTTCAACGGTTATCTGGATGATTGAACCAGTACAACATGAACAAATTCTAATCCCTTGGTTACAGATCTCGAGTGCTATATAAGAATGGGTGTGTTACTCTAGGCAGCTGATCAACCATAAAATTGGTGCAATTCGTGCAAATTTGGCTGGATACAATGCTATTGTCCTGACTCCTGACCAAGGAGTCTGAGCTTTGATGGCCCGGAGCTCGCTGCCCACGGCGAGGTGGATCGCGGCGGCGCTAATGGCGTTGGGTTGAGCTCGAGCGAGGCGCTGAGCAGCTCCGGCGCTTGGGGCTCTATTTATAGGCGGCAGGAGGGTGGGGAGGAGCCTTCGACTCGAAGGATTGGCGGCCAACTGGACGGCGGGGCAGTGTACGCGTGTCGGAGCTCGCTGGCGGCCATGGTCAGGGGCCGGCGGCCGCGTGGCTGCGCGCGAGCGGGGAGCGAGCCGGGTGTGAGCTGAGATGCGCTGGTGCCATGCGGGGAAAGGTGAATGCTGCTGCTTGCTGTTCGGCTCGGCGCACCAGACGAGGTTCGTCGGCCGCGTGGCGAGGGCGGAGCGGCGGTGTGCGTTCGTGGCCGGGCGGCTCACGGGAGAGAGCAACAGGGGAGGAGGAGAAGAAAGGAAGGAGTTTGACCCGAAGTCAAATAGGTTTGACTGAGATTTAAACAAGAATTTGCTTTGAAACTTGAAATACGGCCCAAAAAAAAGTTTCTTAGAATTTAATTCCCTACAACTTTCGTATTGGACGAGATTTGATTTGAGCACTATTTATGGCAGAAACGTTAGATTTTTAAATTTTGTTCAAAAACACTTTGAATTTGAAATTCAAAGGCAAAAACTTAATAATTTGACTACAAGTTTCAATTCATATTACTCAACTTTATCCCTGGGATTAATACCACGAAGAAGACAAATAAAAGAGTTTTAATTGTGAGAAAGCAAAAATCCCTTGAAGAACTATTTGGCTTTTATTTGAATTCGAAATTCAATTTAAATTTACTTAATCTTTAACTCCTGATCTTCGGATTAATTTAATAAACTTTGTGGTCACAAACCATGACCATTATTTCTTTGTTGAATCATTGCTTGAAAATTTTGGCATGATTAAAATTTTGTAAAAACGAAGTCAACAGCAGGTTTGACTATAGCCAACATGTGATTAAAGTATTAATTAAGCTCCAATTTGTTTTAATTGAGACTCTAATTGCTTGGGTTATTACAGACACAAAAACAATTTCCTTTCAATGACACAAAAACAATTGTTCCAACCAAGTACAAGAATGAAGTACATCCATTGAAATATCTCTTGTCGTCGCTGTTATATTCAACCATGTACTGTACGTGCACATTTACATCCATCGTAATGCATTGGGCTCTATGCATAACATGTACTGCTCTATTTCAAAATATAGGTCGTTTGACTCTTTTGACTTTAAGTTTAACCGTTCGTCTTATTTGAAATTTTGTGCAGATTATCTGATGGCTTGCTTCATTAATAAAAATCATCAAATATACCTTAAATTTGACTATATTTTCATATTTTTATTGAAATAAGACGAGCGGTCAAACTTGTGGTAAAAAGGGTCAAACAACCTATATTTTGGAATAGAGGTAGTACATGCTATTTTCTCCACTTAGTTTGATCTGGATTCATTTAGTCGAGTAGCTAGCTTGCTGCTGAAAATTGTTAGATGGAAATTAGTTGGCCGGTTTTGATAAACTGAAGCAAAAATTAGCTAGCTGGATAGCTCTAATTGGCCTACAGGAAGAACTACGAGATACTCCGTCCGTTTTGGTAAAGGAAATCGTTTAGAACAGAGATACGGTCATAAAGCACAACTTTAACTTCTCTTTTCTATAAAAATATTTTTGAAAAGATATATATGTATATTTTTATGAAAGTAATTTTCAAGACCAATATTTATATAATTTTCATATTTCTAAACTCAACGAAAATGTTATTCATAATTTATTTTCCCCATGTTTGACTTAAATCCTGTCCAAAACGACTTCCTTTAGCAAACCGGGGAAGTATATAAAGTTGTTTGGCGGGTAGGAGACAAATCGTGCGGGAAAATAAAATGGAAGGCGATATGTCCATATTGAATCTGTGAAGATACACGACACATGAAAAAATTAAGTCAGAGATTGTTTCTAAGGCATGAGCACAATATAGCAAACATCATCCTAACCAGGTCCTTCAAATTCCAAACATTAGAAATACTTGGTGACTACATGCTTGAGTAACGTACGTTACTCTTGCAAAACCATACATGAAGCGAAGTGCAAGATAGGTGACAACCATTTAAACCAGGTAAAGGTACATCTGAGAATTACGAAGGACGGTAAGACCAACACGAAAGCCACAAACTTCATCCACACATCTCCAATGTTGCCAGCAGTCCCACCATCTTCAAGACTTCAACACTTCAACGGTTATCTGGATGATTGAACCAGTACAACATGAACAAATTCTAATCCCTTGGTTACAGATCTCGAGTGCTATATAAGAATGGGTGTGTTACTCTAGGCAGCTGATCAACCATAAAATTGGTGCAATTCGTGCAAATTTGGCTGGATACAATGCTATTGTCCTGACTCCTGACCAAGGAGTCTTGTTAAAAGTATTTGTCAAGGACTCCTGTTAAAAATACTTGTTAAATATTCCATACTAAATTTGGGTCTTCATTAACATGTTTCTGCAACATATTGAAATAAAGAAGCGGTGTGTACGTACAATTGGTTCATGTATACCCTTGCCAACCAAAACTAAACTATATTCTAACATAGATTTTAGTCAGATTTAGTGAAGCTTGCAGTGGACCGGTTAGAGCGTTGAACTCCGGGAGTTGTTGAAACTCCCGCCCCGACCCGGGTTCGGAGCACGACACCTTAGAACAAAGCCTGGTGAGAGTCTCTCACCATGGTCAAGTTTTTTTTAGATTTTAGTCAGATTTGGATACTTAATAGGATGATGAGAAACTTTCTTCATTACCTTCTATCTGACACACCATAAATTAATTATACATACCAGTAGTTCGGTACGTACCAATCATCTCTGAAGACATTGAATTGCTTCAGATTCTTCACAGAGACCTCCAACAGCTTCATAAGCTCCCAGTGGCAAGGCTTATAGCCAATCTTTCTGTATCTAACTTCAACAACACTAAGATATGGCAGATTAATGAATTGTGCAATTTGACTGCCACATTCAATGTCCGCAAGATTGGGCACATCATCAATATCCTGAGGAAGCAAAAACCCAGAGATCAGTGCATGATAAATTTTGCATAGAAACATCTGTCATATCTAGATGGGATGTGTTTGTTTGCGCACCTTTGGCACATTAATAATAAGCTTCTCCAGGAGTAGCGTGTGTTGAAGAAAGCAAAGTAGCGCTTTAAAGCCAATGTTCAAACGCCACTTATCAAGGGTCAAAGTCCTCAAATTGCTAAATCTGGGGCAGCCTTGCAAATCCCTTTTGATAGTGAACTGTATAAAGTGCAAGAAGCCAGTTAATGTTTTACTTTGGAGTATGCTTTGCGATGGTAGTCAAGTGAACAAGAGTATAAGACAAAATGGAGATACCATTTGATAGGAAGGATCCAATGTTAAGTATCTAACGCTTGACAAACCTCCTAGAAGCACACAGCCACGGCTGTTGTTGTTACCACAACAGTTTGCACATAGACCGCAACAGTTCCTGCATAGATACTCCTCACCGGTACCTTCGCCCCAGTGATCCTCATCTCATTGGTATCTTTACCACACCGATCCTCATCGAACCATCCAAGTCTGACAACTGCTCCTACCAACAATGGCATGGATTCAAGCATAGGAGTTTGACCTTCACAATAAGCTAATTTAAGAACAAGAAGGCTTGGGACAGAAATAGTCGTTCTGGCACCAAAGTTGAAGTTGCAGCGAATGATTTCGAGCGTTTTGAGTGATTCAGAAAATATCTGGTCAACACCAATAATGCAAGCATGCATCTTCAGATCCTCCAAGGCCACACATGACGAGAAATCAAGAAAGCTCCCATTGAACTTCACCTCACTAAGCTCTAGCCTCTTCAGGTGCGCTGAGGCCAAACATTGGTTCCCAAGTGCCGTGTGAACGTTGGTGCCAAGACGGGCTATGAGCACCGGAACTTGCCAAGACAGTGCATGACGGATCCACACGTCGACTTCATCACCATCCACACGAGGAAAACCATCAAAGCTGAACTTGCACACATCAAGCGGCACAGGGTCGCGGAGCAGAAGCAGGCGGTTCACGGACCTGTTCAGCCTGTCAACAGCCACCGCACTCGCATCCCCAGTCACACTCAGCAGGCGAGCAATACTCAACCGAGGCCGGCGGAGACTGCGGCTGCGGCTGCGACGGAGCCCATGCTGGGATATTAATCTTGCGATTCTCTCGGGCCTGCTGACAGGCTCGGACGCCCAAGAAAAACTGACGCTCAGGCGGCGGTTGGATTTCCAGAGGTTCCGCCAGCGCCTGGCTAACACGCTCGTCCGCGCGGCCACGGGCGCCGGCAGCTGCGACAGCACGCGGTGGAGGACCTCGTCCGGCAGGCCGCTGATCCGGTCGCCGCCTTCCTCACTCGACGCCTTCTTACTCTCGCGGTCCGACATTTCGTCGAACAGGTGGCCCGCGTCGAATGTCGAATGCTGCAGAAGGGGAATAAGATTCCGAGAAACCTATAATAACACAAATGGGGGACAGGGAGGCGGAGCCTGCTTATACCTCAGCTTCGCAACCCGACCGCTGCTAATTTGGGGAGTTTTTATTTTTAAATAGTCCTTTTAAATCTAATATTTTAATAATAACCCGTCAAACTAAATTTTCAGAAACTAACCCTTTTGGTAGCGCCGGAACTTTTGGCGCGACGAAGCCGCCATGTAGGCAACTCGGCCACGGTGGCCGCTGATGTGTCAACTGAGTCGCGCCGTAGCCTCCGGCGCGACTCAGTGTTGAGTCGCGCCGAAGTCTCTGGCGCGACTCAGCTGCACATCAATCACAGATTCCAACTTGGTGCTTCATTATAAATATTCAAAAATCTATTTTTATAAAGTGGGACTAGTCCAAAATATTCACCAAAGATCCTAGTTCCCAATTTTATTTATCTAGTCCAAAATTGATAAAAAATCATTTTAAAATTTTGGCTCAAATTTGAATAAGCATCACTGTTTTCAGGACTCAGCTGCACATCAATTAATGATTCGAACTTGGTCCTCCATTATAAATATTCAAAATTATATTTTTATGTAGTGGGACTAGTCCAAAATATTCACTAAAGATCCAACTTCCCAATTTACATTATCTAGTCCAAAATTGATATATACATCATTTTAAAATTATGGCTCAAATTTGGATTATCATCATTGTTTCCAGGACTTAGAAATTTCCAAGAAAAAGACTAAAAACGGTATAACTTGTTGTTTAAAATTTGATATTTGACCCTTAAATATACCAAAACATCAACTTGATGTCCCTCTATATTGAAGCACATAACTTGTACAAATACTTTTGTATAGGTTGAAGGTTTAATGGTTAGAAAAAATCTAAAATACCAAGCTCCTAAACATCATTAGTAATTATTATGTGAAATAATAGGAAAATTTGGCCACGTGTTCTATTTGATTTTATGGTGGATCTAACTATTATGGGAACCAAATATTTGAATTTGATTGGAAAGACAGGACTATGAGGTGGACTATGAGGAAGCAAATGACATGGAAAGTGATCCTGACGCCATGGATGATGCTGATGAACTCTAGACATTCATGTCTTGTTAAATGCTTATTCTAGACATATATTTGCTCGTCATATGCACTTGAACTAAACCATGCACTTGTTAGTTTGGTCATGCACTTGTTTAAAGCGTAGACCGACCGTGTTTCGACATTAGTTCGCTCGAATTGGTTCGTTTTCGACATTCTGTAAGTTCGCGTTCGTGTTCGTGTCTGGCTTTACCGTATTCGTTTTCGTTTTCGTATCCAAATGTAGAAGTAGAAAACGGTTGAGATGTTTTTCGACCGAGTTCAACCGTTTTCAACCTTACCCATGCCTGGGCCGGATTCATCACATTGTCTTTCCAATCAAATTCAAATATTTGGTTCCCAAAAAAGTTAGATCCACCATAAAATTAAATAGAACACATAGCCAAATTTTCCTATTATTTCACATAATAATTACTAATGATGTTTAGGAGCTTGGTATTTTAGATTTTTTCTAACCATTGAACCTCCAACCTATACAAAAGTATTAGTGCAAGTTATGTGTTTCAACATAGAAGGACAACAAGTTGATGTTCTGGTATGTTTAAGGGTTAAATATCAAATTTTAAACAACAAGTTATACCGTTCTTAGCCTTTTCCTTGAAAATTTCTAAGTCCTGAAAACAGTGATGCTTATTCAAATTTGAGCTAAAATTTTAAAATGATTTTTATATCAATTTTGGACTAGATAATCAAAATTGGAAACTAGGATCTTTGGTGAATATTTTGGACTAGTCCCACTTCATAAAAATAGATTTTTGAATATTTATACTGAAGCACCAAGTTTGAATCTGTAATTGATGTGCAGCTGAGTCGCGCCAGAGACTCCGGCGCGACTCAACACTGAGTCGCGCCGGAGGCTACAGCGCGTCTCAGTTGACACATCAGCGGCCACCGTGGCCGAGTTGCCTACATAGCGGCTTCGTCGCGCCATTGCATGTGGCGCGACTCAATGGGGAGTCGCGCCAAAAGTCCCGGCGCTACTAAAAGGGCTAGTTTTTAAAAATTTAGTTTGTCACGGGTTATTATTAAAATATTAAATTTAAAAGGACTATTTAAAAATAAAAACTCTGGTCTCCACGGCCAGAGAAGACCAGCGGTGGCCCTTTGACGCCGTCCAGGCACAGATCTGAGGACGGAGATGATGGGTGGACGAGGGCGGGTGTGCAGGTGGCCGGAGTTCAAGCTCGGCGCCGCTATGGATGGATGGAAGAAGCTACGGATAACCGAGGGAAGGGGCGAATCACCATATCGCGAGATCCGGCCGCGGCGACACAAGCAGGTGGTGGCAGAGAGCTCCGGCGCAGTCACATAGGCATCTGTGACCGTGAGCGGGGAAGTGAACTTGTGGTATGTAATTTTTTTCCCCTGATGCCGTAGCAGGGGTCAAATGACACTTTTTATGAAATTATAAAAATTATTTACTGACAAAATATCGTTTCTAATTATATATCTTCACATTTGTAACTGAGTTGTTTAAGGAAAAGGCGTAAGAAAATTTAGAACCGACAACACGTACTAAACGTTAATAGAGACTAATAAATTACAGCCTCTCTCTCCTGAATCATCTCATAAATATTGACGTTATTTTTTTTATAATGAGGTCTTCGAATTTTAATTTTGATCACTGTTTTTAAGGCCATTCTAAATGTAAATTTCATGAGGATTTCGATCTCATTAAACAATATACCACGTAAAGAAAAAGAGTGACATGGTATCACATTTACAATAACAAGAAAGTTAATTTTATCACGATAAAAATCCGACAAGAATGAAGCGTCCAATTAGAACAATTCGTCCACGCCGCCGGCCCAGCAGCAGACCAGCGGCGACCTGCTCCTCAGCAGGAGAGAGGGGCCGCACCGCGTAGAGCGGAGGAGCGCAAACTGGCGCCAAAACCATGTCTCGCATCGGCTTTTTCGGGCCAAAACTCCATCCACCGGCGACAGAGCAGCAGCAGATGATGTTCTGTCCCCGTAATGGGCCTTCTTTGGGCCAATAAAGTTTGGGCTTACTTCTTTGTACATGGTAAACTGAAATCAGCATCAACCGTTGGATGCGAACTGGATGCACCCCGGAGGTGGGAAGGCAGCCGTGACTTTGGTCCAGCACGTTAGAGAATCCACGCCGCGGACGTCCGGGGGCGCTAGCACTGCCCTAACGGATTTTATTAATGATGAAAGAAACGTTACAGCGCAGCCTAAGGAAGATATGTTTACAAAGGCATCATCCACATTTTCATGATGCACTAGGTTCTCGGCTGCTACAAACAAGAACCAATTGCTGCCATCTATCTGTACTAACACACGATGTGAAATGCAGGCTTGGTAATATATGTGGGCTTCAAATCACTTGCAACTCAGCATCACCCATTTCTATTCAACAGAACAAAGAGACTATGGAACAGAGGAACTGCAGGGAAAAGAGAACGACGGCACAAGACAGAAACATGAGTACAAGCACGGACACATGATTTGATGATCGGTTCAAACCAACATCCTACAAGATGAAAATACACACACAAGAGATCAATGTCGTTCGAACTTGTATAACAGTAAGTGTTGCAGGCTCACTAACAAACACAAAAAGAATTTGATGAAGTTGTTTGAAATAGCTCCGCAAAAGCTGATCGCAGAAATTAAGGTATGAAAAATTAGTAACGTGCTTGTAGCATAAGGAAGCATACAGACGATAAGCAGCTTCAGAGGAAGTCTTCACCAATGGATCTGCATAATGATCTATCAAATGAACTATCTCTAGTCAAATCACTCGTGCTTCAACTGTACCAAACTGGATGACCTGCAATCAGCTTTAAATTCAAATGTAACACCCCGTGAAGCTCTCTCATTCAGCTGTCGCTTCTTAAACCCAATCTGCGTCACATTTATCAAGACAGGCTACACTTTTCATAGATTCTAGCAGTTGAGAACTTGATAGAGTTGACGTCTGGCATGTTTCCTGGCAACAGTGTCAGGCCAGAACGCTCAGATATCAACGTTCTCCGGTACTCCCTCTGTTCCTAATTATATGTCGTTGGACAAAAAAGCAGCTCCCCAATACAATTGGCAAAAGACTCTACCGCCCCTATATAGCAATGATTTGCCGGCTGACTCATTTGGATGAACGTACCATTAATGCTCCATTTTGGCTCGCTGGCGCACGCGTGCCACACTTCTTTTTACATTAAACAAACCAGTGTTCACATCTACTCCGTACTTGTTCACATTTAAACATGCAGTACAGTGCTTTGAGCTTAAACAAATCAACAAACATGTACTATAGTTTTAATGCCGTGAGAAGAGAGCAGGTGATAAGGTAGGCGCATGATGTGCAGTGCAGCTACGCGCTGGGTAAGCAGCGACAGATATTACGGGACAACGGACTGTAGCTCCGGCGACATATAATTAGGGACGGAGGGAGTAGTCCAGTAAAACAAAATTCAAAAGGGAGATATGACATTTCATCAGAAGTCGCCGACACCATTTTGTATTTGTTTTTAGCTTCTTTTAACCGGCATACCTGCTTACATCGTTATTTCACCCGTACTAGGCAAAATATATTGCAATCTAATAAAACAATGTGTTGCGCACATCATTAATTAGAGTAGTTGTCCACAACCAATAATTCATCTCACAGATACGTAAAGTAGAATCGAAGGTACAAAGCTTTAAAACAAAGAACAAGCCAGTCACATTTAGAAGAACAGGGGTAACAGTATGCTAACCTGCAGTCATCCGAGGACATGCTACTACTAACAGCTTCAGTGACTTCCAACCAAAGCTTCAATTTACAAGTGCTGGAAGTAAAAAAAAAACATTATCCTACATATAAGTGTTTAACTGATCAACAATGGGTGGCACAGGCTCTAAGAACAAGAATGACAAAAACCTGTTCTGAATTTGAGACGGATCAACAATGGGTGCCGGCTCTAAGAACAAGAACGACAAAAACCTGTTCTGAATTTGAGATGGAATTCCATGAGTCATACCACTAATGTTGAGAAGTAGCATGTAAGGAGTAGAAGAAACATATGGTTGTCAACGCTTTCGTTGGGCGCAGCTACCAGCGGCAGAGGAACAACAAGAAACAGACGACAAGAACCACATAACAGATTAGTGTGTACATTAATAACAGGCTATGCTGAAACAATAATTATTTGAAATTGTGCACAAAAAGCTGTAATAACTTAATAGCACAACCTAAAGAAGGTATGCTTGGCTATCTCCAAGAGAGTAGCCAAAAGCAGACCCAAACCTAAAATGGGTCTCCGATGAAACAATTTCAGCCTCCAACAGAGTACCCATACCCAAACCCAAAATGGGTTTTCAGGAGAGAGAGGACCTAAATCTGGGTATCCTCTCTCTTCGTGACCCATTCGCAGAAAGGATTCTCTTTTGGGTCTTCTGTTGGAGAAATGAGTTTATGGGTCACGGACCTTTTAACTGTAGGTGACCTAAAGTGGTAAATAGGTATCCCATTTGGGTCTCCATTGTTGGAGACAGTAGGCATCACATTTTCACCTCAAAGTCAGCCACATAATGTTTCTGAACTATTGACAACCTGAAACGCAATGCAATAGGTTTTCAGATGCTGCCATCTATCTGTACTAAACAAGATGTGAAATGCAGGCTTTAAATATATGGGAGACAGCATGGATGAGGGCACTCAACCAGGTAATTGATGACCTGGAACTACGGGAACTTCACCGCAGTGGAAGCAGATTTACATGGACAAACAAGCAGCAAAACCCAGTAAGATGCAACCTCGACAGAATTCTGATGTCTAACAGCTGGGAACAGCACTACCCGCTGGCAACGGCGGCGGCAACTCTCCGAATTGGGTCGGACCATTGCCCGATATTCTTAAATACAGGACAACAGATTCCAAGAACACCCCTCAGATTTAGGTTCAACATGGCATGGCTGTCTCAGGAGGGATTCAGAGAAAAGTTACTGGAGCAATGGCCGGTTAGGGGGACACGGAGTGCTCAGGACTACTGGAAGCAAATAAAAATAGCGATAAAAAAATACTGCAAGGGCCACAGGGCCAACACCAACGGGCAGATCCGCAGGAAGAAGGAACTTACTGACCAAATGATTCAAATAGACACCCAGGCGGAACAGGGGCCGCTATCAGGGGAAGAGTGGACGATGCGATACAACTTGGAGAAGGAATTTGAAGAAATCCTTGCATTTGAAGAGGCAACATGGCAGAAAAGATGTGGGGACACCTGGGTCTTGAAAGGTGACTCCAATACAGACTTTTTCCATCGAGTGGCAAATGGCAAAAGGAGGAAACACCAAATTAACTCCCTGGAGGAGGGAGGTTCAGAAATAACCGGACAAGGGAACTTGCGATCCCATATCGAGGGGTATTACAGGGCCCTGTTCGGGCCGGCCCAGCCTCAAATGCTATGCCTGCAGGAGAACATATGGGCCAATAGAGGGGCCCTCTCAGCAACGGAGGCTGAATCTTTAACGAGACCATTCTCGGAACAGGAGGTGCATAGGGCAATTAAGGAAATGAAGAGCGGTTCGGCCCCGGGTCCAGATGGCTTCCCAGTGGGTTTTTTTAAAGTATTCTGGGAGCAATTGAAGGCCCCCTTCTGCGAAATGATGAACCAACTCTTCCATGGCAATCTGAACCTAGCGAGACTCAACTACGGGCTCATCTCCCTCATCCCAAAATTGCAGGCAGCTAACAGTATCCAGCAATTCCGCCCAATCTGTGTCATCGACGTCCCATTTAAGTGGGTGACGAAAATACTCAACAATAGAATTATAGAGACAGCAGATACAATAATCAGTAAAAGCCAATCGGCCTTCATTCCAAAGAGAAATATTTTAGAGGGTGTTATAATAGTGCAGGAGGTCATTCATGAAATCACCAGTAAAAGACAGACGGGCATAATCTTGAAGCTAAATTTTGAAAAAGCCTACGATACAGTTAGGGTGGAGCTTTCTGTACAAAGTGATGGAAAAGAAGAATTTCCCTCCAGAATGGATAGCCTGGATAAAACAAGTGGTAGAAGGGGGTAAGGTGGGGATCAATTTGAATGGACAGCCAGGCACGTACTTCAGAACCTATAGAGGCCTACGACAAGGGGACCCTCTCTCCCCCATCTTATTCAACTTAGTGGGAGAAGCCCTTGCCACCTTGCTGTTGAGGGCAAGGGATCAAGGGTTGATAAAAGGACTCACTCCTAACCTAGTCACGGGGGGCCTCACCCATCTTCAGTATGCAGACGATACGATCATTTTTTTGCAGATCGACAATCAATCTATCTTCAATACAAAACTGCTGTTATACTGCTTTGAACTTATGGCGGGGCTGAAAATCAACTACCACAAGAGTGAGGTATTTGTTCTGGGGGTGAATCAGATCGAGCAAAATCGAGTTGCAAATCTGTTCAATTGCAAAGTGGGAGCCCTCCCTATCAAATACCTTGGTATCCCAATATCAGACAGAAAATTAACAATTCAAGACATGCAGTTTGTCCCCCAAAAAATCCGAAGGAAGCTCCCTAATTGGCAAAACACCTTGCTGTCCTCCGGGGGTAAATCAATCCTCCTCGAAGCCTGCCTCAGCTCATTGCCAGCCTACACCATGGGAATATATCTACTCCAAGAAGGCATTCATCACCAAATGGACACGCCCAGGGCGGACTTCTTTTGGCATGCGGGACCAAGGAGGAAGTTCCATATGGTAAAATGGGAGGAATTGACAGTACCTAAGGCATTCGGAGGATTGGGCTTTACGAACACTAGGCTAATGAACAAATGTCTTCTCTCCAAGTGGATCTTCAGGCTTGAAGCTGGAGAAGCAAGCCCTGCATGTGACTTGCTACGGGCAAAATATTTGGGGGAGGGGGGTTCTTCTCCTCGCGCCCGAATGGCTCATCTCAATTTTGGAAAGGCTTGCATGGGGTCAAGGATGTATGTGAGAAGGGCCTAAGATACCTGCTGGGTAACGGGAAGAAAATCAGATTCTGGCACGAACAGTTTGGCTGGGAGACACCCCCTTACGCATCACCTTCGACCTGCTGTTCGAGTGTTGCAGGCAACAGAACAAGGTGGTGGCTGAGGTACTCGGGCCGGAGGGCCTGGATCTCACGTTCCGCCGAACTTTTGGGCCGGCGGAGGTGAGCCAATGGGATCAGATGTGCGAGATCTTGGGAGGTGTTGTGATCTCTGATGTGCCAGACTCCGTGAGATGGGAGCTGGAAAAGTCAGGATCCTTCTCCACTTCGTCATTGTACAAACACATGTTATGCCCGGGTATTATAAACACTAGATTGGGGGAAGTCTGGAGCGCGAAGATACCTTTGAAAGTAAAAATTTTCCTCTGGCTATTGAATCGGGGCAGAATTCAATCTGCCGACCAATTGCGACACAAGGGCTGGGAGGGAGAGGGAAATTGTGGTCTGTGTGGGGAACCGGAGGATGCTGAGCACATCATTTTCAGGTGCCCACCGGCTGCCTTCCTCTGGTGGGTGATCAGAGATGTGTGTAGGTGGGCTAGGGCCCCAGAATCGCTAGAAGAGTTCTATGAAGCTATTAGACAGTTCGACAGCCGATCTAGGAAGGCACTGATCAGATTGTTGGGGGCAGTTTGCTGGTCGCTGTGGACCACAAGAAATGAACTAACTTTCCAAAACAAATTAATCCCCTCCCCTAATGCACTAATATACAGATCCACTCACTTATTGCAGCGGTGGTGCCCTCTGGGTAAGGAGACTGACAAGGAAGGCAACATGAGGCTGGCTCAGGGGCTACGCGCTCGGGCGCTTCTGGTGGGGCAACAGGCGCTCGACCCGGCAGGAATTGGTTGATCTCCTGGCGTTCCAAGTTTCCCCCTCTCTTCTCTCTGGGCATCGTCACCTTGGCTATACCTCACAGCCAGCTTGCTTTTGTCTCCGGGCGCCCAGTTGTGTGGAGTTGCCTCCTGCGGTGGAACTCCTGTTTTGGTTTGTTTTACGGGTGTTTTGTGTCTGTGTTGGGGGACTCTTTCTTGTAATCCTGTTTTGTTGGCGCTGCCCTTCTGTTGGGGTATGCTTGTGGGCTTGAGGCCCCGTTGAACTTTTATATCATTTGCTTTATATATAAAGCTGGCCTAGGCCTTTGGATGAAATATATGGGAGAATAGCAAAAATGGCAGTCTGGACTCAGGACATGGAAGCAAATCAAATTGAATAAGAAAAAATTCTGGTAACTCAGTATTACCCATTTCCATTCAACAGAACAAAGAGACTATGGCAGAAAGAACAGAGGAAATGTAGAAAAGAGAGAACGACTGCACAAGAAAGAAAGCCAGCCTATATAGCTTAACACATTAAAACCTGGACTGTTTTGCTTAAACGTACAAGCACGGACACATGATTTGATAATAAAAGACAAACATTATTGATTGATCAGTTCAAACTGACATAATATGATTACCTAATGAACTACCCCTCAAGATGGCAAATAAATATATTATTGGATCCAGCAGTAACACAGAAGAACAATTGGATCTCTTCAATGGGATCTCTTTAGCTGCTGCTGCAATGCTTTTACCTTGCAACATCAGAGTACCTTGAACAACTGCAACGACAATAAAGCAAGCACAATCAGATTGTATTCAAGTGTGCAGTGAAAAATACGAGTGGGGATATGTGATAGACTGAGAGTAGAGTACCTCCTCATTGCACCTCACGGCATGTGCATGATGATACGTCAAAGGGATTGTCCATATCCAATTCGTGGATGTGTTTGATGTGTTTCCTCAGTTCGAAAGACCACGGACTTACATACTCAGAAAGGAAATTAACTTTGACATCCGGAGAAGCACTGTTATTCAGCTCAAGCCAGTTAAGTAGTTTGGTCTTCCATCCTGGACTCTTCTTCTTCTTCCTCTCACGGTCGACAACCAGGTTTACAAATTCTAACACTCTAGCATTTAACAAACAGAACTTGACGAAACTGAAGTCATTTTCTTTATTATAATAATTTGCAACCTCCAACGTCTTGAGATGGTCAAGGCATTCAAGCGGAAGATGGTACTGCACATTTCCATCATACGTAGGAGGGCCTACCTGAAAAAGAAAACAAAAGGCAGGAAAAAGAAATTGTCACCACGTGTAAAATAAAGGAGATACATAACAATAAGTTTAAGGAAGAAATTGTCACCACGCGTAGATTCTCAATGCATGGAGAGCATTTTAACAAGGCAGCAACCTGACCCATTTTAGGACCCATGAGGGAAAGATTCTTCACAGTGCGGATCACATTAGCCGTTCGGTGGGAAAGATTTTGGCAAAGAATAGGCCCTAAAGTCTTCAGCTTGGGTGCCTGAATAATCCTTCTGATTGTAATAGTAGTGACGAGTGTTTCTAGAAGCGGGGCGTCCACAATCACAAGCTCTTCCCTCGTGAAAAAGCAAGAATCTAATGCAAGGCTGCGAAAGGTTGGGGAACTGATCTGGAAACGCCATCTGCCTGTGGCACTGCCCTTGTTCACGTGCAACACCAGGCTCTCCAGGACGGGGCAGCTTGAAAGGATGGCATGAAGATCAGAGATGTGCGAGATGCGGACAGCATAGAGGGTAAGCTGCCTGAGGTGTGGGAAGATGAGTGCATCGGCAATAATCTCTGGGGGAATCTCGAACAGTCCGGTCGCCAAACGGATGTGGAGCACGCGGAGAGTGGGCGAGCAGCGGTGAACGGATTTGGGAAGCGGCCAGGGAAATTTACCTACACGGGCGGGGAAAAGGGGGTTGTCGTTGTCGTAGAAGATATCGAACTCGTGGAGGTTGCCAAACCAGAAGGATTCGAGACCGAGCATGGCGTCATCGACGACGCCGAAGCTCTCGACCGGCCGGCGCCATCGGAGACAGAAGCGCCGCATGGGGCCCCGATGGTCGCCGAGAAGCTCGCTGAGCACGGCCTCGTCGGCCACCCCGCCGGGGAGGACATCGGCCTCGAGGTTTAGAGGAGCAGCGTCGCGCCAGAGGTGGCGCCACTTGTGGGAGAGGATCCGGGTCCGGGCGCCTTCATCCATGGGGAGGAGGGTGATGATGCTGCCAAGAACCGCCTCCGGGAGATGGCTGATCCGGTCGGGGCCGCCACCATCCGGATGATGGCGAGATTCCTCCTCCACCCGCCTCTTCTTGGCCCTCGCCGTCGCTAGCATGACAACGGCCGGTGCGGATCTGGAAAACGAGCATTAGTGAAATAGATTTCTGAGACATCGATCTGCTATGGAGCAGAAGAATCGATCCAAACCTTGCTTGGCCGAGCGAGAGGAGAAGGGGATAGATCCGAGGGGCTGAGATGGGGGCGGCGACGAGAGGGGTCGGGCGGCGGCGGCGGCGGCTGTGCTGCTTATCTCGGCTCCCTCTCTCCAACGGCTCCGGGGATCCGGTGCAGTGGCTATTGTCACTGCAAGTTAAGCAGTTATGGGGCAAGAGAGGGAGCACTATTCACTACTGTTCACTACAGTAAAATACAAAGCACGTACTGTTCATCCAACCCTGTTCGGTACTGTGGCACTCAATCTGGATGGTTGGATGTGAAATCGGACGGCCAAAAATCCGTGCAGTGCTAACATGCAGTTGCTTCAGTCACTGCATTTGATCTCGGTCCGGCTCCGGGACGTTCCGTTTCTCCAACGGGTACGGCGTTCTGAATTTCGAGTACCCGCGAAATGCTTCAAAAAATAAATACCCGCAGAATAGGATCGGAGGCCTCGAGGGTCCGTCGCATAGTTCGCGAGATTTTGAACTAGAAGAGAAAATTACCTATATAGCATAAAAATTAAAAAACCTTTCACGTAGCAATCCAAATCTAAAATCTTTCTTATCTAAACACTTATGAAATTTTTTTAAATGTATCCTATAGCAACCAACACCATGTGCAAAATATAAAAACCTACATCTCAACCCCCGGATCTACATCCAAAAGACAGAGAGAGAGGTGAGAACCTAGGACGGAAGGATCTTGTCGCGTCCTTCTCTCGCGATTCGACATTCGACGCCGCCGTCTGGACTTCGACGCCACCGACTGGACTGAAATTGCGCCCTTCGCCGCGCCGCCGTGAACGGCCTGGAGTTGGAGTGGGACGCCGCCGCCCTTCATCCAAGGAGCATAGAAACCCAAAGATTGCAACGGTTTCGTGTTTGTGTCTAGTAATATCTTCAAGGTTGTGCCAATACCTGTTAGCATCAGTCTGTCAACAACGACTGCAGCAGAGACTTGAGAAACAACACAACTGGGAGGCCTTGTTTAGATGCAAAATAGGAGAAGGGGCAAATTTGAGGGTTTAGGGTCACTTCGTCATAAATGCGCCACTGTAGCATTTCATTTGTATTTATAAAAATTATCCAAAAATTGATTAATTAGGCTCAAAATGTTCGTCTCGCATAGTATAACAAAACTGCGTAATCAATTTTTGATTTCATCAATTTTTAGTACTTCATGCATGTGTCGATATTTTGATGTGATGGAATCTTGTTTTTTATAGTGAACTTTGGGAGTTAAATTTGGATCTAGACAACGTGTGACCCCATGTTCGTTTGGATTATTTTTTTCAGCAAAAACCAGCACCAGCCATCAGCCACAAACCAACCAGTTCTCTCAGAAAAACCAGCACCAGCCACCAGCCAACCGAACAGGAACTGAGAAGGATACCATTAGGACACCACGGAATAGTGCCTTGCGTGCCCAGGGAATATCTTTACAGCTTGAATGATCTGATTTCCTCAGCGAAACAATGCGCAGGGCAACATACAAGATACAGCTATACACTAGAATCTCCCAACTTTACAACCCTCGGCATAAGAGAGCAGAATGGTAGCTTAAATCTTAGGTAAACCAAAGAATTAAAGAATGATACGATACATTCAACAACTGCAAGATCTTGGTATAAGTTGTTCAGGTTTACTACGTAAGGGGCTAAATTTACACGGCTTCTGATATACATCTGTACATGCCATCGTGGGGGTGTATAATAAGTCTGGTTAAGCACCAAGGGCTTGTTTGCTTGCGGTCCTCGCAAAACTGCCTGGCGCAGGCAGCAACCCCAGGCGATCGATTTCGTCGGCCTGGGGTCCGGATTGCTGTCTGGGCGCGCAGCTGCCTGGCAGGCAGCATCCAAACAGCCCCCAAGTGCTTCCTCGATCCAACTTGGTGCTGTCGAAATGCATTTGCCAACCATCTTTGTTTCAGCTTCAGGACCTCACCGCAAAGCAAAGAAAGCAGGTTAAAAAATGTTACACTCTGGAGTAGCATGCTCAAGGAGACAGTCTCTTGTGTCTGTCAGTTCAGAGTTGGTATGTGAACGAGGCTTGCTCTTTTCGGCCCTTCTCGTGGATGTCATCGATTAGCTGACGAAGGGTGCAATCCCAGTCCAACCCCAGTCCGTTCACGGCGGCGCGGTGAGGGCGCAATCCCAGTCCAGACGACGGCGGTGGCGGCGTCAAAGTTCAGGCCGCGGCGGCATCCGAGGCGACGGCGTCGAATGTTGAATCACGAGAGAAGGACGCGACTGGATCCCTCCGTCCTAGGTTTAGTTTGTAGGGGGATTTTTAGAAAATTATGACTAGTAAAGCTAATGGTGGGAGAGTTTAAGTGCTAAAGTTCCTATCTCTCTCTGACCTTCTGATGGAGATCCAGCGGCTGTGATGAGAGTTTTCATAGTTTGCCCACGAAATTAATTTTCATAGGATTCGTTGCCATACCTGTAAAGGTAATGTTCTCCATCCTGTTTTCTATATTGCTAATGGTTATCTTAAAAATAAATTGTGAATGCTGAAGTGTTTCCCTTTTTCAGAATCCGCAACACAACTGATCCCTCTGAGTGTTGTTTCCATTTATCTGAACTAGTTGCAATGCCCGCGCGGCACGCGCGTGCTAAACTCTCTTCTACATATTCGTCTCAACTTATGTGCCCCCATATTTAGACCATAATTGTAACATATTATATCACATTAATACAAGTTCTCCCTATTTTTAAAAAAATGTATCCCATTTTCTAGAGGTTAGCCCTACTCTTCACCACGTGTTGCTAAGTTTGGAGAAGCCTTTATCACATAGTAGTTTTGCACGTGCGACACGCACGTGTTTATAAAAAAATAATAAATAAAAATTATACATTTATAAAAATCTATACAAAATACTTTTATATTTATAGCAAACTGCACGGCAAAGATTTATTTTCATATAATCTAATAAACCCATTAATCAATAATTTATTGTCACACACATTGAATTTTTTCAACCACAAAAAATATAACACATACCACAGCTATAAAATAAGAATATTTACAACTCATTGATACATTATTCACCTTAAAGAATCCTAAAATTAAGAATTTAGAATCACACAAAAAATTTAAAAGGATGCTCGATCAGAATAGAAATTGGTCGGTCCAGCGATCTAGTGAGCTAAACAAGATAAGAAATCTCCCTCTAAGAGTCCACTCTGTTTGTTGTTTGTGATGAGGACGCGACATCATCTATCGACTGACCAACCGGCTGCCAATCTGCAGCAAAGAAACCACATATATGTTTAAAATGAATAGAATAGATGTCAAGTGATATATTCTAAGCGCATTTGTTCACACAAAAAGCACAAACATAAGAAAGTCAAACCTACTGCAATGGCTAAGTAAAAAGTAAAAATATATCCGAAGTATTCACAGCCTGGATTTCCCACACAAGCTATTCAGGCAAACCACAGAAAATTTCACAGCAAGAAAGCAGTGTAAAGAAGCAAGGTCCTTTCAGCCACACCAGTGCAAAAAAAAATCATATTGGAGAAAATCATAAAGGTGGCAAGGGGCTAATTGTTTTAAAATCTTTCAAAGTGACCATTTTCCATACTGACAAAATATAATCTATCGGAGCGGGCTAATTGAATAATGCAGAGGAACAAATTTAATTTTCATTCACATGGGCTAGGTGGAACAAGTTCAGTTTTAACTCAAACCGACTCAAGTAAAAGTGCCATCAGGAGCTGCACAAGCCACATACAAAGCCTCTTCATCCAAAAAAAATAACACAGCAAAGGTGCCAATTTCAGTAACATAATGTGTATACACAGAACAAGCTATGTCACAGAATTCAGACCATTTAACCACCTCTTCTGAGAAATGGTTGCTGTTAGTATTTTTAATGGCTTCTGCTGTTAGTTTATGGTTGAAATTAAATTGCAAAGTTCACCTTGCCTTCCCTTCCTAGTCCAGCACTCCAGCCTTCCTTCCTACAGGTGTTGTCCTACAAGTGAGCCTCAACCTCCCTGTCCATCTGTGCTTGTGGCAGATCGATTAACACATCAGGATCAAGCTAATCGGCAGCATGAACGATGTCTAATCAAAGAGAAATCTTCACAATGCATGCACAGCAACACTAACTTTGTGACACCCTGGAACTGCCACACCTGCTGCCAGAAAGTCTTCAGCTTGGGTGCCTGAATAATCCTTCTGATTGTAATAGTAGTGACGAGTGTTTCTAGAAGCGGGGCGTCCACAATCACAAGCTCTTCCCTCGTGAAAAAGCAAGAATCTAATGCAAGGCTGCGAAAGGTTGGGGAACTGATCTGGAAACGCCATCTGCCTGTGGCACTGCCCTTGTTCACGTGCAACACCAGGCTCTCCAGGACGGGGCAGCTTGAAAGGATGGCATGAAGATCAGTTAGAATGCTCTTTTGGATGCTATTTTTAGCCTGAATTTTTATTTAGGCTAATCACTATACTAAATAAAAAATTATATAGTGATTAGCCTAAACAAAAAAATCCATTATTACAGTATCCAAGGTTTGTTTATTTGTTCTCCACAATAGGAAAAAAAGGTTACTTAAAAAAACAAAAGGGATCACATGTTCTGCTAATTGATTAAACTAATAATCCATCGACTGATCAGTTTTTTGAAAGAATATTAAACAATCAGTAAAGAAATTACAAAGAGAAAATAATAGGGAAGCATAAATGGACATACCTGAGACTTGGAACCTCACTGCTGCAATGCTGAAAATTCCATTTGCCAGCCATTAATTCTAGGAAGAAAAAAAAGAATCCAATACGCAAATAAGTTCTGCTATTACATTATTAGAAAGCTTTCAGATAAAATGTTTTATATGAAATTCAGTTCACGGACTTTCAGTCAAGAGTGGTCCACTTACTTAAAGTGAATTACCATTTGTGTATACATACACATCCTTGCTCTCGTTGCTGACCTCCACAATGGGATAGCAGATCGATGCTAGCATCCCCATCTCCCCACTGCCTCTCGCTTCATCTTCTGGGCCATATGCATCAAGGCACCTTTAGCTGCTGGTGGCCATGGCCTATTGGCCTGTCGCCGTGCACGCAAGGGAGGGACGTAAGTAGGCGGATAGAACTGCATCCTGATCTTGAAGGAGAATGGGTGAATTCATTAATAGGTAGCAATAAGCTAAGGCTGCTGGTCAGATATTTTGCATGGAATGTTTTAGTTGTGTACACTCGATTAAGAATTGGAGCATGGAGATGGGATCGACAAACCTGAAGCTCCGTTCATGAAGGCACATGAGCCACACCTGCGGCCGGGGAAGCTTCTACTGCACGTCGCGTGGAGGGATGGAGCCGCAACCATGCTAGGTCCGCCCAGATCGCCCAACGAATCCCGTGAAGACCTCGCTCGGGAATGCAGCAGGCAAGCCTGACGTCGTCCACGATGGCGGCGGCGGCGGAGGCGGCGCCATCCTTGCCATGCGTCGGTAAAGGGGCAGCCGCCGGTGGTTGCAGATCGATGAAGATGTCTCCAGCTTTGACCGGCTGAGCGTGGGAATGAAAGGCGAGGGCAGGGACGGAGAGGGAGTCGCGTGTGCGCCACCACAGCCGCCGGCGACGCGGAACCGGGGCCAGACGCGGAGACGAGGGCGTGCAATGGCGGATGGAAGAACGAAGGTGGCGAGAGGAGGCTCGGGGCTTGCGCAGTGGAGAGGCCACCGTCGATGATTGCAGGGGAGGAGGCCCCGACGGCGGAAGAACGATGCGACGCAGGGTCAAGAGAGGCTCCAGAAGGGGACGGCAGCGGAAGGGGAACGGAGGGTTTGGAAAATGAACGCGGGCGACATAGGGTTTGGAAAGGCTACGCGGGCGACGCATCCGTGATTTCTGCCACCGTGGGTAGGCGCGGGCGGGTAGAAAATTTTCACGGTGAAAAAAATCTAGCCAAAAATGTAAAATGTGACTGGAACATCAATTTTTTCCACCTTTCCCACCTTTTCCCACGTCTCCCACCCAACAAAAACCTGACATGTGGATCCTCTGTGAGGGGTGGGGCGTGGAATTTTTGGTGAGAAGTGTTTTCAATTCTCTAAGATCCTTTTAGTATAGATACGCAACACAAATGTTCCCTCTGATTGAGATTTATACAGCATTTCTTATTTTTCAGCCGGCCTTTCAGGTGCTAATAAATCCGAAGAGTTTACTTGCTCCTTCCTTGCACTGAACTGAATTTCTCCGGGACTGGGAGGTCCTTCTATTCGCATTCATGGATAGGCTCGATTTCGATGAGCTGGCTCTGAGACGGGTACGGCATGGGATACCTCGAGAAGCTGCCGTCACATCCATCTGCCAGCTTCCACCTGAAGCGCGTGACGATGTGGTGCACGGCCACCAGCGTCTCCACCCTGGCGAACTCGTTCCCGGGGCACAAGCGCGCGCCGCCGCCGAACGGCACGAAGCTGAACGGCGGTATCGCCGCCGCCGCCGCCGGCTCCTCGAACCGCGCCGGGTCGAACCGGCCGGGGTCCGGGAAGATGGCCGGGTCCCAGTGCGTCATGGTCATCGCGTTCATGACGTTCCACCCTCTGGGGATCACGTAGCCGCCGTGCTCGACGTCGTGCAGCGCCTTCCTGAGGATGCTGAACGACGTCGGCACCAGCCGCAGGGTCTCCATCGCCGCCGCCCACGTGTACCGCATCCTGCTCAGGTCCTCCCACGACAGGGCCTCCCCTGGCGCCGTGCTCCGCGCAATCTCCTCTTGCTCTGACCGAATCGAATCATCATTATCATCCATGGTTTACTTCGCCAGAATATATGAATCCATTGTAGCCTAAGATTAATGGGTAACAAATAGAATTTACAAATTGTAAATTACCCTGGAGAACTTTGGCGTAGGCGTCCCTGTTGGCGTCGAGGTGCCGGAGGAGGAAGGTGATGAGGGCGGCGGTGGTGTCGTGCGCGGCGACCATGAGGAACATGACGTTGTCGGTGATCTCCTCGTCGGGGAGGCCCATGGAGAGCATGTGGGTGATGACGTCGTCGTCCGGTGAGCTCTCGCCGCGCTCCAGCCTGGCCCTCCTCTCCTCGATGACGGCGGCGACGGCGCGCCGCCCGCGCCGGCTGGCGGCGAGGCACCGGCGGAACCTGGTGAAGGGCAGGTCGAGCGGGACGGCCCAGATGCCCTGCACCAGCTGCTGGAACTCCGCCGCCAGCTCCCGCCTGACGGCGGCGGCGTCGCTCCCCCTCCCGAGCCCGAAGAGGGCGGCGGCCATGACGTCGAAGGTCAGCGACTTCATCGACGGCATCACCGCCACGGCGCGCCGCCCGCGCCAGCGCGCGTCGAGGTGGCGCCGGACCTCGGCGTCCATGGCAGCGACGCGCCGCCGGACGGCTTTCGGCCGGAGGAAGCGCGCCATCATGGCCCTGACGCGGGCGTGCTCCTCGCCGGCGACGTCGCGGACCGTGCGCCGGCCGATCATGCGGCTGAAGGACTCGCTGTTCATAGTGGTCAGCGCCGGGCTGGAGAAGAGGAACTTGTTGGCGGAGGGGCCGACCAGGAACGCCGTCGGGCGGCGGAAGAGGGAGAGCCGTGACACCGGGCCGTACGCCGCCGCTCGCCAGCGGAGCCAGTCCTCGGCGGTGTTGGCACGAAGGGCGCTGAGAAGGCTCAGCGTGTGACCGACGATGGGTAGGCCGAAGGAGCCGGGAGGGATGGGTTTCTTCCAGCCGGACTTGGCGCCGCCGCCGGCGGAGAGGAGGCGGTAGAGCACTGGGAGCGATGCGAGGAGCGCGGCGACGACGGCTAGTGCGGCGGCCATCATCGTCGTAGTGGTGGAATCAGCTAGCATCCATGGATTTGCTTGGGCCTGGTGCTTTTGTGATAATTTAAGCTGCTTGCTTTCTGTGCTCACTCTGTATGTGTGGTGCCGGATCTGATGATTTGCAGTGGGTGGATTCCACGAGGAGATGCCATGGATGCTGATAAAGTCAGATCGGGATGCTTTGTTTTACTTAATCTATTGGTATTGGGTTGGTTGTATTCAGAATGACAATCAGCACATGAATATATGTTGGACTGGACTATTAGGATATCAAAACAAGAAGTGATGTCATCAAGTGACAAGCTGACCC
>OAMR01000926.1:189164-194164 GCA_900205405.1 Echinochloa crus-galli
GGTCCTGCTGACGGCTCTTGCTCTCTAGGAACTTGATTGATTTTGCAACACATCGGCCATTTTTTGTACCATGAGGTCAACATTGGCATCTTGATTTTCTGGCCTTCCAATGGGCATTCCTGTATTAGCATATCCAGGATTCGGGAGAGCATCGATAGCATTATAATCCATGAATTCTGTATATCTATTCCCATACATATCCCTCTGCAACCTGTTATTCAAAGGAGATATCTTGTAAGCAGATGCAGGTGGATTTCCTGTGGTGCCGAACGCCATATCACCGTATGTGCGAGTTTTTTGCATTGCAAGCTGAGGATTCTGCTGAATTGGTTGACTATTTGCATCCTTGGTACCAGAAGCTCCAGTTTCTTCAACAGTTCCTTTACCATGAGCTCTTTGACCTGCTGTTTGAACATTGAAATATGTTGGGCAACCAAGTTGCCCATATGTTTGCTCGAAAGGCTTATCCACTTGTTGACCAAAGATGCTAACCATTATGTGTCGAAAACTATTCAAGAATGCAGCATTGTGATTGGTCATTGTGTCCCCCAGGGCCTTGTACAGCAAGCTAGAGAACTTCTCTGTCAGCAATACAGGCATTCATAGCATATTCGGCAAAGCACGTAAGAAAGCATGCTGCCGACCGCATGACGTCATCATGATGAAAGATCGGTATTTAATTAGATGATCGTTACAATACTTAAATACAACCGATTAACGGGCATAAAGCATGATAAATGTGAAAGCACGATCGTAAATCTCTAATAAACAAGAATGCATAGGTTTAAAAGCACTAGTCTACCGCATGTCTAGATACCCTCGAACCCGTCAGGCGTAGAATCAAACAAGTTAATCCACCGCATGATACAACTTGTTTAAAATCACACCACCAACCAAGAATAGATCAATCTACCGCATGATATACTCTAAACGTGGAAGGCTAGAAGCATTCATTATTTAAAACAAAGTTACGAACACGTTTTCACTCATTGAGGGACTGCCGAATACGGCTAGATAGCCGATTCGGGTTCCATGAAGAAGGAACAAGCTTCGTCGATGTTGATAGACCTATCAGATCGATTTCGAGCTCTAATCCACCGGATGATTAGTTCTAAAACGACCCAAAAACCTGCATCTACCGCATGATACCCGGCTCTGTCAAGATCCACACAAAATCAACGAGTTTGAACCCGCAACACGTGGCAATCTAGATTGACTGAAATTCGGCTATGTAGAGAAACGTGATTTCGTCATGCAATGGATCAGAACCGAATCTAATCAATCTAAATTGGGCAAAAGGGTGTTATATGAATTAAACATAAAGTAAAACCCAAATAACACAAGGTAACTTAATGAATCTATTAGATCTTTGCCACAATCTAATAGAGCCGATAACTTGCTTCAAGCTAAACCTTAGCCTACCGCATGGCTCATGATCTAACAAGAAAGCCTTCTTGAATCAAGCTTAAATCCACCGCATGATACTAAGCATGATACAAGGTTGTCGATACTTACGGAGGTCGACGGATCGATGGTTCCTCTCGAAGATTTCGACGCCACGACTAAAGGACTCGAAAAGGTGGCGCAAGGCCGGTTTGTTGTATGATTGTTCGATCCCTATTACAATCACCATGGGTTTATATTTATACCCTGGTTTTGACACAATTCCTAGTCGACTACGATTACAAAACGTTTATTTCCAAAGAAATACGTCGAAGCGCCGTATTCATCTCATACTCTTCATCAAATCGGCTTCATCCTTATATTCAATCCACGTCATCAAGCTTTCCTGAATGCTTCCGTTTCCAACTGTGGAACAATTCCTTTGCTGAACGATGATGGATTCCCGACCGCAGAGCATCTTTTGCCGAATGCTTCGAAGAAGGCCTTCCTGCCGAATGGAATCTTTCTACCGAATCTGGCCCACTTGTCAGCCTCTTTCAGGTGCCAATTTTTTGTGTTAACACTCGTAGCCAACCACAGTAATAAAATAAGAAAACATTTTTGGGCCACTGGTAAAAGAATTAGTGAAAAAGTTTTAATTTTAGAGAAAGATCTCTACTATAAACAATTATTTCCTTCCTTTTCCACGCGCCTTCCCTTTCCTTTCTTCTAATTTTTTTCTTTATTTACAACATGTTATTTTCTTTCTTTGTTCCTTTGATCACGCCCAAATTGTCCATATCAAATATATAAGGAAAAACATAAGTAGTGATTTCAGTTGTTGGTGGCTAATGTGTGGGTGGTACCTACATTGTCCACAGCAAATATAGAAGAGAACCTAAAATTATTGAACTTCATGTGCGCACACACATGTATAATATAAAATATAGTTGCAATATCCGTGCGTGTGCTAAACTCTCTTGTATATATTTATCTCAACTTATGTACCATGCACGTTTATTGATGATATGTAGGTACTAAAACAGTGCGAAGCACTTTTAGAAATACTTTATATTCGCTCTCTCATGTATAGAGAGCTTTATGTATGTATTCTCAAAAATCAATAGTTGGCATTTATTTATATGAAGAAAAACTCTCCGATTTATTGTCTATTAGTAATACGGGATAATTGTGTATGGACGTGGGTACAAATGTGGGTATATTTAGGTGGGCCTTTTTTTGGGTGAAAAAAGTTGAGCGGGAAAACAACTAAAAGAGCCTGGAACATGCAAAAATTTTGATGCTTTCTAGTATTTCCCTCCCACCAAAGCCCGACAGGTGGGTCCTCTGTGAGAGGGTGGGGGTGGGTTTTTTTGGTAGAAAGTGTTTTCAATTTTATAGGATCCTTTTAGTATAGATAGATAGATACGGCTGCAATCATCATCCAAGAAAACATTTCAACCCACATTGCTAGAAAATTGGTGGCGTGGATAAAATTTAGGTTGACCTATTTTTGGTAGACAAAATGTTTTGGATTTTTGAGGGAAACCATTGTCTAACGTCGAAAAAATAAGTCTCCCTCCTGCCTTTATCAAGCTTTTGGCATGAAAGATGGATTTTTTTGTTAAAATCTAATTTTTTATAGTACAGATAATACAATAATAGTTTTTATTTTCCAACTATAAACGGTAACATAGTTCATCCTTCCGTTCCAACTACAAAGGAGAACTTTTTAAAAAAAAAGTCCAAATCACTACCTGTACTATGAGCAAAGTTTGAATAACCCCTGAACTATATTACCGTTTATTTAACCCCAAACTTTCTTAAACCAGTACACTGTTCACCTTTGGCCTCAGTTTTGTTGACTGGACACCGGTTTTGCTGACTAACACGGACACCTATGTTGTCCAGCGTGGCAGTAGAAATTAGGTGCAAATAGCCCCCTCCCGAACCAGCTGGCCCAGTTACTATCCTTCTCTCGTGTACTCTGTTCCTCCCGTCGGAGTCCTCCATCGCCGGCGTCCATAGGTGTCGAGCATCACGTCGCCGGCCACTGCGCCGCTACGAGGATTAGCACGAGAAGCAACGCTGCCTTGATGGAGCGCCTCCTCCATGCACAGTAGGACAGCGCTGCTGCGGACTGGTGCCCCTGCTGCTGCGGACTGGTGCCCCTGCTCATGCCGGAGGCACTTAGTCACCAAGTTCCCGGGTCGATGGGGTCGAGATACGGGAACGAGGAACGCGATACTGCTACTTTCAAAAAGTATGAAACGATGGAGGTATACCTTGTTGGAACGATAACTCGGGACGATGGGACGTGATCCCAGCAAAACCGGAACGATCACATGCAACGAAACTCAATTAATATACATCCTCATTCCTAATTAAGACATTTAATGTTACGTTATAGGAGAAAGATGACAGCAATTAACTGGGCTAATCATCTACCCAGCCCACCATGACCGAATGCTAACAAATAAAGCCCACCATCGTGGCCACCTACTTACACAGCCCAACCATCTGGCAGCTTGGCGTGCCGGGTCGCGGGACGCGTCCTAGGCGCGATCCTGGCGACGATCCGCGTCGTTTCCGTACCGCGAACCGGAACGATGTACCGTGAAACGCGGATCGCTGCGTCGTTCCGCGTTCCCGGTGACTAAGCGGAGGCACTGCGAGCACCAACATAGTGCAGGAGAAGAGCAGAGTACGGGAGAGGAGCAACTGGGCCGCATATCACAATCTAAGCTCACCGGTACTCAATTATCACAATTTCCTTTATAACAGCACTCGCAATGTTGTGCATATCAATTATCTAAAAGTGAAAATTACATAGACATCAGTAAATAAATCCACCACTACTGCTATCTGAATCTTGGTGCTAGCACTATTGCAGGCACCGCTGCCTCGTCGGCCAGTCGTTGTGGCGTAGGCGCTATCTCTCGCAACGGCAGCCTTGCGGCCCTCCTCGTAGCTGCAATGCTCCTGATCCCGGCGGTGCTGGCAGGCCTCGACGAATCGTTGCCTGCTGGTTGGGTCACCGTGGTGCTCGCAGTGCCTCCGGCACGGGCAGGGGCACCAGTCCGCAGCGGCGCCGTCCTCCCGTGCATGGAGGAGGCACTCCATCAAGGCAGCGTTGCTTCTCGTGCTAGTCCTCGTAGCGGCGCAGTGGCCGGCGAAGAGATGCTCGGCACCTATGGACGGCGGCGATGGAGGACTCGGACGGGAGGAACAGAGTACAGGAGAGAAGGGGAGCAACTTGGCCGGGCGGGAGGGGGTTATTTGCACCTAATTTCTACTGCCACGCTGGACAATACACGTGTCCGTGTTAGTCAGCAAAACTGATGTCAAGTCAGCAAAACCAGATTAGTATGGGGGCCAAAGGTGAATAGTGTACTGATTTAAGAAAGTTTGGGGTTAAGTTTACGGTAACATAGTTCACGGGGTTATTCAAACTTTGCTGATAGTACAGGGTAGTGATTTGGACTTTTTCAAAAAAAACTACAAAGAATAACTTTACCTTATCTCCGCAAAAAGGACAACAAACAAAAGAAGAACTTTACCTTATCTCCGTTTGCTCCCGCCAAACCTGCGGGCTACTCCCAACCGCTGAAAACCCG
>OAMR01000926.1:196664-199164 GCA_900205405.1 Echinochloa crus-galli
GTGTGTGTGTGTGTGTGTGTGTGTGTGTGTGTGTGTGTGTGTGTGTGTGTGTGTGTGTGTGTGTGTGTGTGTGTGTGTGTGTGTGTGTGTGTGTGTGTGTGTGTGTGTGTGTGTGTGTGTGTGTGTGTGTGTGTGTGTGTGTGTGTGTGTGTGTGTGTGTGTGTGTGTGTGTGTGTGTGTGTGTGTGTGTGTGTGTGTGTGTGTGTGTGTGTGTGTGTGTGTGTGTGTGTGTGTGTGTGTGTGTGTGTGTGTGTGTGTGTGTGTGTGTGTGTGTGTGTGTGTGTGTGTGTGTGTGTGTGTGTGTGTGTGTGTGTGTGTGTGTGTGTGTGTGTGTGTGTGTGTGTGTGTGTGTGTGTGTGTGTGTGTGTGTGTGTGTGTGTGTGTGTGTGTGTGTGTGTGTGTGTGTGTGTGTGTGTGTGTGTGTGTGTGTGTGTGTGTGTGTGTGTGTGTGTGTGTGTGTGTGTGTGTGTGTGTGTGTGTGTGTGTGTGTGTGTGTGTGTGTGTGTGTGTGTGTGTGTGTGTGTGTGTGTGTGTGTGTGTGTGTGTGTGTGTGTGTGTGTGTGTGTGTGTGTGTGTGTGTGTGTGTGTGTGTGTGTGTGTGTGTGTGTGTGTGTGTGTGTGTGTGTGTGTGTGTGTGTGTGTGTGTGTGTGTGTGTGTGTGTGTGTGTGTGTGTGTGTGTGTGTGTGTGTGTGTGTGTGTGTGTGTGTGTGTGTGTGTGTGTGTGTGTGTGTGTGTGTGTGTGTGTGTGTGTGTGTGTGTGTGTGTGTGTGTGTGTGTGTGTGTGTGTGTGTGTGTGTGTGTGTGTGTGTGTGTGTGTGTGTGTGTGTGTGTGTGTGTGTGTGTGTGTGTGTGTGTGTGTGTGTGTGTGTGTGTGTGTGTGTGTGTGTGTGTGTGTGTGTGTGTGTGTGTGTGTGTGTGTGTGTGTGTGTGTGTGTGTGTGTGTGTGTGTGTGTGTGTGTGTGTGTGTGTGTGTGTGTGTGTGTGTGTGTGTGTGTGTGTGTGTGTGTGTGTGTGTGTGTGTGTGTGTGTGTGTGTGTGTGTGTGTGTGTGTGTGTGTGTGTGTGTGTGTGTGTGTGTGTGTGTGTGTGTGTGTGTGTGTGTGTGTGTGTGTGTGTGTGTGTGTGTGTGTGTGTGTGTGTGTGTGTGTGTGTGTGTGTGTGTGTGTGTGTGTGTGTGTGTGTGTGTGTGTGTGTGTGTGTGTGTGTGTGTGTGTGTGTGTGTGTGTGTGTGTGTGTGTGTGTGTGTGTGTGTGTGTGTGTGTGTGTGTGTGTGTGTGTGTGTGTGTGTGTGTGTGTGTGTGTGTGTGTGTGTGTGTGTGTGTGTGTGTGTGTGTGTGTGTGTGTGTGTGTGTGTGTGTGTGTGTGTGTGTGTGTGTGTGTGTGTGTGTGTGTGTGTGTGTGTGTGTGTGTGTGTGTGTGTGTGTGTGTGTGTGTGTGTGTGTGTGTGTGTGTGTGTGTGTGTGTGTGTGTGTGTGTGTGTGTGTGTGTGTGTGTGTGTGTGTGTGTGTGTGTGTGTGTGTGTGTGTGTGTGTGTGTGTGTGTGTGTGTGTGTGTGTGTGTGTGTGTGTGTGTGTGTGTGTGTGTGTGTGTGTGTGTGTGTGTGTGTGTGTGTGTGTGTGTGTGTGTGTGTGTGTGTGTGTGTGTGTGTGTGTGTGTGTGTGTGTGTGTGTGTGTGTGTGTGTGTGTGTGTGTGTGTGTGTGTGTGTGTGTGTGTGTGTGTGTGTGTGTGTGTGTGTGTGTGTGTGTGTGTGTGTGTGTGTGTGTGTGTGTGTGTGTGTGTGTGTGTGTGTGTGTGTGTGTGTGTGTGTGTGTGTGTGTGTGTGTGTGTGTGTGTGTGTGTGTGTGTGTGTGTGTGTGTGTGTGTGTGTGTGTGTGTGTGTGTGTGTGTGTGTGTGTGTGTGTGTGTGTGTGTGTGTGTGTGTGTGTGTGTGTGTGTGTGTGTGTGTGTGTGTGTGTGTGTGTGTGTGTGTGTGTGTGTGTGTGTGTGTGTGTGTGTGTGTGTGTGTGTGTGTGTGTGTGTGTGTGTGTGTGTGTGTGTGTGTGTGTGTGTGTGTGTGTGTGTGTGTGTGTGTGTGTGTGTGTGTGTGTGTGTGTGTGTGTGTGTGTGTGTGTGTGTGTGTGTGTGTGTGTGTGTGTGTGTGTGTGTGTGTGTGTGTGTGTGTGTGTGTGTGTGTGTGTGTGTGTGTGTGTGTGTGTGTGTGTGTGTGTGTGTGTGTGTGTGTGTGTGTGTGTGTGTGTGTGTGTGTGTGTGTGTGTGTGTGTGTGTGTGTGTGTGTGTGTGTGTGTGTGTGTGTGTGTGTGTGTGTGTGTGTGTGTGTGTGTGTGTGTGTGTGTGTGTGTGTGTGTGTGTGTGTGTGTGTGTGTGTGTGTGTGTGTGTGTGTGTGTGTGTGTGTGTGTGTGTGTGTGTGTGTGTGTGTGTGTGTGTGTGTGTGTGTGTGTGTGTGTGTGTGTGTGTGTGTGTGTGTGTGTGTGTGTGTGTGTGTGTGTGTGTGTGTGTGT
>OAMR01000926.1:201664-208536 GCA_900205405.1 Echinochloa crus-galli
ATATGTATAATGCTGCTAAGGTAATGAAAAATGTTATAGGTGTTGATACCATCTGAATCCAAGACTCTACACCTGTATGAAGCAAGATATATAGCATTGCTAGAGGAGGTAAGAACCATTTGTTCAGTCCAAAGATTATCATTACTGTAAGGATATTTCTTATGAAGATCCCAATTCTTACACTTAAAGATCCTACACTTATACTTGTGTAAATTACCATGTAGCAGAGGCATACTTTACATGCTTCTCCATAACATCCTTAGGACCCATTTGATAGGGCTATGCCTTATACATTTTTCTACAGTAAAGGAAATTCCCGGGAAATTGGCCGGAGTCATTTTGGGAGGACAAACCCTCCCAAATGGGGCCTTAATTAAAAATCATATAATGTTATTTTTTCAGCAAATATTTTTTTGTTTGTTCATATATCAAATTTTTGTCTACCTAATTTACATTTCAGATTTCATAGTTTTTCTTTGATCCACAGGGAGCAGACATAGAAACATTGTATGACAATGAAAATAGTGACACAGTTTCAATTTTGGGTGCAAATTGCCTTGATAGTCCTTAAAATTGCAGTTGATGGGCATCACTAATTGTATAGATGTGATTTTGGTGCATCATTCTTGAAATATAAGATCTTCAAATTTCTTTAATCGGATAGTGACAATTCAAATCATGTCCAAGTATTATGCAACATCATTAATGATTTATTTCTAATTCTTCACTTAACAGGCATTGTCCAAGAGCAAAAATTCTTTTGTTCACTTTGTGCTTGATCCTGTTGTAGATAGCTCTACAAAAGCTTCATTTGCTGTAAGATATGGTTGCTTGGTGCAGATAGAAAGTGTAAGCTCTTTGTGCTTCATGTGGCACCTTTCTATAAGTTTGCTTACCAAAATACAAGTTCGTCTCTTTTTCTGGTCACATTTTGTATTGATGGTCTGTCTTTAGTGTAGGTTCAAAAGCTGGAGATTGGAGCATTGATATCAATTAGAGGAGTGTGTCGTGTTAACATTTCAAATGTTTTGGATGTAAGCTCTTTCCTTCTTTTTTTTTTGAATGAAAGGTTATTCCAATGCTGATGTTCACATCGGTACAGTTAAGTAATATCTTTGTATAAACTGTACCTTAAAAGGCCAACTTTTGCTTCATATACGAACAGGTGAATTTCTGTCTATGAGGGGTGCGAGGTGTGAAGTTGAATGCTAGTGTTGTAGTTTGACACACTGTTTGGTTCACAGCCACCACTTGCCTAGCCACAAGTTTGGCCAGCCATAGTTTTTTAGATATGTTTTTGGTTCAAGACACAACTGCGGCACCAAATTTTCTTTGCGCCCACATGTCATAGAGACATTTTCTTGCCAAACCTTCTCACAAGTGTAGCGCCGAATTTGTTAGCCACACTTTCTGTGGCTGCCACATTTTGACTAAGATTAGTTGTGGCAATATGTGGCGACCAGCCAAACACAATCTATGCCTTGCATTGTGATATTTTAACAAATCATCATTCTAACTTTGATTGAAATTCCTATATGCTCTGGTTCTGTAAGCTGATTTGTTGGAACTATAAGGGCAGTAGATCAGAATGATTTTGCATTAGTTCTGAAGGATTCTGACATGGCCAATAAGAGATTACAGGAACCCTTCATCACATCTGTCTTCTTTGATCCAGATGGAGCCCTATTTTCGTGGTACTGTTTCTCCAATGATGGATGAGCCTTATGAGGGTATTGCATTAGGGACGAGGATTTCGAAGATAAAAGAATCTATGTGCAATTTACACAGCCTACAAATAAAGTTAAAGGTTTTATCCCTATCTTAAGTCAATTCAGCATTTGCAAATGTTGAATAATGCTTCTTATTGTTGTATTCGGTTTTTTCAACATTTCAAATTAGGTACCTGAGGATGAACCACTGCAAACTAACATCAGGGCGTCTCTATTGTGGTCTGAAAAAGAAATTTTTGAAGAGTATAATGAGTCTTTTATCCCTGGTTTCCCAGAACGTCTCTCGTTTGCTGCGTACCAGACAGTTTCAGGTGATGTTTTACTCTAATTTCAATCACTTAAGTCGATCAGAATCTTCAGGTCATGTCATATTGACCAAACTTTCACCACTCACCTATATCTTCTCTGAGAAATGCTGGTCTTACTACGACCAGACCAACCGAACAAATGTTGCACACACACATCAACTGCCAGTAGGCCTACATGGATGCATAAATATCTGAATTTGACCCTGTACACTTCAGGTATGTCAGAGGCAGAACTTATCACCCTTCAAGAATACAAGATGCAAGCAATGGATTCAACAGACACTCTCGAAAGACTAAACAATGGTATCAAGTATGTAGAACATAATATCGGGATGATAGCCGCAAGGCTTGCGATTCAGAATATATGATCCTCGATACCTTTGTTCAGTCCATATTTTTACTCCATCTTGTCATAGACTTCACCATTTTCTTAACTGAGGAGGGCCTGATTCAATCTGATTTTCTGAAAGAGTGTTGATGTACATTCAGAGGCTAGTACGGAGATGAGGAACATAATGTGAAGTTCCAGATCAATTTGTATGGGTAGGATAACAGAAAACAACACAAATTGTCCAAATAACTGTTACAACCTATTCTATTTGATAAACCATGTAACTGTTTATCAGGTAACATAATGAAACACAAATAAAACTGTTCGATGAAATAAATCGCACAACCTTATTTAATACCAATGTCTGCAGCTTTGGATCTGTATTCTCTAAACGATAAATATTATGCTGAATTGTTTTCCTGATTGGACTTAAATCGACAGCAGATAAATGATCTCGCCGAACAATTACCTGAAAAACAAATGGATCTTCACTACAGGAAACTGCCCATTTGTCGAGTGCCACAGGCACTCGGCAAAGCCACAAAAGCACTGGCAAACACCACTATGTGTAAAAAGGTTCGGCAAAGAGACCTCTGCCAAGTGTTTTTTGATCAGTGTGCAACCAACTCTTGGCAAAAAAAAAGTGCAACAGACGATGAGGTAACGCTGACAGCGAGGAAACACTCGGGAGTGTCGTGGTCAAAACACTCGGTAAAGAATGAATGTTTTGCCGTGTGTCATGGTAAAAACACTTGGCAAAGCGTGTTTTTGCGTTGATACTCTACAAAACATGAGTCAGCAAAATTGCTCTAGAATTGACTGAAACTGGGCATTTGCCGAGTGTATGTTGTACTCGACAAAGTGACCATCCAGCCTCCCTTTTTATTGCTCGGTCGTGTATAACGTACCCACTCAAACATACATCACATGAAGTTCATATAGATGACAATAAGCATCATATAAATAAATCCACAACCATAAATTCACAAGTTCACAAGTTCGTTCACAACCATAAATAGTCCCTAATAATCCATAGATAATCCACAAATCATCGAGAGGGTGGGAACAGAGTGCGACACCTATGCGATAGATCTTTGTCCTCAAGGCCATCATTCGCCGCCGCCGAAGGAGGATTCTGCACAAAGGAGAACAGATTGCATGTTTACTCTAAGTTATCTGGGCCCTGTTTGGAACAGCTTAACTTCAGCTTATGGCCAAAACAAGCTGAAACTAAAAGCCAAACGGCTCGCTTTTTTACAGCTTTTTTTGGCCACGCTTCTCCCCACCGCCCCAATTTGTACTAAAACGCAGAAGGTGGTTCAGACCCGCTTCTCAAATAAGCGCTATTTCCATATCTATACAGCTTATCTGAGAAGCGATTCTCCCCGCCGCGCTTCCAAACAGGGCCCTGATCTTGTAGTAACAATCTAAGGTTGTCTAAGATCTCTAAGGTAAGCAACTAAATGAAATGAAATTGTAAGGTTGTCAAGTGACTCACCGGAGAAATGGGAGGAGGTGGTGGAGCGAATAGCATCGGTGGTAGAGCTTGACCCATGTGCGCACCTGAAAGGATCAACACTAGGCCTAAGGGGGGTGAATAGGCGCAACTGAAAATTTATCAAAAAACAACTCCACGAAATGTTAGATATGCCGGAATATCTGGTAGCCACCGGAAATTCCTGTCAAATTACCAAAAATTTCCGCTCACTACCGGAAATGTCCGGTAAAAGCGTGTGAGCTGAATCACAAGGTAAGTTCAAGCAATTACAACTATCTATACGAATCAAAGTGTTGCTCTAAATGCAAGTAACCCTTTTGCACTTCACCTGCAACAAGAACTTCACAGAAATATAGATCAAGACGAAATGGAGAAGTTGCTTGCAAGAACTATATGAACATGAAGAACACGAACATCAACGGAGACACAAGATTTAATCCGAAGTTCACCTCCACACAGGAGGCTACGTCTCTGTTGAGGGCCTACGAAAGGCGGGTTTATACACTCCAAGCCACTTTCCTCCACTTAGTCACCACAAAGGAGCTAAGTGTACTTACTAGCAAATCCACGAAGGATGGGTGATACAAACTTCTGAGGCGAATCCACAAGCAAAGGCTTGGATGCTCTCGGCGATGCCTAACCGTCTAGGGGATGAAGCCCCAAGAGTAACAAACAAGATCACCGGAAATCATGAACTAGATGCTCAAGAGAAGGAAGGAATGAAACTTGGATCACTTTTCTCAAGCATCTTGCCAACACACCACCACACATGGAAATCGAAGCAAGGGGTGTTGGAAGAGTTCTAGGAAGCTTGGGGAAAGTTAGGGTTCGAGTAAATGCAATGGGTAACCGGTTGGTGGAATGAGAGTGGGTATATATAGCTCACTCATAAATGTGACCGTTGGGGCGAGTAATACCGAAAATTTCCGACGAAGATCACCTGAAATTTCCGTCGCATTTGTCAAAGAATTCCATCAATTACCGGAAATTTCCGATGGAAGGTCAACAAGTTCAATGGCTCGGAGATGTATGATGTTTATCGGAAATTTCTGGTGCATACTGGAAATGTCCGGTAGCAAAGTTGCAAAAACTAGATGTGTATGTGTTTGTGTACAAGGATCTTAGGGATAGGTTTGAGGATGTTATTTGAGCATCAAAGTCACATGATTTCACGATTACCTATCCCTCTTGATAGTACGATGGTCATATACTCAAATTCAAATCAAAAATGAAATTTAAATCCTTCAATAGCATTCACCACCATAGAGATAAGAATTGGGCACCTTCCTTTCACATTTCTTTTCTTTCCTTTTTTTGTTTTATTCCTGCACACCTTATTCAAAACATTATATCTAAATTTCTATTATCATTAATCACCAAGATTGATTAAGTGCCTAGAAGCACTTTCAGCACCAAGACTTTGCATGTAGCTATACATCTACGATTATATGCCATCTGTTGTTGCGTATGCCGCTCGGCCTCCTCAATATTCTTCTATGGTTCGGCCTCCATCTGCTGCATCCCAATGTTCTTCCATCTAGGCCTACAATATTCCATCTAGGCCTACAATATTCCATCCCAATGTTACAATGTAGAGAAAACATAGGTAAAAATGAACGAACGATGAATAAAACAGAAATAACCTAGAGTGCCTGCATCCCAAAGTGTGTAGCGGTCGGCCGTGGTCGTATGGATGGGTCAACGCTCATCCTCCTTGCTCACATACATTGAAGCAGAACGTCCGTGATTGATGCTGAGCACTTTGTGCAAAGGCACATGATATGCAGGGTGTCCAATGGAAGTCTAGTCATGATTTATCGCAGATATACAACCGAAGCTCCTCTTCCTTGTTCAAAGCTTGGGTTGTATACCGCCCGAAAACTGACCCTTCAATTGAGTGCCGAGTCTGAGGATTCTCCTCCTTGGAGGGAACTTGCCCGGCATAACATTGCAGGAACAGGGCCAATGACATGGGGGCAAGCCAGAAGAAGAGATGTTGGGATCACTACTTTCTAGGATCCAGCAAGATCACCACCGCAGCCACATCGACACACGTCAACAACACTTAGCTTTGATGGGACATCAGGAGCAGGAACCTAGATACTCCCAAGGTCCGGAGTATTTTGCCTCAGGCCGCTAGGATTACGCTCAGAGTTTGGACTCTGGGCACTCCCAGGGATATGGATATGATGGTGCATACGAAAGCACGTACCACAAGCCGTACCACCCAGGGCACTCCCAATACGCACGCTACACCATGTCGAGCAGTGAGGATAAAAATACCACTTGAGTGATCAAGTGTGCCAATTGAGGAACTCTGTTTAATTTTCAAAAGTTTGGAAAACTCCGAGACGGGATCCTAAAAAGAGTAGGAGTGGAATGAAACTAAGTCAAGTTGTTCAACGTTTTAACCACCCAAGACAAGAAAAATTCTATAAGCCCCATAGGTAAGAAGATAAGTTATCATTTTACCAATAATTCAAGTTAATATAGAGTGCTAGTTGTGCACATAGACTACCCCACTACAAGGTTTTGTATCAAATTCAACGCCTCTGAATTGCAACGCCGAAAATTTGGTTGCTATAGATGGTTGTATTGCAACCATTCTTAAAAATTGTAGCAATACGTGTCTTTAATACAACGGTTTTGAAGGTGTTGCAAAGCTTTGTTGCATTTGGTTGACGATATTGCGATGGTGTGAAATGGTTGTAGTAGAAGTGATTGTGGTTGCAATTATGTAGTAGTACTGCAACCACATTTTCGTTAGTTGCATTTAGTTGTGACTATTGCTACGCTTGTTTGGTGTTGCATAAAATTTCACAAGCGTTGCAAATTATTGACGCTTAATGCAACGAGAACTCTTGGAGGCGAAGCAAAAGTGAGGTTCAATCGCAACCTTTGTTGACAGTTGCAATATGCTTTGATATTGTTGCAAATGCTAAATTTTATTGCAACAAGATCTTTGGCTTCAAAGCGAATGGATAGGAATTTGGTGATACCCAGAG
>OAMR01000926.1:248369-262062 GCA_900205405.1 Echinochloa crus-galli
ATATGTATTTTTGCCATGTACTAATATTGCTAGACTACAACTTGTACCGTATTTTTGTATAACAGAGAGATAAACATCATGAATTGAAAGGAGGCAAGTGTGATCTAATCGCGGTGTTCCTCGGGAGATATACGAGGAGGCAAGTGTTGAGCACAATGCCGATGATGTGGCGTTATTGGAGTCTCTCAATGAGGAACAGAGGGCTGCGTACAATGAGATAATGTCTGCCATTGAAAGCGAACAGGGTGGACTTTTCTTTGTGGATGGGCTTGGTGGCACCCGGAAGACCTTTGTGTAGATATTGACTGCTTTACATCGACATTCGGATTACCGTGTAAAACCTGGTGCTCAGGCATTGGCCCAAATAATTGGTGGATGGGATATTATGAACTACGACCACAATCGCTGCAAATTTGTATGGCTGCTCGTTTTAATGATTTTGTGATTAAAGTTTATTTGATATCCTAATACCAATTATTTTTGCAGACTCTCTTGCCATTGCCATGAATATAGAATATTTAATAACAGTTATATGCTATATGTGCTTGACCACAAGAGCAAAAACATTACCATTACTTGCACCCAACCTATACGAGACTGTTTTAAAAATGAGCTATGGAAACAATATGTTTTAAGACTGGCAGATATTGACCCATTGTATAGGTCTGCTATGAGAATACATAAGCCAGGATGGGAAGAACGTCTTTTCGAGTGGAAGCATTTAATTGCGGATGGAATTCCAAACAACATAACTTTCTTTAAATTGCCGTTCCATTGCATGTTGAGAAAAATTTCAAAAATAAATATATTAACGGTTGATTCTTTAACAGGCGTCTAACTGGCTATATCATTCTTCCATACATGTCCTCAATCCACAATGTAAAAGCCACTCCAATTTACACGGTAAGTATTTTGGTATGTTCATAAGTACTTTCAACTCAAATCACATGCCATATAATTATATATTTACGTACTCCCTCCGGTTTAGTAAAAGAAGTCGTTTAGGACAGCGACACGATCACCAAAGCACAACTTTGACTTCTCTTTTCTATAAAAATATTTCTTAAAAAGTTACATATTTATACTTTTATGAAAGTACTTTTCAAGACGAATCTATTTATATAATTTTTACATTTCTAAACTCAACGACTTAAATGTTATTCATGATTTATATTCCCAATGTTTAACTCAAACCTTGTCCAAAATGACTTCTTTTACTAGACTGGAGGGAGTACACACACTGCTTATACGTAGGATGATAAGACATTACGGTAAAACTTTTTATTGACATATTACGATGGAAGGGGATGCGTATCGAAAGAGACTTCCTAAAAACGTACAAGACTATCTTCCTTGCATCACAGGCAACCAGATTTAAAATATAATTGTGGAGAAAAATTATACTATTCTAAATCTTTGCCTGTGCTATTACTTATTGATACTTCAATGTGAGGTTATTTCGTAGAATTATTTAATATTCGTGTTTCTAAGAAGTGTTTATAAACTTTTATGAACTTCGGTGCGATCCTATAGCCATCAAAATATAATTTTTTATATGATCTATTTATCTTGCTCCATGCATCGCACCCGTAGCTACATACGGGCATTTATCTAGTTAGGAAAAAAAAGGAGACAACCAGAAATTGACCCATCATGCATGATGCACTCTGCTGAAGTGCTGATGATAGCCCGTGCGTGCGGCCTGCTTCTCCCGGCTATTTGGTGGGCTGCTTATGGGCCTATGGGCCGTGCACGCATCAGCGTCCCGCGGCGTCGGCGGCGGCGGCAACCCCGCACTTGTATCTTCCCGTCCGACCACTGCGTCGCCACCTCCCCATCCCACCCAGCTCCCGCGCGAGAGTATCCTGCGCGCGGTCAAACCCTCGCTAAAATCCGAACCAATCCTTAGCTAACACTGGTGAGTTTCTGCGTCCTGAATGATTTCTCGTTTGGTTTCGTTCCCTCTCATCTTTTCTATCTCTTTTTCTCCTTCCAATGTTTGAGTTTCGTGTTTCTTGGGAGCAGCTCGCCGGACCTGTGGGAGGCGGCGCGGCGATGGAGCACGGGTCGGTGACGGACTCGACGGCGTCGACCTTCTCCATCATGGAGGAGGACCACACCCTCGCCAACTCCGCCAGATTCGTCCTCAACCAGGAGTAAGTGAGGCCCGCCAAGCTCTCTTGTTCCCCCTTCGCATTATCCAGTCCCCAAAGAATCCTGCGTCTATCCGCTTGTGATCTGTGGAACGCGGCGGTTGTTCTGCCATAGTCCGATAGAGGCGACAGGGCGGTCAGTAGGATAAGGGACAGAGGAAGCGGTTCCGGTAACGGTGGATTGAAGGACCGTCAGGAGGTTGTCTTGAAGGCTGTTGATGTTTGTAGCTAGGTTGCATAAGGAAATCTAACACCCATCTCAACAAGAGCTGGGTACGGATATCTGTAAGCTAACCATGACTTTTATATTTTTGTGAGGGCCATGATCAGAGATTCCATGTCTTTCGAACTTCAATATGACTTTGCATTCTGGCTTTAAGGGCTTAAGGCAATAGAATGGTTAGTCGTAGCCTGATCTGCGACCTGATTTTGGCTTCGGAAATGAGATCTTATGTCGCTATTTTATGTTTCTGGTTTTGGGATTCGCAAACCAGGTCGACCTGTCTTTGTGGATCATGAATATGAAACTTAGTTGGAAGGCAGAACTTCTATTGATGCCAGAATCTCGTATCCGGTTTTGGGATTCAGACTGCCATCATTCTCATCACTCTGGACCTTTGTCATTATTTTGGAGTATGTAGCTAAGGCAAAAACTGTTACAAGGTGATGACAGTTTGTGGTTAAGGGAAGTTTTTGATGCAGCCACTTAATCGAAATAACAGAGGATGCTTTAGGATGTATTTTTGATACTGCAAACTGGAGTTTATGGAATAGAATTGATACTAATATAATCATTTAATGCACTTCATGGTTGCAAGATGGGTACTGTTAGTGTTAGATATATAGAGTTGTATATGGTCTTGTATTGTATTAGAGTTGTATTCTTGTACTCCAAGTCGTATCCGGCCTATATAATGAAAGGTCACCCCCCATCTTGGGTGTGTGGTGTTTGCCCAATATTCTACATGGTATAGAGCCTAACCCTAGGCCTGCCTTTTCTCCCCTCCCCCACCTCGAGTACCGTCACCTTTTGGCAATGTAGTTTTTGCACGACCAACATTTTGTTTTCCTTTAGTACCTCTTTCTTTTGGTTCCCCATTGGGTTTTGCTTCTTTTCTTGGACGACCCCTTTTTCTTGGCTTCTCAGTGGAGTTTGTTTCTGCAGTTAATTTAGATGAGTCCAGAGGGCAGTTCCCACATCTAGTTGATTGGCCTGTTGGTTGGGAAAGGGGCCTAACAACTTCGTCGCTTGTAGCTCTGATCTGCTCATCAGTAGCAGCAGCAATGCAGTAGTGATGGGCCTCTTGACTGGAAGTGTTGTGTGTTTCAGGCAACAAGACTTGCTCCTTAGCCGTAACGTTTTCTAAGGATTGATGATGATGAATGGCATTACTTTCAATATAATTTTCCACGGATGGGTTCACTGTGCCACTATACCGTTGTGTGTGCCCTGCTGCTAAGTATCCAGACCATTTATCCGGTAAAGCAAAATTGCTGCTAGAGTGATCCTGCCTAGATGTGATTTCCCAAGACTGAATTTGATGCATTCCATTCCTCAGGATACTGGTTTCTCCCAGTGGGCTCACTGTATTACCAGGCAATGGTATGTTCTGTGCAGTAAAGTTTCTGAACTGTTTATCAGGTAAAGCAATAAATTCTTTGCCAACGATATTTTGCAGAGCAGGTTCAGCTTGTTGCTGGACCATGCTGTTTCCTGACGCCCTAAAGTCAATCATTTGTTGGGAAGATCGTGATTTCTCGAGGACCATCAACCTTTGTACATCAGCCAAGGTACAAATTCTAGGATTTATAGACGAAGTTTTATTTGTATTCCGACTATCTGAAAATGTTGATGAGGAAGAAAACTTTCCCGCAGAGGCACTGAGGTGGTTGCTGTGATTCTCTGGTCTCATCCTTTTGCATGTTTCAGGATAATAAGATGTTTGAGAGCTCATGAAAAGGAGGTCATCACTACAAAACTGCCTTGCTCTATTTGAGTTATCAAAATCAGTGCTTAAAGAAACCTGATGACCACTAATAGCATTGTGTTCTCTTTTTCTACCCATCACAAGGACATCTGAATAGTCTGGAGAATCATGAAAACCAAAAGCTGCTCCAGTTTGGTAGTTATCATTGGTAGCAAACTTCAAGTAATTATTCTTCACAGAAAACTCATTTAGATCTCCATTCACCGTATTCCTTTCACTATGCTGGGGAGGTGCAACAGGATCGTCTTCTGTGACAATGTCAGTGCAGTTTATATGGCTGCCAATCCGGTTCGTCATCGACGAACGAAGCACATTGAGATTGATATTCATTTCGTCCGCGAGAAGGTGGCTTTGGGTGAAGTTCGAGTTCTTCATGTTCCTTCGTCGCGCCAGTTTGCTGATATTATGACTAAGGGTCTTCCTGTACAGTTATTTACAGATTTTAGGTCCAGTCTAGGCGTTAGTCCACCTGCGACTGCGGGCGGGTGTTAGATATATAGAGTTGTATATGGTCTTAGGTGTCAACATGGATATTGCACCTTGTTCTACTAATCATGCAGCTGGTGGCTCTTCTGCGGCTGCTCCGTCCTCCTTGGACGTTGAGCGACCGTATTCTTCTTCTGGTGGGTGTGGTTTCGTGCCCCCATCAGGACCCTCGTCTGCGGCTGCTCCATCTTCCATAGATGTTGAGCCACCGCTCTCTTCTCCTGGTGGGAGTGGTTCCGTACCCCCATCAGGATCTTCGGAGTCTTCGTTTCCGGGCGGGAGTTCGCCGGTGTTTGTGCCTGCTGCTCCTACGCCATCTGTGCCAGCAGCTGCTGCAGCACCTGTGCCAGCAACTGCAGCAGCACCCGCGCCAGCAGCACCTGCAGCAGCACTTGCGCCAGCAGCAGCGGCACCTGCGCCAGCAGCTGCTGCACCTACGCCTCCCCCTCTGTTCGGACGATTTGGACAGGTCTACAGTCGTCGTCCACTTCCCCCGCCGATCAATCCTGAGCAAGTTCATGGTCCCCAGCCAAGTCCTACTATACGTCGTTTGACACGTCTTCAGTCTGGTACGATACAACCTGTTAATTATCGGAATTTTACAGCTACTTTTACGGTTGTCTCTCCTGTTCCGAGTAATTATCGCAGTGCCCTTGCTGATCCGAACTGGCGCGCTGCTATGGCTGATGAGTACCAAGCATTGGTGGATAATGGCACATGGCGCCTGGTGCCTCGTCCTCCTGGTGTTAATGTTGTGACTGGACGATGGCTTTGAAAAGTTAAGTATAATTCTGATGTTACTCTTTCCAAGCATAAAGCTCGCTGGGTTGCTCGGGGATTTAATCAGAAGGCTGGTGTTGATTATGATGAGACCTTCAGCCCGGTTGTTAAGCAGGGCACGATTAATCAAAAATCTTCTTGTTGAGGATGTTAAATATTACATTCAGAAAGTACCTGCAAAGTTTGACCACACAGTAACAATTAAAACTACTACTGAGAGTAGATATTTCAATTAGCGAGACTGGTGGTACAGGTAAGGCTGAGGCGCTAGCTGCAGCCACATACTTGATGAACCGACGACCATCTTTTGCCATAAACCATGATCTTCCCTATCACCGTCTCTATGGTTCTTCGCCAGCTTATGATCATCTCCGTGTTTTCGGCTGTTTGTGTTATCCTAACTTACAGGCCACTTCACCACATAAGCTGGCGCCTCGCTCGGCGGCTTGCGTGTTCGTCGGCTATCCCTCCTCACATAAGGGGTATCGCTGTCTGGACATCTCTACGCGACGGATTATTGTATCTAGGCATGTCGATGAGTCAGTTTTTCCGTTCGCACATGTCTTGCCTTCGCCATCTTACAGCTCGTTTGATTTCCTCTTAGGTGTCGACATGGATATTGCACCTTGTTCTACTAATCATGCAGCTGGTGGCTCTTCTGCGGCTGCTCCGTCCTCCTTGGACGTTGAGCGACCGTATTCTTCTTCTGGTGGGTGTGGTTTCGTGCCCCCATCAGGACCCTCGTCTGCGGCTGCTCCATCTTCCATAGATGTTGAGCCACCGCTCTCTTCTCCTGGTGGGAGTGGTTCCATACCCCCATCAGGATCTTCGGAGTCTTCGTTTCCGGGCGGGAGTTCGCCGGTGTTTGTGCCTGCTGCTCCTACGCCATCTGTGCCACCACCGCTCTTGATCAGCTCAAGTTGAAGGAGTTGCGCCTGGAGAACGAAGCGAAGGTTGCTGCCACCACTGCTCTTGCTGCCACCTCCTCTTCCGGCTGCAGCAGTGCTGACTGCCGCTCCTCGAAGCCGCAGCAGCAGCCTCAGCAGCAGCAGTCGCATGGCGCCGGCAGCTCTACTGGCGGTCAGCGGCGCAAGAAGTTCAACGGCAGGCGGAACAACAGCGGCGGACAGCAGCCTCGCACCCCCCTCCCTGCTGGCCCGTGGTTAGAAACAACAAACATTAGAAAAGGAGGTGCACATGGTACTAATTTGAGAAATACCATCCTGGTCTTTTGATATCGTTACCGATTTATATTGTTTTGTGTCTGAATCTATTTTATATGAGTTTCCATAGTCACCTGTACTGTACTTTGCTTTGCTCTATAACACTTTACACACACTATGTTTATAGAGAACTGGACTTCTCAAGCATAAAGTCAGGCACACATAAAGCTTTGCTCATGCATTGCCTGAGATTTAAGACACTCTTAGAGCTATACCTTTTTTTAAACGCACATGTCAAGTCCCAAGGCAATGTTTAGGGCCCACTCATTCAAGTTTCATGTTTAGCAAACTTGGATATATAAAATGTTCATGTCAAATCCAAAGAATAATACGTATAAAATGATGCCATCATCATTGTTCTGAAACCATTTGTTGCATTATAGTGGAAATCAGTCATCCTTGCAAAAAAAGTCGATGTGCATTATATGTATATTTTGTAACTCAAGGCTACTGATTTGTTTAACCTTATTTCTGTTCACAGCCCAAGGGTAGAATTTTGTGGATATAGCATCCCTCATCCTGCTGACAGGAAAGTCAACATAAGAGTTCAAACAACAGGTACCATGCAGTGGCATATTATCCTGACATTCTAGCATTTCCTTCAGTCATTGTATATATACTGAAGCTTCCGTTTGATATGTTCTCAACTTCAATGGGTAATGATTTGCAAGAATTACATCGATCATGCTCCTGCCTATTTCCTACAGTATTGTATTGTACTCCGTACCTTGCATTGATGTTTCTAACTTTTTCTAATACATCAGTATTACTATGGTAGCCATGATGCCTGAATCATTTGTCAAATAGGACACTAGGATGTGTTTGGGGAAATTGCTGTGTGCTTCTTCCCTGGAATTACAGATCCCATATGTTTGTTTCAGGTGTGGTTATTTGCTAAAACTAACTGCTACTGCAATGATAGATGCTTCAGTTTACACTCTAGTCAGATGACAAAGTGATGCCATATCATCGCCATTAACTGATCCTACAACGGTTTTATGACAAAGCGATGCCGTATCATTGCCATTAACTGATCCTACAACGGTTTTAGTGATCCTCTACTCACTACCGACATGTGTTTATTCTATTGGCAGGAGATCCAGCAAAGGATGTATTGAAAGATGCTTTGCAGGATCTGATGGTTATGTGCCAGCATGTCAGAGGGACTTTTGACAACGCAGTGGCTAACCATAGATCAAAGAAACCTGCAGAACAAATGGACACTGATCAGAAATAGAAATGATGAAGCATCTGTGCACCCCTGTTCGTAGAGACCAATACGACATTTTATTGCTTTATGCTGATTGTGCTAAAATCTGAGTATTGGATAAACACTGTTACTTCAATCTTTGGATTGCCTGAACTCATCGGCATTGTTTGAGGTGTCTGTTGCAATTTCTCATAGATTGGCTTCTTTTTGTGTAATATTAAAATTCTTGCAGTTTGTTGAATAACTACTTTCACCATTATTTATTATGATGGCTTAGATAATGTGCTATGGTAAATTCAGTTTCCAAAAGGGTACTGGATACACACATCTTTTCTGTTCCTGAGTCGTATGGATGCTCCAAAAGCACCATCTACAATTATAGGCTTTGTCATACCGCTGTAACTACCTTCACCATTATCTATTATGATGGCTTAAATAATGTTTTATGGTAAATTCAGTTTCCAAAAGGGTACTGGATACACACATCTTTTCTGTCATGAGTCGTATGGATGCTCCAAAAGCACCATCTACCATTATAGGCTTTGCCATACCGCTATAGCCATTTATACAGGCTAAATTTAACATACTGCCGATGAATTAAATAATAAAGATTAGGTATGTGCAGCTGACACAATTACGGTTTTGATTATTGCCTCTGCTTCTTTAGTTTTCAAATTCTAAAACCATACCTACAGCAGCGCTTGCATACAAAACACACATCTTTGTCGTGAAGAGTATGAGACCAAATTTTAACATCAACAAGAACAGCAGAGCGTTTCCTTAAGAAAAGGAATGAAAAGAAGCATAGTACAAATTGAAATGGTTGATTGACAGATTTCCATAGCAGACTTGCAGCATCAAGGACAGCCTGAACTCTTCAACGCTAATACTTCATTCGTTGTAGCTTATTGAGTACTGATAAATAATAACAACATACAGTTATCAGGGATGTGGCACATTTTCAAAGCAACTTATCTGATGCTGACTAGTGCTCCACATTCCACCGATAAGGCAGAACTAATCCAAACATGGCTACGATTCAAGAAGACAGCTCAGGAAACAAGAGGGGATAGTAACAGATTAGAACCCTAGCATGTGAAATGGTACAATGATGCATGAAAAAGCATCTAGCTAAAAAAAACCAAAACACCGCCGACTGGTCGAGCATCAACAATGGACGCAAGCTGAGGATGACCGCCAGGTGCATATCCCGAAAGAATAGAGATCAGATCCATAGCTATTAGCCTTTTCCAGTGTTATTCACGCAATTCCAAGCGCACTTCTCCTTTCTTGATGGAGATGGCAGCCACAACATACAGTTATCAGGGATATAGAACCCACAAGAACGGAAGGATGAAAAGAATTAAGTACGAAGAGGCCCGGAGAGAGCATCCCGCCCTGAGTTCGGGTCTTTGTGTTTCAGAGACAAGTTGGCAAACTGGGCATCAAGGTCTCTGCTGTTACTACGAACAAGAGCAGGAACCTGTTGCTGCTGCTGTTGCTGCTGCTGATATATTGATCTGAGACGACCAATTTCCCGCTCAAACATCTCCTGTTGAACTGCAAAATTGAGAACGAATGTTCAGATAACTTATTTTTCCTTATCAGAATAAATATTCCTAGCTGGCATTCACTATCAACAAAGGAATGTGTTACTCCTGATGAACTGAAAATCAATGAGACGAAGATGTTTAGTTTCAGATCGGATACCAGTTATTTAGTCATTTTTGTGAAAGATGGGCCCTTAGATTTTGTTTTGTAAACCAATTAAATTTCTAAGATACCATTTACTATTTGACTGTAAAGCAGGATATAACAAACAACATATGAAAGGCCTCATGAAATACAACCACTGACAAGGGGCATGCTGATTATATATTTGTCTGGAAGGAACAGCTACAAAGATATGCATGTATATATGAAACAGTTACTCATTTTGGTTTTTAAATATACACTGTGTGACATATGACCTTAAATTCAACCTGTACATTGGGCTATTGAGAGGCCATAAAGAAGTTGTATGTATATTTGCATGCAGAATTTAAGCTGTTGTTAGTTGTTGGTTCCACCATGCTTCTCCAAATTCTACAATTCCTTGTTGGTAAAGGTTGCGAACTGGGTTGATGATGTTTAGCTTGGCTAGGTAGTAGGTAGTTTGGTTTTCTAGCTTTTAGTTACAGGTTCCATGGATCTTTGAATTAATCAAACAAAGAGTAGTCTGTCAACTGAGTTCAATACAAGTTAGAAACAGATTTTGTTTTCTCAAAATAGCTCAGCCGAAGGTTCAGCCACAGATGCATAGACATCATACATCTTACTGAAAACAATTCAATGCTAGGGCCTCACTTTGGAGTTGCGAGTGATGTCAGCATGTCATTTGTCTTCTCAAATAAACCAGAAAAATAAGAACGGCAACTAGAGCCACTATCCAGTTAACTACTGCAATGATAGATGCTTCAGTTTACACTCTAGTCAGATGACAAAGTGATGCCATATCATCGCCATTAACTGATCCTACAACGGTTTTAGTGATCCTCTACTCACTACCGACATGTGTTTATTCTATTGGCAGGAGATCCAGCAAAGGATGTACTGAAAGATGCTTTGCAGGATCTGATGGTTATGTGCCAGCATGTCAGAGGGACTTTTGACAACGCAGTGGCTAACCATAGATCAAAGAAACCTGCAGAACAAATGGACATTGATCAGAAATAGAATGATGAAGCATCTGTGCACCCCTGTTTGTGGAGACCAATACGACATTTTATGGCTTTATGCTGATTGTGCTAAAATCTGAGTATTGGATAAACAATGTTACTTCAATCTTTGGATTGCCTGAACTCATCAGCATTGTTTGAGGTGTCTGTTGCAATTTCTCATGGATTGGCCTCTTTTGTGTGATATTAAAATTCTTGCAGTTTGTTGAATAACTACTTTCACCATTTTATTATGATTGCTTAGATAATGTGTTATGGTAAATTCAGTTCCAAAAGTGTACTGGTTACATCTTTTCTGTTCCTGAGTCGTATGGATGCTCCAAAAGCACCATCTACCATTATAGGCTTTGCCATACCGCTATAGCCATTTATACAGACTAAATTTAACATAATGCCGATGAATTAAATAATAAAAATTAGGTATGTGCAGAGGCATGCCTTGCTCCCATGGCCGGCTATGTGCCCTCCCAAACGAGCTCGGCTTGGCATAGTATTCCTGAACACCACCCCACGGCGCAGGCTGCCCACCTCCTCCTCCCCCCATCCCCTCGAAGCCGTTGGCATAAGCACCGGCGCCGGCGGCCGCTCCGTCAAACAGCGCGAAGGAGTCGCTCGACGACCTGCGGTGGCCGGCCCGGCCGTGCTGCCGCGCCGCGGGCGTCTCGGGCTCGTTGAGCAGGTCATCGAGCCACGACGGCGGCTGCTCCTCGATGAAGCTCTCGGACGACGTGCGCTGGTGGTGCCGGTGGCCGTGCGGCGCGGCGGCGGCGCCGCCCTGCGGCCGGGCGATCGGGCCGCGGTCGGCGTACGGCGACGGCACCGCCCCCGCCGTCGGGAACGGGCTGCGCGGCGGCAGCAGCGCCTGCTTCTGGAGCTTCGCGTTCGCCATTTTTCCTTATCAGAATAAATATTCCTAGCTGGCATTCACTATCAACAAAGGAATGTGTTACTCCTGATGAACTGAAAATCAATGAGACGAAGATGTTTAGTTTCAGATCGGATACCAGTTATTTAGTCATTTTTGTGAAATATAGGCCCTTAGATTTTGTTTTGTAAACCAATTAAATTTCTACGATACCATTTACTATTTGACTGTAAAGCAGGATATAACAAACAACATATGAAAGGCCTCATGAAATACAACCACTGACAAGGGGCATGCTGATTATATATTTGACTGGCCACATAAAGGAACAGCTATAAAGATATGCATGTATACATGAAACAGTTACTCATTTTGGTTTTTAAATATACAGTGTGACATATGACCTTAAGTTCAACATGTACGTTGGGCTATTGAGAGGCCACAAAGAAGTTGCATGCAGAATTTAAGATGTTGTTGGTTGTTGGTTCCACCATGCTTCTCCAAATTCTACAATTCCTTGCAGGTAAAGGTTGGGAACTGGGTTGATGATATTTAGGCTTTAGCTTGGCTAGGTAGTAGGTGGTTTGGTTCTAGCTTTTAGTTACAGGTTCCTTGGGTCTTTGAATTAATCAAACAAAGAGTAGTCTGTCAACTGAGTTCAATACAAGTTAGAAACAGATTTTGTTTTCTCAAAATAGCTCAGCCGAAGGTTCAGCCACAGATGCATAGACATCATACATCTTACTGAAAACAATTAAATGCTAGGGCCTCACTTTGGAGTTGCGAGTGATGTCAGCATGTCATTTGTCTTCTCAAATAAACCAGAAAAATAAGAACGGCAACTAGAGCCACTATCCAGTTAACTGAAGAATTGTATTTGACTCGATGTCTCAAGCTAACATGGATATCTTGTCACATTGTTAATATCTCAGTTAAACTTAATGCAATTATTGAAAAATGATTTGTGTGGAGAGCAGAATTCCAAATATAGGAGAAAACAAGATTATAAGGGAAAATACTTACAGCGTTTAATTAGCTGCTCCTGTGCTAGACTCTCCAGTCTTTGCTTCAAAGCTTTGTTTTCCAGGTCTAGAATAATATTCTGCTGGGTAAGAAAATCCATTTCAGCAGACACCTCTACCCCTTCTGACTGCATAATTCAGACATGGATTTCTTTCTGTTACATATAACACCAAATTTTAGAAGAGAAATGAAATCCATTCATGCAGAAAGCTCACCTGTAGTGCCTGAACTCTACCCTCCAGCTCTGCAATATACTGAAGCTTCCGGACACGGGACCTCTGAGCATATTGCCTGCAAAAAGGTACAATTTAATGCATAAAAAACACAATATCATTGTAATCGTGACAAATAGGATTGATTGAATTGCACGACATGCTAATATAAATATTGAATTGTACGATTCCAAATTTAAATTGAACAGGTCTAGATTACGATATCTTCATTTTTAACCAGTGTAAATAAAACTTTCCATATTATTGTCAAGTTGCACAGGTGGAAAACCTGAACCTGTTTCTCAATCATGTAACTATGGGTCAATTCTAAAATACTGCACATTCATCATGTACAGAAACCACAGACACACATCACAACCACATTTGCAATCTGTAGGCCTGCTCAATACCATTCATTAAGTTACAACACATATATGGTCAGCAAAACATATAAAATGAATATATGGCTCTCACTATACTGTGCCCACAATGATTCAATGCTTTGTGGCATCCAGAAAAAATTTCAACAAAAACGCTGCTGAGTTCCTTATGATGAAGATTTTATTCCCATGGTCAGCCATACCGCTATAGCCATTTATACAGGCTAAATTTAACATAATGCCGATGAATTAAATAATAAAAATTAGGTATGTGCAGCTGACAATTACGGTTTTGATTATTGCCTCTGCTTCTTTAGTTTTCAAATTTTAAAACCATACCTACAGCAGCGCTTGCATACAAAACACACAGCTTTGTCGTGAAGAGTATGAGATCAAATTTTAACATCAACAAGAACAGCAGAGCGTTTCCTTAAGAAAAGGAATGAAAAGAAGCATAGTACAAATTGAAATGGTTGATTGACAGAATTTCCATAGCAGACTTGCAGCATCAAGGACAGCCTGAACTCTGAAGAACGCTAATACTTCATTCGTTGTAGCTTATTGAGTACTGATAAATAATAACAACATACAGTTATCACGGATGTGGCACATTTTCAAAGCAACTTATCTGATGCTGACTAGTGCTCCACATTCCA
>OAMR01000926.1:271348-293381 GCA_900205405.1 Echinochloa crus-galli
TGGATCTTTGAATTAATCAAACAAAGAGTAGTCTGTCAACTGAGTTCAATACAAGTTAGAAACAGATTTTGTTTTCTCAAAATAGCTCAGCCGAAGGTTCAGCCACAGATGCATAGACATCATACATCTTACTGAAAACAATTAAATGCTAGGGCCTCACTTTGGAGTTGCGAGTGATGTCAGCATGTCATTTGTCTTCTCAAATAAACCAGAAAAATAAGAACGGCAACTAGAGCCACTATCCAGTTAACTGAAGAATTGTATTTGACTCGATGTCTCAAGCTAACATGGATATCTTGTCACATTGTTAATATCTCAGTTAAACTTAATACAATTATTGAAAAATGATTTGGGTGGAGTGCAGAATTCCAAATATAGGAGAAAACAAAATTATAAGGGAAAATACTTACAGCGTTTAATTAGCTGCTCCTGTGCTAGACTCTCCAGTCTTTGCTTCAAAGCTTTGTTTTCCAGGTCTAGAATAATATTCTGCTGGGTAAGAAAATCCATTTCAGCAGACACCTCTACCCCTTCTGACTGCATAATTCAGACATGGATTTCTTTCTGTTAAATGTAACACCAAATTTTAGAAGAGAAATGAAATTCATTCATGCAGAAAGCTCACCTGTAATGCCTGAACTCTACCCTCCAGCTCTGCAATATACTGAAGCTTCCGGACACGGGACCTCTGAGCATATTGCCTGCAACCAATTGAAAAGGTACAATTTAATGCAAAAAACACACAATCATTGTAATCGCGACAAATAGGATTGATTGAATTGCACGACGTCCTAATTTAAATATTGAATTCTACTATTCCAAATTTAAATTGAACAGGTCTAGATTACAGTATCTTCATTTTGAGCCAGTGTAAATAAAACTTTCCATATTATTGTCAAGTTGCACAGGTGGAAAACCTGAACCTGTTTCTCAATCATGTAACTATGGGTCAATTCTAAAATACTGCACATTCATCATGTACAGAAACCACAGACACACATCACAACCACATTTGCAATCTGTAGGCCTGCTCAATACCATTCATTAAGTTACAACACATATATGGTCAGCAAAACATATAAAATGAATATATGGCTCTCACTATACTGTGCCCACAATGATTCAATGTTCTGTGGCATCCAGAAAAAATTTCAACAAAAACGCTGCTGAGTTCCTTATGATGAAGATTTTATTCCCATGGTCACGAAAAAGCATCAATTGACAACAGCCGCACTGTTTTTTAGTGTGCGCTATAAAAGAATGTCTATTTAAGGGGTGATACTTTTGTATTTGTGCTTGAAGTTATGGTGAAAAGCCTTGTTCTTTTCAGATTATCATAGTGATATTGTGATTATTATAGAAATGCCGCGCAAGTGTGAAACCAAAAAATTCACATTCAGTGATAATCAACCTCCATAAAATTCACATTCAGCGAACAATGAAACTCACTGTTTAGCGCGCTTGTTGTCTGCCTCTGACTGTGCATGCTTTGGCGGCACACCCTCCTTCGCACCAACCTTTAGATCACGGCCGGCATCATCAGGAGTCCTCTTGTCCATGCCAAGGTCATGATCCCTCAGCACGTTTGGTGGCCCATGATGCCCCCCAACCTTGTCTTTTGCTGGCATTGGCAGGCCGCCGGCATGCCTGAAACCAGCGGAATTCGGCATGCCTTGCTCCCATGGCCGGCCATGCGCCCTCCCAAACGAGCTAGGCTTGGCATAGTACTCCTGAACACCACCCCAAGGCGCAGGCTGCGCACCTCCTCCTCCCCCCATCCCCTCGAAGCCGTTGGCATAAGAGCCGCCAGCGGCGGCGGCTCCGTCAAACAGAGCGAAGGAGTCGCTCGACGACCTGCGGTGGCCGGCCCGGCCGTGCTGGCGCGCCGCGGGCGTCTCGGGCTCGTTGAGCAGGTCGTCGAGCCACGACGGCGGCTGCTCCTCGATGAAGCTCTCGGACGACGTGCGCTGGTGGTGCCGGTGTCCGTGCGGCGCGGCGCCGGCGGCGCCCTGCGGCCGGGCGATCGGGCCGCGGTCGGCGTACGGCGACGGCGCCGCCGCCGCCGTCGGGAACGGGCTGCGCGGCGGCAGCAGCGCCTGCTTCTGGAGCTTCGCGTTCGCCATCATCATGCGCTGCGCCTGCGCTCCGACCGACCCAAACTGCGAGCGAAACAACAGGACTGAGCTTCATCTCAAACTCGATGCCAAAATCGAAGCTTTTTTCCAGACAAAATCGAAGTCAGTAGCCTCGGTCAGATCCGAAACAAATAGCATATGTCAGGGCTTGGCGTGCTCCGTTTCGCACAGCAGGAAGGGAAGAGATGGGGCGGCATACCTGGTGGAGGCTCGTCGCCGGCGAAGGGCTGGGCGAAGAGGCGCCGCCGCTCGCCCAGTCGTCGCCGTCAGGAAAGGAAGAGCAAGCAAGGAGAGAGACCGGAAGAGAAGGGAAAGGACCAAAGGGGGAAACAAACAGGAGATTTCAAGAAACAGAGATGAGTAGAGGGGGAGTGGTGAAAGGTGGAACCGTGAATGCCCAGCAGGGCCAGCCGCGAGTCCGCGACACGCTCCGGAAAAACAAAAACTTTTAACGCACACAAGATAAACTAAAAAAATGAAACTAAACTAAAAAAATATTGAAGCACATCCAGTATATGAAATAAAATATTACAATATGTACCATCATGCATGAACATTTTAAACATTTAGTAAGCTCCATCTATGAAAGTGATTTTTACAGATTAGGAGCGTCTCATACTAGTTTTAATTCGGTAACTAAAATTGTCATAAAATAACTCATTTTTTTCTTTTGTGAAGCATGAAGTACAGGTGTAAAAACTCGAATGTACTAGAATCCTAGTAACACATTTTTCAATAAACTTAGTTAAAATTAGATAAATTTGACTTGGAATACAAAACTAAAATAGATTACATTTTGACACAAATGAGGTAGTTTCTAACTTCATGATGTTGATGAGGGTGCTAAGCTCAACACCATAAATCCACTTGGAAGTTGGAACAAAAATGCAAGAGTGAAAATACACGAGCTTGAGCTAATTAAGCCGTTCTGTTTTTTTTTAAAAAAAATCGTCTCACTTTTTTTAGCGAACTAGCAAAGCCATTAGTTGGTACACGAAGCAAATATATTTGTCCTTGTTTATGCAGCCCATATTGGGTAGTGGGGCAGCGTGAGTGAGTAACCAGAAAACAGCGAGTGCCAACAGCAAGACAGCTCAGGGATCCAGCTGCGACCACACAGCATGATTCGGTGGTGCCCAGCTGTTTTTAATTCCGTGGCATGATAATATCTTTATTCTCCTTGATCTTGTCTTCTCCCGTCGTGTTCCCTCTAGCCTTTGTTCTATATCCTAGATATCATTCCATTGGCCTCGTTGGGGGAAAGCCCAAAAAGAAGCTCATGTTGGCCACAAAAGGGAGAACACAGCACACTAGAAAAATGCCTACATGATTGATGATGTGCGAGCAAATCCGCAATTGTTTATGTTTGCAATAAATAAGTTACCAAACAGACACACGCTAAAGGTTTTGTACAAAATAAACACTATGGAAAATAACCAACAAAGGAAGCAGAACTGTACCCACTGGAGTCCACTTGTATGTAAGTGCCTCAAGATGTGTAGAGGTTAGAATGATTAGAACAACCTATGGCAGGTCGCCTGATCAGTCACCATCTTTGATAGTGATAATAATAATAATGTAATTTGCCTGCATGTACATATAAGAAAAGCCATTTTCTTGCAGTACAATGGTTTTGTGGTAGCATCATCTAAAATGAAAAGCACAAAACTAATGCTACTAAAAAAATACATAACCATCAAACGATGTTATCTATAGTTCTATACTTACATACTCTAAAATTAAATTGGGCATTGTAACTACATACAAAAATGTAAAGCAAGCTATATTTATTAGGTATTCAATACTTTTGGCAGTTTGTTATTCTACCAATAATTATTGTGCCGGTTGCACCTCAAATACCACTATCGTCCTTCGGGTGCTAATTGTCGTAAATAATCAAACCCATCTCATTTAATTGTTCATGCTCATGGGCTCATATGGCCCCGGGCTGCTTCCATGTCTTGGGGGGGGTGACCCTTAGGGCATGTACAGCCCGTCTCTAGAAACCCGTCTGTAAGCGGCAGTTTTGTGGAAAACCCCTCCCGCGAGCGAAGCGACGACTGGTGCATCGTCTCACCAGGCGACGGGCAGCTCCCGTTCCCCGAGACCGGATCGACGCGAGTCGCCGCCGCTGTACGCCTCGTCGATCCGAATCGACACCGCCGCCGGATCCCGCGCGGGGCGCGTGCGCGGGGCGCGTGCGCGGGAGTTCTTCGCGCCAAATCGGGGAGGTAATAGAGGAAGGGAGACGGAGACATCGCGGAGCTCACCGGCCCCGGCTGCAGGGCGGGGGAAGGACGGCGCCGGCTCGGGGTCAGGCGAGGAGGGAATGAGGAGTTGCTTGGTGGCGGCTGGAGCAGCCGCCCTCACCGCCGCGGCGAGCTGGCTCGGGGAGATGGCGCCCGCCGAGAGGCCGGCGGCGTCCTCTGCGGTGAGCAGGCCGTCCAGGAAGTTGTCCTGGTGCCCGCCATGGTGGTGGAGAAGCGAGGTGTAGTTTCCGCCATGGAGTTCGATGGCCAAAACCAAACTTTCGCTATAGTTCGATGGCCAGAAATGGACTTCTTTCTTTCTTTTATACTTAACCAAAAATCTCCAAAGTAATCCTCAATATAACTTTGGTTCAAATTTATTTCATTTGAGCCATTTAACTTATTAACCAATAATGACCATTCTTTGGAATTAATTCATCCTTAAATATGCTTAAGGGGTTTTTAACATCGGTGATGTTACAGTTGGTGGCTTCACATCATCCTCTTTCTTCATTGTCACTATACTCCCTGTGTTACTTCTAAAAAGCTCTAACTGGTAATTGTACAACATCTGATATTGGCCTTTAGTAGCATCCATTGCTTTTTGCATGACCATGCCCTTTGCTCTCTTCAACTTAGAAATGCTGACATCAGCAAACATCTCCTCTTGCACAGTCTGTTTCATGCTTGCAAACTTCCAAGTTGGATTTGCCATTATGAACTTCTCATATTTCTCAGCTATCCTTCTTGCAGTAACCAGCCTATTATCTCTCCTTGGAGGGCATGTATGGTAATCATTGAATGTCACTACCTGCCAACTTTCTGTTCTAGAGTTGTTTGACAGCAGGCAAACCCAAGGGCAAACATGCCAGTCACATCTTGCCCTGACCCTCTTTGCCTCATCTTTGACAATATTTATTACCTTCCTCTCAGCTAACCCGTACCTGATAATGGCTTTCTTGAATGTTTTCTTGCTTCTGAACTTCATGCCCAATGCAAATTTGGGAGTGCCAACTGTCTTTTTGAACCTTGGGCAATTGCTCTCATTATGGGTTAACTCCCCGTCACTATGCATCTCATCCATTGATTCTTCATCATCACTGCTCCATCGGCCGGTTTTGCACGGCGGTTTCGCTGACGTGGCTGCCACGCGGCGGTAGGGCCCACGTATCAGCACTTTATCCTCTCTCTCCTCTCCCATTCTTCTCCCTGGCAAACGCCGCGGCACTGGCTACAGCCTCCCCGCCAGTCGCCGCTGCCCTCCCCACCGACGCGCTCCTGCTCCGTCTCATCCACGCCCGCCGCTCCCGCACGCCATGCCCGCCGCTGGCACCACGGCCTTCTTCTCCGCGCCTGCCACCCCGTGCGGCCATCCACGGCCGCCATCCACCGCCCATGAGGAGCGGACGCCGCCGCCGCTCCCCGCGAGAGAAGCCGCTCTCGCCGCCGTCCTAGCTGAAGCACGACCAGACGACACCTGAGGGAGGCCGAGCGGACCTCACTCTCTGCCGCCGTCGGGGGGATCCGTGCTGCCGCGCCCGACATTGCTCGCCCCTGCCGCGCCCGATGGCCTTGCACCGCCTGCCCGTCGCCTCGCGCTTGCCGCCGCCCGCTCCTTCCCGTCCCACCACCTCAGCTGCCTCGTCCTTCCCCGAGCTTGACGTTCGAGGGAGCAAGGGAGGGAGGGCGGCGGGGAGAGGAGTGGGGCGGTGGGATGCTGCGGTGGGAGAGGGAGAGGGGCGGGGCGGCGTGGATGCGAAGCGAGGGAGGAGGAGAGGAGCGGTGTGGCGGGAACAGGGGCGTGGGTGGTGGCCGGCGACGCGGCAGGGAGTGGCGTCGGGCACGGGCTAGCGCCGCCAAGCGAGCAAGCGGGATCTCCGCCGCGGGATAGAGCGGCCGATCGGGCGAGCTCCGCCGCGGGACAGTCCGGCGAATCGGCGCGGCTGGATTTTGGGTGGTGACGGCCGGCGGCAGTGGAGCTCGGCAGCCGCGTGGCTAGCGGGGCTCCGACAGGTGCTCGTCTCCGGAGCTGAAGGAAGGCGATGTGGGGTGCACGGTTGCCTGGGCGAGCTGGTGCTCTGCTGGCCGGAGCTCAAGCTCCGCTGCCCGCGTGGGGAGCAGCAGCGGTGGGGAGAGAAGAGAGGTAGAGAAGAAAAGAGGGAGGAGAGAGACGGGATGATATGTGGGCCCCACCGCCACTTGGCAGCCACGTCAGCGAAACCGCCATGCAAAACCGCCCGATGGCCAAAAACGAATGGTTTCAAGAGTTGGATGGCCAAAGATTCCTGGTTTTCGAGTTCAATGGCCAAAACCAAACTTCGGCTATAGTTCGATGGTCAAAAATGGACTTCTTCCTATGAGAAATTGCAACCTAGTTTTCGTGTGTAGGTTTTTGAAGTGATACTCTAACCATAGTATTATGCCCAAAATATAGAAGTTTGATATATTAAAATTAAAAGTGACGATCACGTAGCTAGCTTTAGTACTAGCTAGCAATAATACACAATGGCGGAGGTTTACGGGAAAAAAAACAGTGGGACCAGTCTATGTATATTTGAGTATTATACATCAATGTACAATAGCAAATTTATTTACTGGGGGCTCCAACACTAATAATACATACTCCCTCCTTCCAATTGTATATGATGTTGGATAGTTCAAAATTGAACTATCCAGCGTCATATAAAGGGAAGGGGAAGTATGAAATAATAGCTGCCAAACCACCCATTTAGGAACTAATGATTTTGTGGGTAATACACATATGATTCAGCTTCAGCTTATTCTGATGTCAGCATAACTTACATAGCTTGATGGTTAGCATTATTATACTAATCATGCTTGTAAAACACAAACTCAATGATCCTATTATGCTAATGACTTGATTGTGCCACCTGTGGGACCCTCAATTAAACTGAAACATGTATAGTAATATGTTGACATGTATTTGCAGTGAATTCAAACACAAATAGTTTGCCAAACTAGAAACTATTCCGAATGAGAACATCACCATATGTTGTTACCAGCGGGTTTAAAATGGGAACCACAACTAAATCGTAAAAATTTGAAGCAGTTTTCATGTGCGGCCCCGTCCAATATAAATAATGGTCAAGTAATTCAAATTATTCTTAACCATTTAACATACCTGCCTACATAGAGCAATGTGATGTCCACAACACCATTGTGGAACAGGTCCATATACAAGCAGCAATGTATGGGTAATGATGAGAAGATAATCCAGTTGCAACCATTGTGGAAGAAGCCCCTTTCCAGGACGGTTGGTTTGGAGCACTCAAAGTTTGGCTTCAAGTCTTATTCCAACATGATTGCGATGTATGCCGTTTTCAGCCCACATCACAGCCAGCTCTCTATTTCTTGGGCCTTGTAAGAAGATGCAAATTTGGGATGGTGAATTTGAAAGGTAGATGTCTCTTCATAATCATTGCGTCACTATAGCATTTTCGTTTGTATGTGCGAAAAATTATCCAAAAATTGATTAATTAGGCTCAAAATGTTCGTCTCGCAGAGTAAAAAAAATTGTGTCATTAGTCTTTGATTTTTTCTACATTTAGTACTATTTGGGAGTTGCTTTTTGAAAACTTTTGGGAACTAAACAAGGCCTTGGATTTGCCTGCGCTCTCCTTGGGAGCTTCACACAAGTACACTAGTTCTGTCCTAGCTAGTTGCTATCAATTGCACGGTGTCAATCGCGCATGCTGACTTCCATTACCGGGAGGTCCATTTTATTTTTTTTCTACAGAGATGGATGTGTTTTGAAGAGTTGTGTGGTTATATTGTACACCTATACCTATTGGTCTATTTGCTCGGTTGACATATAACTAGAAAAAAAATTGTGGAACGTGTGTATTATTGTAAAAGGGGTGTAATTCATCAAAAAACAATGCCAGACTACTGAGTAATTGAATTTGTCCCAGCCACACGATGGCACGAGCTTTTGGTGTAAACTGAAAGGCATTTTCCATACACAATACCTGTTATGAACTTTTTTTTTTGTAAAAACACTTGAAAATTTGCCCCCACATTTGAGATTTGGTGCATAGATTCAAATTGACATCTAGTTACAAACTTTTTCAGTAAAAATACTTGTTACCATTTACAATTTGAAATTTTGCCTCATAGGCCGCCCTTTCCACAATATCGCACATGTACTGCTCACAACATGATATACCATCCAAATACAAATACAAATTTTACATGGGCGAGACTCCCATTCCCAGGCCGGGGCATGATTTAAAGGAAAACCAAAATGGAAATATAGAGGATATACCTGTTTATCATATTTCGTCGAAGAAACAAAAATAAATCGAGCCCATTCCAGTAATATATATATAGTAGCACCTCAAGTCCTCATTTTACTGTCTCTCTCAAAAAAAAAAACAAGTGGCACTGTTTCTGTCTTGCGGTAGTGCGGCTGAAATTGCCCACAAGGCTGCTGTCAGTCGGCAAGTGGGCACGGTGGAAAACAAATTATTCGTAGTTGTAGCAGATAACGACGCATGCGTAACGGCTTGATTATTGTGCATGTCTCCCTTAAACATTTGTGCTGTGATTTGATCTAGAATTCTACTCTGTACGTTAATTTGGCTTCCTTAGTTATGTCTATCTTAATGGAGGATATGCATTCAACTTTTCAAATTCACATAATAATTCGAAGGACTGTGAACGGTGTCACGGTGAATATAAATTTATATGCAGTCAACGTGTAAATTTACAAGATTGTTATGAAAGTATTGCTCAAGCTGAATATATGCATATTCAATATTCGAAAGTTATTGGTGGTTGATATTTCATACGGTTCACTCTTTATCCAAAACATATATTGTAATTGTGACCGTAGAAATATACAGCCAATAGAATAATTAGTTACCATGTCAGCTTATTGGTCGACACACTCTCGATGACTTGACTAAAACATGGCCAATCAATAGATATCAAGTATTCTAGAAGTTGATGCAGAACCAGGTACGAACTCTACCTGATAGGCTGACAATTGACAATGACACTGTGTATATTGTTCAATGATGTTGATTAACTTTAACAATGGGTGTAATATTTCCCCATACCACTCCACTTCTATATATAACAATGTTTAGGCCAAAACCTTCAAGTTCCATTCTGAACAGTCTCATTGGTTTTCATTTTGTTTAAGATGTGGTCATTTTCAATTCCTCAACCATGACGATTTTTTTGAACCATATATACCCCAATTTCTACATAATATTTTTTAGAAAATGGAAATAATGACCTCTGTGAATTTCTACAGGACCTCTGTGAATTTCTACAGGACCTTGACTAAGCAGCTGGATGAAACCACAGAACTTTTCTTTTTTGAACTGAGAGCAAAGAACTTTTGTGGTTGAGCTAGATGCTCCACTAGGTTGAAGGATCTGTCAGTCAAGGTTGACTTAGTAAACTCCTTACCTCTATATCTATAAATATATATTTCAGTAATTTAGGTTCAAGCTATATAGATGTGTGCACAATACTATAGTATAGTTATCTGACATAACTTTTGTGCTATCTAATTAAAATTTCATGAAAAGCTTCCTTTACATAAGCAAACATCCACATTCATATATTTTCCTTCCCCTGAATTTTGTGAGGAAAAAAACACAAGCTTTTTGTGAACTTTCCTCTACAAAATTCAAGTGGATGTGAGCAGCAAACACAGATTCTGTGGACTCGGATTCTTTTAGCCCAACAAGTGATAGAGCCCACATAAGATAAAAGTCACCCGACCATAGTTCCCAAGCGAGGAAAGGTCTTTGTCTTGGGCTGTATTGTTTGGGGCTTCTCTTTGGCCCAAAATATTTCTCATATCCTAGAGTTTATTTTGGATAAAGGATTGCACTAGAAAATATACTTCAAAATTTGGGCTAATCTATGATACTAACACATCATTAAAATAGCAGCATAATACTCCTTTCCAAAATTACTATCTGTTGCTGATTTTTATTTTGTTAAAAAATTGTAAGTATCATTTATTTTATTTTGGCTTACTTTATTATCCAGGGTACTTTAATCATGACTTATATTTTTCTTATTTTTTCACCAAATTTTGAAATAAAATGAATGATCAAATATTATGAGCAAAATTCAAATGTATATTAATTTAGAACCGACGGAGTATTAAATAGTCATGTTTGGCCATATATCAACTAAAAGAAGCTGGGTGGAGGTGAATCAGTATTTACAGCCCCTAAATATGAAGTCATGTGTTCAATTATCGGTCATTTTGCTGGTTTTTCAATGCTTATGTTGTTTGGGTCGTGTAAAGGAAATGTTGTTTTTTTTTTGCTCTGCTGTACAATTGGCCAAATTCAAGCTCATCTCAAAACAACCTGATAACACTCTCATGAGCCATTTTACCAACATAAAATCTAAATGGAGAGGCCTTGCAATTTAGTCATAAATCGAGAGCCCCAAAATTTAGAAACCATGTTACTGTCAAAATAAAGAACATCTTCGAGGACAAATTATTAGCAAGACTGAAAAAAGACGCATGTACCCCTGTTTATAATGTGAAAAGCTACGTTTTAATGATAGTTACAGATAATAAGGAGTCCCAATCAGCTAATTAATCCTTCTAAGTCAAGGAAAATTTGAATGGACAATGATTTAATTAAACCTAGAATGCCTTGTATTTGAGTATAAAATTTCAATCCTTAAATACCTTGTATTACATGACAAAGGGAGCATAGCTTAGGCACCTAGAGTTGCTTCACGCAATGGTGCGTGTTGCGCGAATTTGAAGGAAACTGATAAACTGTTGTTATACAAGTTGCATCTAGGATGAAATTAGTGGTCGGAAGGAAAAGTAGGGATGAAAAAAATGCTCATATCTCTTTGTGTTTTTGTTAACGACCCCAGCTTAGGTTTTTAGCTCGTCTAGATAATGATGAGCCATTAGCGAGACTCAACCTTTTTGGTCTTTTGCTTGTGTAATTATTTGTATGCAAAGCACATATAATATACAATGAGAAGAGGGAGAGGGAAATAGAAAAGAGATGCATAACGAGTCGCTTAAGGAGACAAAAAGAAACAACTAGAAAACTCGTGATCTATGCACTACATCGGGCTTGAAAAAGGGAAGCAACAAGGAAAATTCTATGCGTGGGCTTGCCACACCCCCTTCCGTATCACTTGTCCGCATGAAACTCCATGTATAACTGAAATTTCATACGGCCTTCCCTCCCAGCACATCACATGTGAGTCCCCGCACGAGCACTTCATATATAAGCAAAATTTCATACTCAATGTACCGCATGGTACCTTCAAATACTACGTAGTATATACTAGGATTAATTGGCCCTTTGGATTCCACTGTGATGATAATCTAGCTAGATTCTCACAGGCATTTTACACTTTCATCCCTAGTAAAAGTTGACCCTAGTAAGTTTTACTATGATCCATTCACTGCAAAAGCTAATAAAACGACTTAATGATAAAAAAATTAGAAAATTTTCCACCAGACGCCATGGTCCGCGTGTGCCCATGCGCCGCCTGCCTTCCGCTGCAAACCCCCACTTTCCCTCTGTCGCTGCCGTCACCACCACTCCCCCTCTGGCCTCTGGTCTGAACCCCCTGGCGCCGCCGGATCCGCGCCACGTGGCGGGAGCACGCGCGCACGTGGTGCGCCGAGTCCAGCCGGCGCGGCACATAAATCCCCCGCCCACCCCCGACCACGAGCCCCCCAACTGTTCCCCTCGCCTCGCCCCGATTCGGCTCCGACCCCAGCTTCCCTTCCCTCTCACCCCAGTCGCATGGCGGCTCCCAAACCCTAACCCGCAGATCCCCTCCCCGACCCACTCCCCCGCCTCTGCTCCGGTCGGCCCCGCCGTGCCAGCCGGCGCGGCGTCACCGGCCCGCTCCGCCGCCCCCCAACGCCGGGAGAAAGGATTACTTCCGCTCGGCGCGCCGCGCGGCTCCGGGGGAGAGCACGGCCGGGGGAATTGGGTCCGCGGGCTCGCGAACCCTAGGTGGTTTGGTTCCGTGCTGGTAGGTTTCCGTCGCGGAGGCTCCCGTGGGTTCCGCGCGCTACGGCTTAGGGCTTGCGCGGCGTTCGCTGTCCGTCGGCTATTTCTTGGAATGCCTGCGGCTCAATTTGCTTCGGATGGGCCGGGACATCTCCGGCATTATCTATTTGCCTTGCCGGATGGCTGCTCCGCGTGCGCTGTCTTTGCGCCACTTTCCTTGAATGCCTGCCGCTGTACTTCTTTCCAACGGCTTGGGGCATCTAAAAATGCTCCCTTTACCCGAATACAAGTTGTCTGAGTAAAATCTTCTTGCTCCCAGGTGCAGGTCCAGGTGAACCGATCACGGGATATATGAAGTAGCGGGCGTTGGATGACCTTCTCCATGGATCTGAACGCATCGCCGTTGCCTGAGGATGACGAGCAGCAGCCTTACGAAGAGGCGGCTGAGGTCGAGTATGCTCAGGAGGAGCATGTCGAGTCTGCTGTCGCGACAATGCGCAGGGTACACAACTATCTTTTTGATGTTCGTTCCACGTGCCATGCTCTTGGCATCTCTGGTTGCTGGTTAATGATGATGCACGTTTTTTCATGTGCACGGGCACATTTGTTTGGCTGGCATTATTAGCTGAATATAAAAAGGCCTCTACAAAGAAAGGAAGCTGTTAAATACTCCCTCCGTCCCCAAAAAACAAGTCATTCTATTTTTGTCCTAAGTCGAACTTTACCAAATTTATTTATCAAAGTATCAACATTTATGACACCAATAAGTTATATTTTGAAAATGTATTTCATGATGAATCTAATGTTATCTATTTGGTCTAAAAATGTTAGTACATTTTTTTTTGTATAAATTAAATTTGACTTAGTACAAAATTAGAATGACTTGTTTCTTCTTGGGATGAAGGGAGTATACCTTAGAATGAAGATATAGTAGTCATCATAGTGAAGTATACACAAGATTTGTTGCTAGATCCAATGATATGATATGAAGTTAAACATATGAAGGGTGGTTTAGTTTGACTGCCTTTATTTTGCATACATACTGATTTACTATGCATTCTTCTTTTCTTTATGCATGTGTCATGCAGTTGTTATGAAAAATAGTGAGTCTAACCAGTAGCGCTAAACCACCTAAACAATTTATTTTCATATTTAGTATGGTATATAACTGATCTGTTACCCGTACCCTTTATATGATTTTGCTTTTCTTGACAGGAGCGTGAAGAGAGACGCAGGAAACTGAAGAGAGAGCAGCAGGATGATGGGTCAAGGCTACACTCCCAGCAGATTAGGAATGATTATGCTCCTCAACCCAAAAGACATAGTCGCATAAAAGAGGCACCTCAAGGTATGAAGTATTGTGCAATTTCTGAATAGCGTGGGTTGCTGATACAGTTGATTTTCTGTTCCACCTGTACCCTCTGTTTATTTGTCATTCTTTGGTTCCACTATCCTTTTTCCTGTGTTGATTTGGTATGTATTATCTTGGTGTGATTTCAGGTTGGTTGGAGTGTCCTGCATTTGGAGAGCCAATAGATAAAATCATACCATCCAAGGTTCCTCTTGACGAGACGTTCAATGAGTCGGTGCCTCCTGGGAAACGATATTCCTCGAAGCAACTAGTTAACAAACAAAGAAAAGCTGGTCGTGAAGTAAGTATTGCTTTCTTGCTTGCTTGTTCTTGCGATTCATACTCTAGTGTCCCTTCTACTGTATCATGCGAAGGAACTCCTGTGTTTGATTCACTTTCGGTAGATACTGTAGTTTGGTTGATTGACCTCAACCCCCTAGTGTGTTCTATAAAGCAGTAGGTGATAAGTGGCATCTAGTTCATAATTGGTGGGCTAGACAGTGATTACATGCTAGATAGAGTGTGTTTGTTAGTTGTCTGGTGCTGCAAAGGTGATGTAGGACCCTAGTCACACGGAACGCGGAACGATGCAGCGTTCCGTGTTCCCGGAACTTTGTTCCCGGTCGAGGGACGGGAACGATGTGGGACGAAGCGCGGTTCGTGGGCGGGACGTGATCCTCGCACCTGGCCCTTTGTCACGGGAACGCGGCGCCGCATACCAGGAGCTTCTTCGCGACTTCGCCGTCAAGTGCACGGCTCCGCGCTCCACGGCGGCGCAGCCTCGTGCTCGCCGGTCTTCACCACCAGGAAGGGGCCAAGGCCCAAGGGCAGGTCGGCAGGTGGAGCTGTGGAGGGACCGAGGGAGACGAAGATAGCGGCGCCGGGCGAAGAAGATGGACAGTACGTAGGTATACAAGAAGATGGACCAGTAGTTTGGGCCGTTTGGAGTAGAAGTAGGAGATGGGCCAGTTAACCGATAGCCCAACAGCCAATAGGCCCAGACGGTCAGCTCTTGTCTCTGCGTATCGGCAAGCAAACACGTCCCCTATATCGTTCCAAAATTCATGGTTCGCGATCCACATTTCGTTCCAGCGTCCCGTAGAAGTATACCCCCCTTCGTACCGTATTTTTGCTAGGTGGCGTTCCGCGTTCCTGGTTCCCGTTCCACGACCCTGACGTTCCGGGAACTTGGTGACTAAGTGTAGGACCCAGGAGGCCACCATTTTTAGAGCAATGTGCAACTGCCTTCCCTTGTTTTTGGTCTGCTTTGTCATACTTGCGGGTGGTGTCGGGGACCAGGAAGTGACTTGCATGGATGGCATCAGGAGCTAGGGTTCAGGGGAGCGGTGTCATATGGGCTTTTTGGCTTGGATTGGGCTTAACTTAAATAGTGGGCTGACTGCTTGTGCTTCTGGCCTATCCAATTTTTTACTTGTCTAATACATTTGTGCGTGACCTTGGCCTGCCTTACCGCTTCACCTTAAGTGCCCAAGTGATAAGGAGTTCACCACATAGCCTTACCGCCTTAAGACCAATGTTTTTTTCTATGGAACTAATGTCTTGATTTCAATGTTTGATGTTCCATTTGTCCACTTCTCTTAGAGACATCCTACGTAACATTCTAGACCCAAATGAATGGAGCTGCTGAGGTTTGAAGTTAGTCCGGCATTCTACCATCATCCCCTTGTCCAAACACCCCTTTATTATATAAACAAAAATGGCATGCATTCCATATGCACTCTGTCTAATAGATAACCACCTATGGCAGGTGATCTAGTGGTAGTGTTTTTATGCTATTTCTTATGTGCGTATACATTCCCAGCTAGTGATGCATTGCTGACAGAACATCCTGTAATTTTTTTCAGATAGGCCTTGTGATTGATTTGACAAATACCACTCGGTATTATTCATCAGCAGAATGGACAAAGCAAGGTACCAAGCATGTCAAGGTGAGAGCACTTAGCTTAAATGCTTTCTTGTTTGTCAAAGATATTTTTTCTTCATTAACAGTTTTCATTTTAGATTCCATGCAGGGGAAGAGATGCTGTACCTGACAATGAATCTGTTAACGCATTTGTCTATGAGGTAACACAAGTCGATGGGTACATCTCTCTCCAAAAGCAGTATATTTACTCTGGATGTCGAGCATATATATGCCCCTCCCGCCCCCTCTTTTGGCTTAATTATCACATATATTTGTTTTCTTTTTCACAACCAAATATTTTGCAGTGCCCTTGGGCACCATAGTTTATGCTCCAAGTTGGTTCAGTTATTGTACCTTCATTATCGAATAGCCTTTCGTTTATGCCATTGTTATGGATAAAATAATCAGGTCGTTTGTGTTGTGAACATGTGACACTTTTGCATGTTCTGCTCCATGCACATTATGTTACTGACTTCAACACTGGCGGATGCACATTGGGGCAAGCTGGGGCAGTTGCCCCAGCTAAAAATCGAAGAGTACAGTTGTCTTGGCCCGGTTTAGTTTCATCAAAAAGCCCCAAATTCTCTTTCCAAACTTTACTATTCACCTATCACATCAAATCTCCCTCCTCATGCATGGAACACTAAACATGGGTAAATAAAAAAACTGAGTACATAGTTTTGATATACACGACGAGGCGAATCTTTTGAGTCTAATTAGGTCATGGTAGGACAATATCTACCACAAACAAACGAAAAGTGCTACAGTGTGCTACAGTGTCCAATGTGATTTTTCGACCAAATTTTACCCACTCGTTTTTCAACTAAACACACCCAAAGAGCCCTAGACGCCGCCCTAGAGCTAGAGGTTCTTAGAACTTTGCTAGTGGTATGTATATTCTTATCATATTAAGTTGTTAACCACCACTTGAGTTGAATCATGTGATCACTTTACTATTACTTGCTATTTGCTAATTGATGTCTTTATCCAATTTACATGTTCATCTATCTATTACATTTTTTTGCATTTTACATGTATTGGTGCAAGAACCATCAATTTTTTCTACAAATTTGAGATAATATCTCAACTTCGCATTAAAATTGTGCGATTGTAATGTATGGATGCATTAACGAGATGTGAATTGCAATATGCTTGATTTCGGTTCAGTCGATCATTAAAATTCGCCCCAGCTAGTCTTTTTTCCTGGCTACGCCACTGGACTTCAAGAGGGGGTGTGCACCTTTTTTTACATTTTCATATTGTTGGATCCTGTACCAAATTGATTTGGGTGCGTTGCCTATCAGTTCCGTTTATTTCTTTATCCCTAAAACATGCTTGGGTGTAAATGAGATAGATAGTCTCCCAACTGTCACCAATATCTATGGTTAGAGCCCCCCTTTTATTCTGCTTAGAACAAATTGATACATATTTAGGTCACTAGTTTACTGGGTTTGAAAGAGCTTAAGCCATCTCTTTTAACAAATTTTACTGTTCTTTCAGGCGATGATGTTCCTTGATCGACAGAAGCAATTAAAGAGTCCTAAATATATCCTGGTTCACTGTACCCATGGTCATAATCGTACAGGTTTCATGATTATTCATTACCTTATGCGCACACATGTCTCTTGTGTTGCTGAGGTAGGGAAACAAGTCACTGAATATTTGACTTGATTTAGTTCTTCAGTGTTTCTTGACCACTTCTTTATTCTAGGCAATAAATATATTTTCTCAAAGGCGACCACCTGGCATATACAAGAGAGACTACATCGAAGCACTGTATTCATTTTACCATGAGGTTCCTGAGAATGCGATCGTAGCATGCCCTCCAACACCAGAATGGAAGAGGCCTGATGATCTCGATTTAAATGGCGAAGCTAAGCAGGACGATGATGATGATAACGGTGATCTTGAACCACCAAATGTATGTGTTCTCTTCTCCAAAGTCTCTAAAGAACTTTCAGTTCTACTTCTCAGGTTTATGGAATTCCCTATAGTGTTAAATGTTTCTTATCATATGGTTTCGCTGCTAAGCAACATTTTTTTGCATTATTTTGAACTTCTATATTTCTTACTATTTTGACACCTGTTATGTTGCAGAATGAATCCGAGGAAAAAGTCATCACTAATGATGATGTGTTAGGGGACGCCGTGCCATATGATCAACAAGAAGCTTTGCGTGTCCTATGTTATCGGTTGCTGGAAATGCCCCTTGTAAGTTTATCGTCTCTACTTCTACCTAATTTGTAATTTCCAGCTCTTCATAATGGCAATGTTAAACAAGTTATTACAATGATAACATGAAGGACTGCCTGCTTGTAGAGTATATTACCAATATCACCACTTCCATCTGTCTTGAATTCCATCTTCGGTAGCTGAGCTCTGGATACATATAAGTTAAAAGTTGGCAGTGAGCAAATCCATGAATGTGTACAGTTTGTTCATGTCATGCACTGCAAGTCTTCAGTGCAATAATAATTAGCTCATTTCACATGGTGAACATGACATTGTGACATGCTGGCAATATACATGTTAGCTTTGTGCTAAATTACATGACAGGACATTAGTGATGTGTTTCAACATGATCTGTCTGGAATGACATGCTGGCAATATACATGTTAGCTTTGTGCTAAATTACATGACAGGACATTAGTGATGTGTTTAGACATGATCTGTCTGGAATCATGACAAGTTAAGCTGATTCATGTAGTTGCATTATTTTGGAGATATATCATGCTCTATCAATTTCTATGCACTATTTGAATTTCTGGAAGTTTATGCATATGTTGCTCCCAAACAAGTAGTTTTAATTTTAATTTTTTCACTTTGGGTGCTCTGATCATCTTTATTTTGATAATAGGCAAGAGGGCACACACAATTTCCAGGATCACATCCAGTCTCTCTTAACAGGTAACTAACATTAACCAGTAACCTCAAATTTATCTTGCATATTTTTTGTGCATTCTGATATTCTTTACTCCTGTTGCAAATACAAATTCTTGTAAGGTGCCATTAGAACATGCAAAAAAAAAGAAGTCATATTGCATTGTGCATGGGTTTTGAGATTCTCTGACATACTGGTTCTAAGTTTCTGTAATCGATTGCTGTTTGATGTCATCATTCGGGCTGTCCATTGATCATTTGAAAACGATCCGTTTGAAATTGTTTTTTTATTTAGTCTTTTCTTTAGTTTCAAACATTTTTCAGAGTTCTGCTAGTTTGATGAGCAGGCTTAACCTAATTTGTCTTCATTTGAAGATTGATTCTTTTTATTTTTGACCAGACAAGAGTAATCGATCAATACTGTACTCGGCTCATGAGCCCAATAAGTTCTTTTTTGCAGCGTAGTTGTTAGTCCTTTTATAACAGATGATATTTTGTTGCAAAATTTTATTCTGAGCATTAAAAACATTATTATTTCCTTGCGGGCCCTAATTTTAGTACCTATTCCTAATATGTTTCCCTTTTGATCTAATGCTCCTTTTGCTTTGCTCAGTGATAACCTACAGCTACTTAGACAGCGATACTACTATGCTACATGGAAAGCTGATGGAACACGTTATATGATGCTTATAATGAGAGATGGCTGTTTCTTGATTGATCGGAATTTCTGCTTCAGAAGAGTCCAGATGCGCTTTCCCCATAAGAGCCTCGAAGTAAGGTTCCAATTGTAATGGGAAAACAATCATGGAACATGACTTTTTCTGCAAACATTTAACCTTTTTTTTTTTGTTATAAAGGGTCTGCATGATATGACCTTGGTTGATGGAGAAATGATTATAGACACCATACCAGAAATAGGATTGAAGAGAAGGTACTTGGCATATGATCTGATGGCACTTGATGCAGTGTCCAAAACCAAGGTAAATATGGTGTGAATATTATACAGAGTTTTGTTATTTTTGACTTGCTCTTTTATCTATCAAACTGTTGTGTCCTTCAAAGTAAAGAAAAGAGATGGCTATCCTTCTTTAACTTTCTTGTAAGCTGCCAGCTATGTCCACCATCCATGTCTTGGATCTGATCTTTGTTGTAATCATCTTTGCTCTGTCACTTTTTTCCCTCCATATCGGCAGATGGGACTACAATGCTCATGTACCACATGATTCATGAACTGTAATTAAGTGTGTAAATTTTCTACACTGTAACTTCCAAATGTGAGCTCTTATTGTACACTAGGGTCTTATAGACCGAATTTATTATTGCCTCATCGGTTTGTGTATGCAGTTGCCCTTTTCTGAACGGTGGAGAATGCTGGAAGATGAAATAATACGGCCACGTTATCATGAGAAAAAACAGTTTGAGAGTGGTGCTAAGAGCAATCCATTGTACAAATATGACATGGAACTATTTTCGGTACAGGATTCTAAAACGTCTGAGCTATAATGTTCCATTTTCAGAGTCCTATGAAGCAAACATTTAATCTTTTTTTATTATGTGACGCTACCAGGTTAGGAGAAAGGATTTTTGGCTGCTCTCCACTGTAAAAAAGTTGCTTAAGGAGTTTATTCCAAAACTTTGCCATGATGCTGATGGCCTAATATTTCAGGTAAGGTTCATCTTCTGTTTGTTTACTAAGAGATGGTAAGCTTGTCGGCTTTCTGTGGCCTGTATTCATGTATCAAATTTTTCCATAAAGCCTGGCAGAAGATGTATCTTTTGAATAAGGCCTTGTTCACGACAAATTTCACCCCCAAAGTTCACTATGCAAAAAGAAGATTCCCATCACATCAAAATGTCGGCACATGCATGGAGTACTAAATGTAGATGAAATCAAAAACTAATTGCACAGTTTTGTTGTACTCTGCGAGACGAACATTTTGAGCCTAATTAATCAATTTTTGGACAATTTTTCACAAATACAAACGAAATGCTCAAGGCGCCAAATTTGGAGTCCAAATTTTTGCATCTAAACAAGGGCTAAGATGTATCTATTCAACTTTTCATGGTCAAGATGCCTCTCCTCAATTTTCTGTTACATTTTCCATTTTTGCTGTTCACACCTAGAAAGTTGAAAAGATTCCGTGGTCTTTTAAACAGGATGCATCTGTTCAACTTTCTGTTACTTTCTGCTTACAAGTGGTTTCAGTTGGAGTTCTTTCAAGTTTTCTGCTCACACTATTTTCTAGTCTTATATAACTAGAACCATTTATTTTGGATGGGTAGAATCGCGGACCAAAGTTTATGTAACTGCTGTTCCTAGTGTCACCTCGATACTTTGTGGTTTGTTAATGTTCATTTTCATCATCCGATACTTTGTGGTTTGTTAACAATCATTTTCAGAAATTTCTGGAATACATTTTGCTTTTACTTTGCTGAATGCTTCAATTGTTCTTGCAGGGCTGGGATGATCCATATGTAACTCGTACCCATGAAGGTCTTCTAAAGTGGAAATACCCTGAGATGAATTCAGTCGACTTTTTGTTTGAGGTTCTTATGACAGTTTTGAACTATTTGTTCGAATGATTTTAGTCACAGTGAAGATAGGTTTTTGATATTGGGCTTTGTTTTGTCATGTTTAACTGTTGCAGCTTACGAATGATAATCGTCAGTTGGTTTTCCTTTATGAAAGAGGAAAAAAGAAACTTATGGATGGTGCTCGGATAGCGTTTCCAGGTAACATGCACTTCATTTTCATTATGACTTTATGTTGTCAGCTTAATTTTATGGAGTAATATTCAACAAACTAAAAACATTATTTTTAGGAGTATTATCCTTTCATTACATTCTTTTTCTTGTTGCATTTTCTGTTTTTTTTATCTAAAATATACTATTTTATTTGTTGTATTTTTACTGCTAATAGTGGACAACTTGTGCAGATGAAATAGATCCACCCTCCGTTGCTGGGAGGATTGTTGAGTGTTCTTGGAATAAGGAAGAGCAATGTTGGGCCTGCATGCGTATTCGATCAGATAAATCGACTCCTAACGACATCAACACATACCGAAAGGCATGTTCTTATATACTTTCTTACGTCCTTGAAATTTATTTCCTCAGATATTGCTACATGTGAATCTGAGCTGATTGTTGCTGAAAAATCTGTATGTATTCATTTTAAATGTTTTTTCTGTTACTGCTAAATAATTTTTATGCAAAAACTCGGAACACACCTGTCAGAGTTAAAACTGAATCCTTGTTATGTTGGTACTTGTGTCCTCGGGCTCATTCGGGATGAGAAAGCAGTACTACTGCACTAGTTTCACAATTTATTTGTGATACCCACAGGTGATGAGGAGCATCACAGATAACATCACTGAAGAGAAGCTTCTTGAAGAGATTGACGAGATCAGGCGCCTCCCGATGTATGCCGATAGGATTTTTCAGGCTCAGTCGAGGATGGCACAACATCGGCGGAGATGAAGAACGCCAGATTAGAGTGCTAG